>NSJW01000053.1:600000-952585 GCA_019955255.1 Castanospermum australe
TACACAAAATGTTCTGTGATAATCTGCTGAGATAATCTTTTACTAATTATAATAAGAATAATTTTATTTTTTATTTTTTGTAAAAAGAATAACTCTAATTTTTTCTAATTCTAAATGGAATAATTTTAAATGTTTTTAAATTTATATTAAGTTTTTTATATTTTAAAAATATTAAATATTTTTTAATTAGTATTTATTTATTAATTATTTAAATAATTATCGTAAGAAAATTTAAGAGAATATAGTATTATTTTTTGAAAAAAAAAGATTTTTTTAAATTTCGAGTTATTAATAAAAAAATTTAAAAATTTAAAATTATTTTAATTAATATATATACTATAATAATTATACAAATTAGTTTTTTATTCATTTTATGAGTTTAAATATTAATTAAAATAATTTTAAATTTTAAAAAGTTATTTGTAATTGATTTAAAGTTTATAAAATTTATATGTTCTTTTTTTTTTTGTCTTTGATCAAAGTATTTTTATAATTATTATTGTGGTAAGTAAAGCTTTCTCAAATATTCGCTTGGATACTTTTTGATAGATATAACATTACTCTAGTAATAATAATTTATTACTTAGAAGATATTCAAACTTTATTCTTATATTTTATTGCTTTTTCCATTATAATTTTGTAGTGATCAATATTATTATTAGTATGGGGTTTTAACTTTTTTTTGCGCAAATCATTAAACAATTTATTCTCAGATTATAAAAAATTTATATTCCACATAATGTTCTGTGGTAATCTGTTGAGATAACACATGCAAAGGGTTTTTTAGAATTATTTGATAGTATGGTCACATAAATTATTGATAATATTTTCAATATAAATAAAAAATTGCAAATTTAAAATTCTTAACAATTATGCAATTAAAATAGTTCAAATAACTTGAATGTAATTGATATGTTATTAATAATATAACTGATAAATTTATTAATTGATATATAAATAATTAAATATTTTAAAATTTTAAAAAAAAGTATACATTTGATAATGTTATTAATTAATACATAAATAATCAAATATTAATAATGTTCTTCATATGAAAAAAATTAAACACAATTAATCAATGTTAAATGAATTTATTAATTTGATATTTTGGAAAATGAAATTATTATCATTAAATTTTAAATCTTTTAATAATATAGTTATTCTTTCATAATGTTCCTTTTATCAAATATTGCACATTTTTTTTAACATGCCATCATAAATGCATATTATTACTTATTAAATGTAGAATAATAATACTTTTTTCATATATATTTTGAATTAATTTTGATTTTATAATTTAAAAAATAATTTTATTACAATTATTATATATGAAATATATAAATGTAAACAATCATACATAATAGACCCAAAATTTAATAAATTGTACAAGCCAAACAATGCGTTAATTGTTATTAAGTGATGTCAATATGAAAAAAAATTGATGTAATTGTTATTTCGTCAAACATGCAATATAGATGTACGTAAAAATGCATTATTCCTTTTTTCTAATGAAAAAAATCGAATAAATGCTTTGATACGTAATATTTGACTAATAAAAAATTAAAAGTATGCTTCTTTTATTTATGCTTAATGGATATCAAATGATATCTTTTAAATATAAACAATAATACACTTATCATTATGGTTTTTATTTTTTGATGTTTTGCTTTGAATGACTATTCTAATATACCGTCGACACGTTGTTGAAGATACAATATTTTATATTATGAAATCGGTGTCTTAAAATTTAGTTAATCATAATCTTTTTTAAATGATATTTTTGAAACCTACCAAAATAAAAATTTACACTTGTTCAACCTAGTATATAACATCTTTTTTATGCACAGGTGAAAAACTATTTAAATATATAAAGAGCGATTCGAAATTCTAAAAAGACTTGATGTCATGTAATAAATTGTAGGGATAACATGTGTGGATATTTTTTAAATTATTTAAATGTTGAATGTGAATAAATTATTTGTTAAATTAAATATAAAAAAATTTCTAAAATCATGAAATTGACAATGCTATTAATTAATATACAAATAATTGAACATTTAAAAATCACAAAATTATGTAATTAATAATATTATTAATTAATATATAAATAATCAAACATTGATTATGTTCATAATATAATTGATAACTTTTCAATTAATATAAAGTAATTAAACATTGATCATATTTTTAACATACATATAATTATAAATATACAAATATAGAGTATTGTGAGAAAATAATAGAAAGAGATTATGCCATGTAATACTCCAAAATGCCAGCATGTGCTCTCACTGTAATCGAAATTGTTTCTAATATGTAAAAAAAAATTAAATGCAATCAATTTATTCTAAATGTAGTTGATGTAATAATATTGTTATAACTATGAGCAAAATTTAATATAATCAACTTATTTATATAATAATAATAATAATAATAATAATAATAATCTAAAATGAGAGTTTAGTAAAATATAAAGTGGATGGACATGATGCCATGTGACACTCTAAGGTAACAACATATGTTCCCTATTATAAATGATGTAATTAAGTTTAATCTTAATTTAAAAAATAAATTAAACGCAACAATAATTTAGTTACCTTTCTTTCTCTTTACTTTTTCATGTTTGCATTCGGATTTTTTTTTCCTTACAAGGTATAATATCGATTAAGATATTAAAGCTATCATTTCTCATAAAATGTTCTTCAAATGATTCAAACTCCTAACATTTACGAGTATAACATGTTATTCGAAAAAGATAATTTCATTTGTATATAAAAAAATTCTTATAAATTTTTTTATGTTATATTATTTTATAAATTTAATTTTTTGTTTATAATTCCGTGCATCACCAGCTAACACTAAAACAAAAAATAAAAATTGTGTCAAAGGAATAAACTGGATAAAAACTAGTATTACTCACTAAAACAATAAAATTAAAGGGAAAAACATGGTTGGGACAGATCAATAAATATTTGACAATAATTAACAAGTGATCTTACGACCAAAAGCATTAGTAGTTTTACTAGAGACAAAAGTTAATGAAACGACTAATTCTGATCCAGAAAATTAGCAATAACCATAATGATGTCACTTATATCTTCCACATCCTTATTGTTCTTTGGGAGCGTGGATGGATCAGCTTGTGGGTCTGAGTCACAGTCATCAACATCTGTGAAGACAGCTGATGCAGAAGTGCCTACGCCATTGTAATCTCCAGAGCTTAAGTACTGCTTAGCCTGCTCAAGGTCACCCAAGGCATCGTCGTAATGCTCAGAACACAATGAATAATGTCCTTCCAGTTTAGGGTCACTGGTGTGCTCGATGAGAGAGTGGATTAGGAGGACAGTATTGGAAGCATTTTTATGAGCCAAGTCAATGGTATACTGCCCTAGGCTTAAGAGATCTGCACCTGTTTTGGGCTTCAACACATCTAAACAGAAAGGTGGGTTTCTGGCTTTTTTGCATATGTCTTCTACTTTCACAGACACCACTGAATAGGAGGGCGGAGTCAGAGAAAGATATGCTAGCAAAAGGAAAGATATCACAAAAGAAGGTTTTAAAAATGAAATAGCCATTGTAAATCT
This sequence comes from Castanospermum australe, assembly GCA_019955255.1. NCBI lineage: Eukaryota > Viridiplantae > Streptophyta > Magnoliopsida > Fabales > Fabaceae > Castanospermum > Castanospermum australe. The sequence continues at coordinate 603,585 of NSJW01000053.1, forward strand.
TCTGATTTTGCTTTTCTATTGTGACTGCTTGAATTTGGAGTAAGCAAGAGTGTGACCTTTTATAAGCCTACGATATATATATATATATTTAAGCAAGATATTTATTATTGAGGACATTCTAATTTTGTATCTTTATTTTGACTAGGGGTTGCAAATGAATTTTAAATTGGATAATTAATGGATTTAATAAAAAATAAATTAATAATCTATTTTAGATTTATTAAAAAATTATTAAAACCATCTAATTTATTTATTATTTATTTTAATGGATAAATATTCAATCTATTCATTAATCTATTTTAATGAATGAATATCCAATCTATTCATTCTCAATTATATGTATCTAGACTCTTCCTATATATGTTCAAATATATTTTATTTTCCAAATCATATAGATATTCAATAAATATATTAGTTAGTTCATTAATTATCTATTAACTAAAATTAATTCAATCTATCCAATCCATTAAATTTTATAATTGAATGAATTGGATTAAATTTAGATATAAATAAATAGTCATAAATTCATAGATCTAATTATCATCTTAATTTTGAATGATTGGTTTTGGATCCAGCAAGAGTACCATTTTGTAATCTTACGATGAAAATTAAGATTAGGCAAGATATTAATGTTTTGAAGATTTTTATATCTCTTTTAAGCATGACACCGTTTGAAGATTTAGCTATTTATTGATGAGGATATTGCAGATTTGGATTATCAATGACCAGTTTAAAATTTCTTCATTTTGTTGACTATATAAAAAACATATATAATAATGTTGCCTTTCAATTCCGTTTGAAACCTAATTCAATGAACATGAAAATTTAGTATTAAAATTATTTTAATGATATTTATTCATGCAATTTAATTTTAATCCATTAAAATTTAGTTTGAGTATTTACCTATTTAATCCATTGAAACTTAGTATAAAGACTTGTCAATTTAATATTAACCCATTATTATTATAAAATTTTTAATATTATTATTTAATAAATTTGACTATTGCAAAAATAAACTTTTTTGAGACCCGTGCACCTAGTTGAAAATTTATAAATATTAATAATAGAAGTAGAGCTACATAGTTAAAAAAAAAATTGACAAAATTTACATAAATTTATGAATAATTGTTGAATAAGATAAAGACTACTTGTTCATCTAAGAATTAATAAATATATCAATTTATTATGTCAATTATTCTCTTCAAATAATTATAAATGTCTAACATTTTTCTAATAAATAAAGTTTAATAATTGATCAGTAAAAAACTTTAAGCTTCTAATTTTATTTTTGATACGATAAGCAGGTGCTAAGGTCTGATGGAGTTGTCCCTCACCTAAAAGCATAATAAATAAAGTTTAATAATTGATTATTAAAAAAATTTCAGTCTATAATTTTATTTTTGTTATGATAAGCATGTGCTAAAGTCTTGATGGAGCTGTACCTCACTTAAAAATATACTAATCCACCGAGACCAGAAGAAGCCTAACTTTTTTGCAACGTCCGAGGTAATGTCCTACAGTAAGTGCACTCTTAACATCTTTGGAGCACCCAAGTCCCAAAATATGGTAAACAACCACAACATGCACTGTACAGGCGTTAGCAATAATTTGATCCTGTCATGACTCAAACTATTGCATAAGCCCAGATTCAAATACTTTGTCTTCTCTCATTAGCCTTAACAGTGTCTCTCAAAAAATATTAATAATCAAGAAAAAAAAATAACATATCTATATTAATTATCCATTTTTTATTGGCAGTATAATTTTTGTTTTTGTATGAACAGTATAATCTTATCGGCGGATAGAATTGAAGACAATAAAAAAAAATAAAAAATTTGATCCAGACCACAATACAAGCAAAATACCCAGCACCTTCTAGAAATATTGGGAAAGACTTACTTAACTACAAAGTGCCATGTCTAATATAACTAATTATGTTAGAATTAAAAGGTGTATAGAGTCAAATAAACTAAAAATTTTAAAATTTTAATTTTGACCTATTTTTAGTGTAAAAAAATTTACGTTATCATCCAATCATATATTTTTAAATTAATAAAAGAATTTGATTAAAATAATAATTACTTAAAAAGTTAATAATACGACAATATTTGATTGAAATATAATATTTAAAAAAAATTATCCTAAATAGATCAAAATTAAATCTATGTTTTAAACCATCAATCCAACTCACAACTTCTGCTACTACCGACTCAACTCTTTGGTTTCATCGTAACGAAGTTATTTATGAAGGTTTTGAAAAACCTGTTCAGTCCTTGCCTCGTAAAGTGCTTAGACAGATCTCTAATTATAGCCATTTGCTATGGATGTTTTTTGCATCTTGCTCGGAGAATGGTTCCTCTCTACGAGGTTGTTCAAGTGTCTTGGTCCCCTTGTCCTCATGGTTGGGTTAAGATTAATGTTGATGGCTTTGTGTATGCCATCCAGGCCATTGCAACTTGTGGTGATATCCTTAGAAACGATGACGGTGCTTAAGGCTAGAAACGAGTTAAATTGAGTTGAGGTTTAATTTGACTTGATTTGATAAGAAGTGATTCAGTTTGAAATTTAATTAGAGTTTGATATAAATTATTTTTTATAGTCTGAACTTAGCTTAGATCAAACACGCAAATTGTTCGGTTCAACTCATTAGATTGAGTTATATGAACCAAATGAACCAAAATAAAATACAATAAACTAAATGAACCAAATACTAACTCGAATTTCTTATATTTTTTCTCAAAATTATTTTATTTTTAACTTTTTTATATATATATTGAGCTAATTTATAAACCAAACAAGTCGAGTAGAATTTAATTCAAGTTCAGCTTATTTATTTAACAAACTTAATTTTAAATTCAAGTTCAACTCATTTGATTCATGAATTAAATTCATTAAACTCATTAATGATTCGAGTCTTAAACTATTTATGATCTAAATCAATTTATTACTAGCCCTAATGATGTTTTGCTTGCTGCTTATATTTCCAACTTAGGTACTTGCATAATTAATATGGCAGAATTGTGGGGGGATTTTCATGGGTCTCTGTACAGCTTTTGATATGGGATACCAAAAGGTGATTGTAGAGGCTAACTCTAAATGTGCTTTGATCTTGTAGAGGTTGACACTAAATGTGCTTTGATCTTAATTCAGTCTAAAGTTGATCAGTGCCATCATCGTAGAGGTTGTCTATGGCCTTTACGGCTGACAATAGTTGAGTTTCTTTTGATCATCTTGTAGCTTGTTAGTTAAGCTTTTATTCCACAATTTACCAAAAAAAAAAATGAAACCACAACTTAAGAATTTTTTATTTTTAATTTAATTCAATTATTCCTATATTATTATCAACTTAATTCGTAAAATTTAAAGCGAAAAAAGAGTGAGCTTAAAATAGATTTGCGGAAGATGTATATATTTAAATTAATTTATTTTATATTTAAAATAGTTTTATAACTAAAATTTTGTCAGGAGAGTTTTTTAAAAAAATGATTTTTTTTTTTAAAAGAACTGATACCAAATAGGGACTCACTGCCGCCACCATCGCCATTCACCAATTCCTTCGCGTCCTCCATTTCAAAGTCGCAAAGCAGCGTGACATGAGTTCCGCAGGTAAGGCATTGCGCTCTTTTTTCTCCCTTAATTTTCGATTTCATTCTTGATTCCTGCAACTCTTTCTTCTTCATTCTCCACTTCGTCTTCGTCCCTTGTTTTTGTCGCTATTGCAAGTTTGTAGCTGGGGTTGTATATGCTTTCGGTTCCTTTTAGAAGATAATTGGATTTAGAATCCAATCCTCCTTAATGGGATTGAAACGAAAATATTTATTTATCGTGATGTACAGAATTCAATATAGATTGATTTGATTTGATTTTATTTTTTTTTGTCTATTTTTCATAGATTTCCATGCTAGTGGTGAAACCAGATAGATTCTCTAAACCTAACCTTCAAGGAAAACCCTAATTTACAACATTCTTTTGTCCCTTTTCTTCTTTTTTTTTTCTAGGTTTAATATGACGTTTGTTTCTTGGTGGTTTCTAGCAGTGAATCTTTAGTTATTTGCAGTGGCTTTTATTGGTAATTGGATACTCCTCCTTCATTTTGGGAAAGGTAAACTGGAATTAGGTCCAAGCTAGTCAACACCATGTTTGTGCAGAAATAAGTGATATCTGGATACTGGGGTACCTAGCTCAGTCCACCTGTGTTCTGCATTTTCAACCTAGGCATTTGGCATGGATTTTTGAGTGAGTTGTGATATGGTGGGATTTTATATTTACCTAAAAAGAAGGTAAAATAAAAATGTTAACACAATTTTTATTTTGGCCGGGGGTTACAATAGTGGATTCTTCATTACTTCTTTAACGGGTCTAGGTGGTTGGATATGCTTCTTTGTTAAATCCTTCATTTGGAAAATCCAGATGGTATGAATGTATGTGGCCAAGCAAATACTGTCGTGAAACTCTGTTTAAATGGTTCAAGAAGCATTCCTGGATAGCACCGTTGCTGGATGATTTCAATGGTTTTATCATAAAGTTTATCCTATTCTTTCTTTGTGGATATAAGCTAGAATTGCTTTGGATAACAATTTAGATTTCATGTTCAGACACCATCAATGGAAATTCTACTGAGTCTGTCAAAGAACCTGTTCCAGGGTTAAGCATGGAAGCAAAACAGGAAGAGACTGGTCAGGACTTGGGACATTTGGTCTTCAATCTGTATGTCAGAACTCCTGTAATGTCTATGTCCATTGACTATAGTTGTGAATAAAATCGCTCACATGCTCCTTGTCTTGCTAGAAATAAAGGCTCAAGTTGATGCCATGTGGGAACAAATGAATAAAGGAGTATCTAATAAGATCCTCAGGAATTTTACAAGTAAACCTAATTCCACTGCTAAAAGAACTGAAAAGAAGACATCTCCTGTAAGACCTTGCTTTTGCTTTCTTTTTTCTAGGTGTTTCTGAAAAAAAAAAAATTCTCTTTTCAAAATTGTTAGCTTGAGTTTAATTTCCTTTAGCTTAATGATTCAAACATAGAATTGGATGTCATATTTGGGATTGGCACCAAACACAACTGGATTCCTTGGGCAAGATGCTTCCCAGAATGGACCTGGTATCATGCAGAACAGTACAAGTAATGAGGCCAAAAAGCTTGCTGCTGCTGCTCTTGCAGCAGTTAAAGATGATGCCGCCAATTCTGCCTCAGGCAGGGGAAAACTTGTGGTGAGCATATTGCGATCTGGTGCATCTAGTTTTTGTCATGCACTAATCTTAGCTAAAGTGAAAAATAATTTGAGCAATCAGCCAAAAGGGAGGAGGGGGGGGGGGGAGAGGAAGAGTTTGTGCGTGCAAGATTTTCTTTTCAAACTCATTTTGTAGGCATGCCTGAATTATATCAAAGACGACTTTGACATAAGAGTGGCTTACCTTGTATATTGCTGTTCCAATATTTGTTTTGCTAATGCTAAGCCCATTGTTAAATCTAGCACAAATTTGAGTATACCATACATAAGTAGTTTTAATGTTTTATATTGAAATGCTTTGAATTCAAACCTGGTTGATGACTGATCATTCACAACACCTACAAGGCATTTGAATGTCAATGTTAAACATTGTTTTCTTTAACAGATTACCGAGGTTCGGGACTTTGCTGGTCAAGAAATTGAAGTAAGAAAGCTCGTAGATCCTGACTCAAAGGAGGCAATAGAAAGAGCCAAAACTCCTGCACCTTCTGCTGTGGATGCTGTCCTTGAACAAATCAAGAAGAAACAAAAGCTCAGTGTATTTGATAAGACGAAAAAGGACTGGGGAGAATTTAAGGAAGAAAATAAGGGACCGGAAGAGGAGCTTGATGCCTACAAGAAGAGTTCAAACCAGTATCTGGACAAGGTTTCCTTCTTGCAGCGAGCAGATTACCGTGAGTTTGAGCAAGAGAGAGAGGCACGCCTAGCTTTGCAAGCCAGGAGGCGGCCAGATATGCGAGAAGACCCATATGACTGAAGGAAGTTAAAGTCTGGAGTCGCTACCTTTGGAGAATTATGTATGGTTATCTTGAGTTGATTGTCGAGGGGGGAGCTGTAGTTCCCAGAAAGGTCTTGGTCTCCTAAGAGAAGTTCTTTGATTACATTATTTGGAGGGGGGGGGGGGTTGATATGATGCATATGATGAGGTCTGAGATTTCGGACGTTTTTAAATGGCGAGGTACTTGATGTGAAAGGGGGAAACAGGGAACTAAAGAGAAATGGGTGTTAATTTTATACTAACATTAGTTCCATTTTCCTCCTTGCTTCTAGGAATTTTTGTTCCTATTCCTTAACAAGAATTGTACTCTCCCACTTGATGCAATGCATGCAAACGCAATGAATGAAATCTCAAGTTTTATGCATTGTCTTCTTTCCTGGCATAATTTTTAACTACTTTGAAATTCTGAGTGCAACCTCACCCGAGAATTTTTTTTCTTGGCCTACATGCTTTTGGGCAATGATCTGGTGGCTGGTCTCACGTTTTTCAGCAACCGGTTTTTCCCCTCTGCATCGGCTGCCAATGGGTTTAGCGATGGACATTGTTGGGCAATTTTCAGGTCAAGGATAGTGGGTTCTTTCTGTATTTGGTATAACGCAGGCAGTGGAGGATAAAGGGGCAGCGATCATCATTTTCAGACGGATCTCGATATATAAAGCAGACGAGAAAACATTACTGGTTTTGGAAAATATAAAAGCAAGAGGGATTTCAATAGCTGGGCTAATGATTAAAGGGCTGTGATGAGGACGAAAGAGGTGGTACTTGTAGCGCAAGTAAGAAGTCCTAGTTCTAAAGAACAATTTGCTTTCATTGATGAGAGCCTCAAATAACACAACACTTTCAGCTCGAGGGCAAAGAAGCTCAGACTTCGTTTTTTATTTTTTTTAGTTTGATTTCCTCTAAAGTAATGCTGGGACAAAATTTTCTTGTAAAACAAGTCAATCATTGATCTAGTTTTAATGCAGAAGAAAGACGAATACACATGATAATCCTCTGCTTTTGCTATTGTTTATTCTTTGAAGCAATTTTCTTTTTGCTTATAGTATGTCTCTTGTTCGCCCAAAATAAGTGGCTTCCCTTTACATAATTACATTGTAATTGATTCCTCAGTGATACATTACACCTCTGAGAATCCGGACTCATTGGCAACTAATGCAAAGGAAGAATAAATTGGAGGACCAAAAAAAAAAGGAAGAATAAATTGTTTTTATCCAACAGTCAAAATTACAATATTGTACCAGAGGAGAGAAATATTATTCAACAATAATTAAAAGCACAGTTATTCCTCTTATTATGCATCAGAGGTAAATGACTAGCTAATTTGTATTTAAACACCTGAATCTGCTTTTAACACACAGAAGGTATCATCTCCAAGTGATCGTAAAATTCTTGGGACAAAATTGAAAACAAGAATAAAGCAGCAACCTGCTCTTCAAATGTGAATGGGCTTGTCAAAAGTGGCCATTGCGGCTTCTTTCACTGCCTCGCTCATTGTTGGATGTGCATGGCAAACACGTGCTATGTCCTCACTCGCTGCGTCATACTGCAAGGCTATCACTGCTTCGTGAATGAGCTCTCCTGCATTGGGTGCCATAATATGCACACCCAATATCTTGTCTGTCTCCTTTTCAGCCAATATCTTTACCAGTCCTTCAGTATCATATCGATTGCCTTTGCCCTGCTATTAGCCAGGAAAGGGAACTTCCCAACACGGTAATCAACACCAAGTTCCTTCACCTGCTCCTCTGTCTTCCCAACGTATGCAACCTCAGGGTGTGTATAGACAACCCCTGGGACTTTGTCATAGTCCACATGGCCAACCTTGCCAGCTATGTACTCTACACAAGCAACCCCATCTTCTTCTGCCTTGTGTGCCAACATTGGACCTGGAATTACATCTCCAATTGCATAAACACCAGACACATTTGTGGCAAATCTTTCATTTACCAAAATTCGTCCCACCTTGTCAGTTTCAACTCCTATCTTGTCTAACCCAAGTCCAGCTGTGAATGGAATCCTACCAGCAGATACAAGAACAACATCTGCTTCAAGTGTGGTCTGATCACCACCAGCTGCTGGTTCAAGGGTCAGCTTCACACCATCCCCAGAAGTATCAATTCCTACCACCTTAGTCTTCAGCTTGAATTTCATGCCTTGCTTCTCAAGAGCACGCTGAAACTGCTTCCGAACTTCCCCATCCATGGTTGGAACAATATCGGGTGCAAACTCAACAACAGTTACCTCAGAGCCAAGTCGGCCCCATACTGAGCCCATTTCTAGTCCAATATAGCCTGCCCCAATGACCACAAGTCTCTTAGGGATTTCTGACAATGCAAGAGCTCCTGTTGATGATACAATTTTCTTTTCATCAATAGAGACACCAGGTAGAGATTTCACATCCGAACCAGTGGCAATTATAATATGCTTGCCTTTCACAACAGTATTCCCACCTTCAAGGGTGTCCACAGAGACTTCGGATGGGGAAACAAATTTGCCATATCCTTTGACATAGTTTACCTTGTTTTTCTTGAATAAACCTTCAATACCCCGGGTAAGATTAGAAACAGCTTTATCTTTTTGGGCCATCATGGCTGGCAAATCAACCTCAACAGATGAAAACTTGACTCCATGGCTGCCATATGTATGTTTGGCCTCATGATACAAGTGGGAAGAATGCAAAAGCGCCTGAACCAAAATATGGAGGTATAATAGATGAGTACATTAGCTAGAGAGAAGACTTTATCAACTAGTCTTTTCCAAACTATATGGGAGGCACATTTGTTTACAATACATAATGTGAAAGAGATAGCAGAGGGTTGGTACAACAAATTTGGAAATGAGAAGACACACTAGAAGTTATAATATAGTCTGCAGGATATGGCAAATTAAGTAAACTAAAAGGACAAAAATGCAACTTAGTATATAAAAATTAGCACGCAGGGGCTTAATGTAAGGTCTCTCATCCAGCTAATAATCCTGTTGAGAAGTCAATTATATTACAGTTTGATCTTGATAAATCAAATCAACTCATTCGCACAAGAAAGGGGGAAATCTGTAAACCTCGAATCAAGAACAGTGCAGGAGTAACATAAAACGTGCTTATAATTGCACTCTATTCCGAGATAAAAGGGAAGGGTAGAAAACGTTGATCAAAACACAAAATTCGAAAGAAAGAGAATACAAGTTCATACCTGTTCAAGTTCTCTTCTCTCCAATCTAATCTACTGTCTCCTAACAAAAATTTATCTGAATAATTAGTGTCAAAAGAAACTGCTTCTTACTTCCCCCAACTGGTTCAAAATCTCTAGTTGACCATAATTCACAACTGAAATGACTAACTATCGCTGGCAACTCCAATTAAGCCACAAGTGCACGAAAATTTTTAAAAGACAATAACCACTGTGAGTCTGTGACGAACTAGCATCGAGGATTTAAACGAACTAGAAAACTGATTCCCACACACGCCAAAAAGAGCACGTTATCGCGATTGAAAAATGAATCAGCAAATTCGAGGCTACTAAATTCTACATCAGATTCAATAACACGACAAACGCAGAAATCCATCCAAAAATTTTGGAAACTCAAAATCTACTTCACACCGCGCAATGAAGAAGCTCAGATACCGACGAATCCAAATCGGAAATGTTGCCAAGAACAACCCAAAAAAAAAAAAAGAATACCTTGGAGGGGATGCAGCCAACGTTGAGGCAGGTGCCACCAAGGGTGCCGCGCTTCTCGATGCAAGTGGTCTTGAGGCCGAGCTGAGCGGCTTTAATGGCGGCCACATAGCCGCCGGGGCCGCCGCCGATGACGACGACGTCGTTTTGGTCGGATCCGGAAGCAAAACCCCTGGAGAAGGAGGCGAGAGAGAGCGAGTACCTGAGGGTCTCCGAGGGGAGGTTCCTCGACAGAAGGTAACCCTTCCGTCTCGCTAAGTTTGCCATAGCCATTGCCCCTTTCTCTTTCTTCTCCTTTCTTCTTCTTCTCTAACAGCACTCAGATCAAAAACCCTCGCTTGTCCGAGTCCAGCACCAATTAAGCTTGCCACGTCTTATGTGTCTCAGCTCGTGACTGATTCGATCTGAGCCGGTGGATGAACGCTGATGCACTTGTAACCGTTGATTATTGGACATTCATTATACTACTTTACTAATCTTTCCATTTCTGCTTGTATAAAATAAGTAAATTATTAAATGATTTTATTATTAAAAAATTATATCTAAATAAATTATTTTTTATTTAAATAATTAAAATACCACTATTTATTTAAATAATTTTTATTACTTTATTAATGCTAAGTATAATATTAAAATAATTAAACTTTTTTTTATAACAACATATAAAATGAAATAAAGTTTTAAAACAAAAGATAAAAAATAACAAGAGAGGATGAGTTATTCTTATTCTTTTTGGTTCTCTTGCATGCAAATTCTAAGGTTGGATTACTGAATTTTTAAATTAAATAGCCATGATTGTTTATTCAATTATTACATATTCTTTTGAGGTGTTAAACATTTTTTCTTTATGAAAAATGATATTTACATATGTATAAGTTTCACTTTCTCATATATGCTGAATTGGATAAATGGTATTAAGGAAGAAAAGGAAAAGAGAGAGAAATACAAGAAAAAAGAATGGTAATGATTGATTATATGTGAGTAGTGTAAGAAAATGAGTATGTGTATATAAGATTACTCTTCCTTAATACTCCATATTTATATATATATATATATATATATATATATATTCTTTTAAACGAAATGAATAAGCATAGGCGTTATTGATATCTTACATATTGGTAATACTGAATTCACTGCAATAGCAGATTCCATGAGTACAATAGAAGTATAACTAAAGTAATACTATACCATGTAAAATACCTAAGTTTAACTTTTCCAGAGATCTAAAAGAGAAATTAAACCTAAGTTTTTTTTTAATTTATAAACAAGGTCTATAATCCAATGTAAAAAATATGGGTAGGTAAGCTAAAATCGAAGTAAAGTGACTTCAGCAAAATTTAAACTCGAGATAAAAAAAATTCCCAAATGAATTTGGTATAACTTAAGCTAAAGTTCTTGGGCATATTGAACCTAAGTTTTAATGACAAAGTAAACCATCTTTAACTGCTTTGATTTAAAGTTTGATAGTATTTCTATTTCCTACTAAGTAATAATTCAATATATATAATTCAGGAATTTGAACAATAATTATAATTTAATTAGTATTAGATATTAGAGTTTAATCAATCTAACTTTTAAGTGTTCAGGGTTTAACAATTTAACATAATGCTCTCGTACTCCATCTTTCAAGTGTTCATCCATTTCTTTTTCTTTTTCTTTTTCTTTTTCTTTTTCTTCTTCTTTTATGATAAACAAAATAACTAAGCAGCGTGCTAACCTACAAACTTATCACAGTGACTGGACCTCTGTAATGTTGAACTCATTGAAAGAGCATACTTCACCTCTTTAATGTTGAACTCACTGAAAGAGGATAGTTCATGAATCCAATAAAAGAATAGCTAGAAATAATATCATACCATACACATTGGTGAGAAATCAAACCAAAGCTCTCATAACAAAATGAACAATCCTCCACCACTTTTAACCCAAGGCTTTGTGATTTTTTTTTTTTCTATTTTCTCATGAGTAGTAACTCAATATATCAGTCTTATGAAATTAAAGTTTAATACCATTACAATCAGTGAGAAATTCATATTTTTTTTAATCTTCTTCTTTGGACAGAAACATCTGCCATTTAAGTAGGATCTCGAAAGTGGGGAAAATGAAAGGTGTACTCGAAGCTCCATATTTACTTCTAGATAATGAATTGACGGCCTTACACACCTTACCAATGGCAATTGGCAATGCCAATGGCAACGTATAGGCTTCACTCCCCACCCATACAAGAGAGGAAAAAAAAATCCCAGAAATTAGGTAATTAAAACAAGTATTTCAATCCACAGGACTACTCTTTTAGCCAAGAAAAAAAATAAGTAAAATAAAAAACTGAAAGTAGATAATTGAACAAAACTCGTCACACACGATAACTTATACTCGGTTTCAAGTGCCAAAGGATGATATCGTGCCAGGACAGACGGCTATTGTGATAAGATGGGCCAAGCACATCAAGCTTGGAGGGTCGAAAGTCAAATAACATGTTCAACAAACAAGTAGAACAAATCAGGAAGGTTCAAACGTGTACTCAACTATGCGATGTATCAAACAAACCGCTATTGAAGCAAATGTACAAGTAAATATGAAACCAATATTCTGGTTGGCGGTTGCATTCACCCAAGTGCATTGCGGAGAAGTCTAAATCATTTCTCTTATTTACAGATGTAACAACAATGCGAAATCGAATCCACCATGTCGGAGACCGATCTATTCCGTCAAAATTAGCTACAATTTTCTCTAAATATACCAAAACAACCCAGAGAAACACCCACTTAAATAGGTCTCAACCCCGCCACCCCCACCAAATAGCCTCTTCTATCCCTACAAAACTGCAGGCTGCTTTTCTCTAACCCTCTGCAACAGCCTTAAAACACAACTAATCTTTTCATGAAAGGAACATTTGTGAATCACAAGGACTGCATTTACATTCAATTTCCCTCTAGCAAGCTCCTCAATCTGTTTCGGGCCTCTTCAGACAGACCGCAAGCTCTGAATCTTCGCCTTTGGGGTGGACATGATTCAACAATGCTTTCAATGGAGGACAAGCATATAACAATTACAGTCAGATTATCTGATGTATGAAGGCGCAATGCTTCCTTGACTAGCTCTCTGGCACATTGCTGTGGGTCATCATGCCTTCTTAATCCACGGCGCGCAAGACTAACTGCCTCCTGGCTTGACATTACATCCCAAATCCCATCACATCCAATGATCAAGAACTCGTCATCCTCTTTCAATGTAATCAGTTGAACATCTGGCTCGGCAATAAGAGGAGACGCAGAACCAAGCGGAAATTTTAAGTCCCAATCCCCAAGGGCACGAGTGACAGAAAGATAACCATTGAGATACCCATCGTCAATGAAACCACCTAACTCCTCCACTCTCCTTCGCTCTGGTAAATAACTCGGTCTATGATCTTGAGACATTTCAACAGCCACACCTCGCCTGCTAAGAACTGCTCGACAATCACCAGCATTAGCAACCAGCAAATGTTTTCCAAGTATAAGGGCAGTCAATGCTGTTGTCCCACAGGAACTACTAACACTTTGTTCATCAGCCAAGGCAAGGTCTGCCAGTAAAAAAGCTCTCCGATGAGAATCCTCCAACCTCTTTAGAAAAAGTGCATCAGTATCATATGATTGCAGCATATTAGCATCTTCAAAAAATAATCTCATAGCATTCCTCTTAATGAAAGCAGCTGCATCAGGCCCCCCATGGCCGTCAAAAACTGCATAAAATGCACTTGGTATAGGGTACTCGGACACAAATCCAAGGTGGGCAGCTAGATCATCTATTTGAATGTGTTCATCATCCATAGATCCCCTGGGTCCAATTTCAGCACAGCTACCAGAACGGACATTCGGAGTGAACTTGGTTGCAGGAGTCTCTAAAATGGTATCTTTAATTATCTCAGAGCAACTCACAGCCTGACATACATACGAGACATCAATCAGCACACCAACACAAAAACCATCCACTCAAAAAAAAAAAAAAAAAGAAAGAACAAAGGTATAACAAAAAGATAAACAGACAGAACAAAAGTTTGACCACTAAGCTCCTATTTCTAAACAGACCTATTAGCGTGAAGCAATTGGAATTTGGAACTTACTAATATCTTGGCCAGCTATTTCAACTGATTTCTTCTGAGGACAACGTTTCAGCAGGGTTTTTGTTGTTTCTATTCCTTTTTACGCGAGAGGGGGGTGATAATGCTACATGGTGTCATGGTATATAATATAGACCCTAAGCTAAAGGCAAAAAATAAATAAATTATAAAAATACCCAAATCCAAATTTTCGTTGCAAAATAAAGGTTATGAAATCCCAGAAAACACCACAGGAGCGTTAGATCTTCCCCAATCTTATCAATCAAAACAAGAAACACATAAAACTCATAACACCCGATTCAAATTTGAATATTAACAAAGGCAAATTCACAAATAAATCCAGACTGATTGACACACAACCATCCAAAATAAATCACACCTATTCAAGCCCTAGAGATAACCGACAAGGCTAAATGAAATACCAATTCTTTCACCAAATTTAAAAAAAAAATCACAGCCCAAGAAAGGATTCCGGTAATAATCTCAATTCAAATACAGACACGAATTACAAAAAGAAAAAAGCAATAAAAGAAACGAGGACAAGAAACACACCGATTCAAAGCAAGATGTTTCAGTAGAAATCGATTCAGACGAAACACGTACTTGGCCAAAGATCGGGACAGCAGGCGAGGTGGGCGAGACCTCAACATTGACGGCGTGTTCTTGTGCCACGCAAAGGTGATACTTGACATCCAACATGGGAATGCTCTGCTGACAGATGATTTCCGCTTCGGCTACCATCTTCTGGCTCACAATCATCTCGGAACGCCGTGTTGCAATCTTCCCCGAGCTTACGCCTCTTCCAAAAGCAGCAGAAAGATTAACTAGGGTTCGGAATTCGGGAGTTGAAGCGTTCGAATTAGGGGGGAATTTGAAGAAGAACTAGAGCAGTGAACAAATTAGGGTTTCTTTTTTTCCTCAAAACTCAGAATTGCTCGTATGCGTAAATTTTTCTATCCATGGCCCCTAATGAAACCGGCGGTAGTACTTATAGGGGGCTTAACTCCGACGCGCTTATAATAAAATTTTCACTTCCGACTTGCAGTGAAAATATAATAATACCCTTGGAATAACAAAAAATTCCCCGGTTCTAGACGCTTCGAACGGGGGCAAAGTGGAAGGGTAAAATTGTGAACGCGGAAAAGAACATGGGGATGGCCACGCTTCCTCTCATGGGCCAAGTAGATCCGGGTCGAGCAATATTATGAAAAGACGAAAATACCCCAGCATATGGCTCTAATCAGGAATCGGAGTTTAAATTAAATCAATCACGCACAGATTATTTTAATTAGCGCAATTTGGTTAGGTCATGCCAAATCCAATGCCACAGCCACTGCGTGTCCAATGGAATATTCTAAGGCACCAATCTCCTTCCTCTTGAAGCAGTAGTTTAGTTGAGTTTGCGTGTAGTTCAAGTAATTATCACTTATCACCAAAATATTATGCATTTCTGTCACTAATAATAAATAACTAATTAAGTAACGAGAGATAGAAAGAAGTGACATTGCCGTCAAAATTTGTACTTCTTTTCGGTCACGTTTGCCCTGTTTATTATACAAATTTAATTAAAGTTTTTGAATATGTCTGTTTAATTAACTAGGTCAAATTTAAATTTTTTTAAAATGTTTATTAAATTTAGTAGGTTGACTTGTTTATATATAAATTATAAATTATATAACTTATTAAATTGATACACAACACAATAATTTTGGTTTGAGACCTTTTTAAAAGCTTTCATGAATTGAAATAGGTTTGAGGTTAGACCAAATTTTATGTTTTTACAAAATTGTCAAGCTAGACATAAAAGAAAAATCTTTAAAAGAGAATAGGACAAGGTAGGGCCTTGCAAAACATATTATTCCTATTTAAGATTAAACCTAACCTATGTCCATATCTATTAACAACTGCGTAAAAAGAACAAACCAAATAGTTATTATTGATAAAAAAAAAATCTGAATGATTGGCCTTGATCCTTTTGGAATTTTGCTTTCTTTCTTATGATTGTCCACGTTCATTCAAATAGTCACTATAAGGTTTATTAATTAATCAATTAGTGTAAAGAAGTTTGTTTGGAATAATTGAAGAAAAGACTATCGAGCATTTGTATTTGTATAATATTTAAAGAGGAAATCTATTAATGGATATGCTGAAAGAATATGATGTCACGTGATAACTTGTTATGATAATATGTATAAGGGATATTTTTAAATTATTTAAATGCTAAGTGGAATAAATCTCTTGCTAAATTAAACAGAAACAAAATCCCTAAAATTGTATAATTGATAATGTTATAATTTGTTATTAATTAATATACAAATAATTAAACATTTAAAATTTTAAAAAATTATGTAATTGATAATATTATTAATTAATGTATCAATAATTAAACATTAATAATGTTCTTAATACACAAATAATAACAAATTTAAAAATCTTAACAATTGTGCACGGATTAGGATCCTTTTCTTATAAGTCCTATCAAATAGATAAATACAATTACTTTAGAATATATGGATTCTGTAATTTATCATAATCGGTCTCTACACAATAAAATTTATATTAACCTCTTTGTAAGATGATGATTTTGTGATAGGTAAGGATTCAAATTTATTGTGCAATTGAAATGATCCAAAAAAATTGAGTGTAATTGATATGTTATTAATATAACTGATAAAGTTATTAAATTAATTTAAAATAATTAAACAGTGATAAGGTTTTTGATATGAAAAATAATTAAATATCAGACTAAGTGTAATTGATGTAATGAGATTGCTCTTAATACAAAAAAATAATTAAATGCAATCAACTCATTTATAATATATATATATATATATATAAAGAGTCCATTTATGAAATTGTGAAAGGAAATGATGTCATATGACAAATTGTAGTGATAACATCTATAAGGGATATTTTTAAAATTATTTAAATGTTAAGTGAAAATAAATCACTTTCCAAATTTAAAATAAATCAATCCGTAAAATTATGCCGTTAATAATGTTATTAATTGATATAAAAAAATTGAACACTTGAAAATACTAAAAATTATGCAAATGATAATGTTATTAATTATGACTTATTAATGTATCAATAATCAAACATTAATAATGTTCTTAATACACAAATAATAACAAATTTAAAAATCTTAACAATTGTGCACAGATTAGGATCCTTTTCTTATAAGTCCTAGCAAATAGATAAACACAATTACTTTAGAATATGTGGATTATGTAATTTATCGTAATCTGTCCCTACACAATAAATTTTATATTAACTTCTTTGTAACATGATGATTTTGTGATAGGTAAGGATTCAAATTTTATTGTGCAATTGAAATGAATCAAAAAAATTGAATGTAATTGATATGTTATTAATATAACTGATAAAATTCTTAAATTAATTTAAAATAATTAAACAGTGACAATGTTTTTAATATGAAAAATAATTAAATATCAGACTAAATGTAATTGATGCAATGAGATTGCTCTTAATACAAAAAAAATAATTAAATGCAATCAACTCATTTATATAATATATATATATATATATATATATATATATATATATATATATATATATATATATATATATATATATATATATATATATAAAGAGTCCATTTATGAAATGTTGAAAGGAAATGATGTCATATGACAAATTGTAGTGATAACATCTATAAGGGATGTTTTTAAAATTATTTAAATATTAAGTGAAAATAAATCACTTTCCAAATTTAAAATAAAATAAATCCCTAAAATTATGCCGTTAATAATGTTATTAATTGATATAAAAAAATTGAACACTTGAAATTACTAAAAATTATGCAAATGATAATGTTATTAATTAATATACAAATAATTAAATATGAATAATGTTCCTGCACCAAAAAAATATTAATAATGTTCCCAAGGGAACAAATCGAGTGAAAAATAAAAATATTGATTATTAAATTTTATAAAATGATCAAGATTAATACATATATATATATATATATATGATTTTTTTTAAATAATTATGTAATTTTTAAGTAAAATCTAATATTTATTATATATATAAGATTTAATAGTTAAAATTAACTCATTTTACGTCTTACCTCTCACTTAATATGCCTCATGCTTTATGACCCATTAAAATTTAAAAGTGAATTAAATTCATTTTATTTTAATAATTTTACTTTATATATTTACTAGAATAGATAAAATGTGTAAATAAATAAGGATAAAATAATCAATTATAATAATTAAAACTAAAAATACAATCAAATATAATTAAATTTGTGTGAATTTTTATTTGTGCATGACTAAAATCTCAATGATTTAAAATTTAATTTTTATTTTATAATTTTTAATTTAAAAATTTTATTTATAAATTAAATTAATTCTCAAAATTTATTATAATTATAAAATGCTATAACGTTTACAAGCCTAATTGAGTGATACCCACAAATTAAGGATTGAAAAAGACAAAAATGTCAGGAGATACCTTAGCATCTTTTCCGAACAAATGAAATAGACAACAAAGGATAGGCACTATGCAAAGACACGCGGCAGAAGGAATCGCTCCCCGTTTCCCCACGTGTTTTACATGGAGGGTGTATTGGGTTCAAATTCATGCACGCTCATTCACACATATTTTTTAAATAAGGTAAAAGCATCTTTGTGTCAGTTTTTTATTGGTTAAACTATAAATTTTTTTTCTAATTATAAGTTATGTGAGAATATTCTTCAATGTTTTAAAATTCATTAACACAAATTATTAGATTTATTAGACTTATTAAATTATATATATTTACTGTATATAAAGGGTTTTTGACATATGTACAAGGGATTAATATGTTTTAGTATACATATTTTGTTAAATTGATAAATTTTAAAACACATGTAAGCTTTTAACACATGATCTAAAGTTAAAATTTTTTTTTATAATTTAGTCTTTCACATTAGATGAGACTAAAATTTTTATTGAACGATTTTAGAGGCACATCTCCTATAATAAGCTTAATACATTAAAAAAAATTAATTATCTTAAATGTTAGCAAAAAACTTAATTAAAACATTAAACACACTTATTTAATTATTACATCTCTGTGGATGTTTGCACTACTCAGATAAATTTTTGAAGTTTCAATAGACTTTATTTTTTATCTTATTTATTTTGTGATTTGTATTATTTTTTAATCGTAAATTTACTTTCAATAGTTCACTTAATTTGATACAACTATTTTTTATTTTTATTTTAAATATAATTTTTTTAAACATAAATAATTTGACTTAAACTTACTTTTAATTAAAATTAAATTTATCTAAAATTAAATATACAAAATCTAATCCAAATGAAACCTAAAATTCATTCATCCATTCATTCATTGTAGATTAGGTCATCCGTACTTCCCAGAGTCCTCTTTCATGAACAGAAGCAATGGCCAATGGAAAAGCGCCCATCTATATATGTACCTTCCTTCCATTTCAACCCTATCCTAATTCCATGTTTATTTAATCAAAGTACCTTCCCATGTTAGTGCTACGCTTAGCCATAATCTGATTGCATACGAGGCCTTTTTAGACACTTGGATAGTTGGATTTTGTTAGTGGCTGTCCACAGAAACAGGCTCTGCCCACGGCTTAGTAACTATTAGGAACTGATTACAACACCTCGTCCCCCATTCAATTAATTAAATCCAAAAACCAAACCCAGCACCTTGCCTCTCAAGTTTTCTTTCTCCCAATCATTTCCCAGTACTTTCTTTAGTAACTAATGAAAGTTACAGCGAAGTAGTTTTGTTTTGTCACACAGGATAACCATCAATCAATCGTCTGATTTTCTGACATGCAAATATGCATAAAATATTACCAAAAAGTTGCCGACACAAGTCATCCTATTGATGCCATTCACATGGCATAATAATAAATAAAACCAAAAAAAAAAAAAGAAGCCCACTTCAATTTTGGTTCTATTCTTTCTCTTTCACAAGAGGTTGGGGAAGTGGTATCCAGTGGGCATATGTGAAGATGCAATTCATCAACCAGGCTATGGGCTGTCAGGTCACATTGCATTTCTTTTAAGCAGGAGGATGCGGTGTGTTCCTCTCAGTTCCTATTTTCAGCCTTTTACCTCATTTTCTTTTCAATGAATCAAATGAAGAAATCATTAAAAATTACATTGCTATTGCTCTAAATAATTTTTATTAAAAATCTAATTTTTGATACAACTAATCATCTATATAATTAATTTTATATAACGGGATAAAGCTTAATTACACCAGTCTCCCTTGATGTTAAAGTTTATTACACATGACACATTTTGTTTGAAAAAATATATCTGTATTTTTTATTTTATATATTAGTTTTACACCTAATACTCTTTTTTATTTTATAAATTATACTTATCTCTCTTATATTATACATGATTCTTATAATATTTTTTTTTGTAACTAACAAGACAAATGAAATAAATATAATTTTTTAAATAAGAAGAATGTTAAGTGTCATGAGCGTCACGTCAAGGAATTCAATATAATTATTCCCTATTATTATTGTTAGTGTAGAATAATCTATTTACAAATTTTTACTTTATAGTTGACTAGTTTTGCACAACCCATGTGGTTCCATTTAAATTCAAATCACGTATGCACATTTACATAACTGAGTTCACTTCGCAACTGTTTTGTTTTCTTTCTTTCTTTTTTTTTTCTGTCGTCACAACTGTTGTGTAAAATGTAAAAAGTAAAATTCTGGACTTTTCTTTTTGGTGGGCAGTAACATTCTGGACTTCATTACTAGTATTTGGACCACCTTAACACTATCTTTTTTTTTTTTTCGGTTTTGGTTTACATTATATGTAGAGAAATTCATTTTACTGCATCCAAGTTCAAATCCATGGGGTGGAGGAGACTCTCGCATCTGAAGCCCGATGCATCATCATAAGGTTTGTTTCCATGATTAGGTCAAATTAAATAAAAAAATCCTTAGATCTATAATAATTTATACTTTTAGAATAGTTTATTCTACCATTCAGCACAAGCATAGGCGCCCTGGTTACTTTTTTTTCTACAAATGCTTTATGGACATCAACTTACCACTCACCACTCAAGATCATCATCAATGATAGAAGCATATACGTGCATCAACAGCTGGGACGAGCATCAAGCAGACTGCCTCATGAGACTTTGACTCCAATTCAGCATTGATTACCTTGTAAGTTGACATTTAAAGTTGTTTTTGTTATTAAGATAGAGGGGTATTTTGGGCCATGAAAGTTGATTTATCTGCATACATGATCAAGAATTTCAGCGGTAAGACCTGTGGAAGCATGGCAAAGGCATCGTGCCTTGAAGAGCCGCACCTTGGATCGATCCCGGCGGAGGACGATCCCAAACCCTCCCTCCCAAAAAAGGCCCCCACCCTAAGACCAAAAAAAAAAAAAACCAAGAATTTCAATGTCCAGTTCCATAATGCCACAAAAAATTCACAGAAAAAATATTTTACTTGTATTTTTCATGGAAAACAAGTTTATAAAGTGGTAAACCAATTCTTTCTAGCCAAATGGATAAAATCAATGAATAAATCAACGAATAATAAGATGCAAAATACATGTAAGATGATTAGTGATAACAAAGATATACCCCAAACATTATGCTCAAACCTCAGAATCACTGATTCCTGACTCGAAAAAATTGATGCCTACTCTCAGCATTCTGGCTGATGCTCTTTCTGCAGCTTCTCCCAAAGGCATAGCACCATCCTTGGGCTTTGATAATGGGCAAGTACATAATTTGATTCGCATCCAGCATTGTAAAACCTTTCATCATTTACGTAATGCACTTCTTTACCACTATTCTTGAACTGTTCAATCCATATGCCCATGGCAACATCTTCTAATTTAAAAAGCTAGGAATAAAAATATATGGACAATTAAATACAAGAACATATTACCTTAAATAAGATAAAAATAAATATAATACAGTTATTTTATATTCAATACAGACATGCATATATAGCCCTCTTGAACAGAACCCCAAATAATGCAATAATGACAATTATGCATTCTTTTTCTTTTTAGTTTTTACGAGTTGTAACTTTGCTAGAGGTATTAAGGCTGCCTTTATTCACAAATTGTTCTTCAGCAAAATTTGAATACCTAACATTACAAGTAAAACTCGTCCTATTAGAACTCCGGCTTACTTACTATTGAGTCACACTCTTGTGGGTAATTATGCTTTCTACAAATACACCTGTATGTATCTAGTTTATGATAATATTTGTTTATCTTGATTTAAGTCTAGAGCTCCACTTGATTTCACAGAAGTGGATCCTTGGGAATTATTCATACACGTGTGAGGTTTTGGACTTCCCAAATCCCCATAATTAAGTAAGTGGAAATTATGGTGGAGGATAGCCACCGAGGTTCTATTACAAGGAGAAGTAAAGATTTTACCATGGTTAACTCTATTTGGGAAACAAAATTATCCCTCATGATAAATATCTTCACTTGTCTCTGTAATTCCCCCATCAAGTAAAGGATGCGGCAACTGTTTAACACTTCTGATACAAAAATCATTGAGAAGCATATCCTTGAATTACCCAAAAAATTCTTAAAACACAATAAGCGTATAATTTTTTATTTCCCATTTCATAAAGGGAAAGAAGGAACTCTTACCTTGAGTTTTCTTTCCTGGTGGCCATGGACAATGAATTTTGCTACGTCCCGGGAAATGACATAACCAGGACCATGTGCCCACGGTGGGTATGAAGCATGTGGCCATTCCTAAAAAAATTATAATGCTAAATAATATATATATATAATTTGAGGGGAAAAAATTGTAATGTAATTTATTAATCGCATTATACAGAGCTTAATACCTTCTCACTGATGTACCATTTGCTGTCTTTATCCCTATGAGGTGATGATTCGAAAGAAATGAGACCATACAAGAGGCCCTCGGATGGCTTTCCTTTGAGGCTAGAAAGCACTTCATCAATCCTAACAAAAGCATCATCATCTGTTTTCATGATATACTTAGAAGGGATGATTGTTGTCTGCATGTTTAATACAAAAACTTAGTAGGTAGCTCATAAAAAGTAAGGCCATAAAAAGGGGGGAGGGGGGGGGGGACCTCCACTCCCACAGTTTTTCAATGCATATTTGAATAAAAAAATCAGAAGAATTTTGATCCCATTATTATAGTCTTAAAAAGAGTTAGAAGTTACACCCTTCTTAGTGATATGATGATATGATCAAAGATGTATAATAAGAACTATTGATTGCGGTAAAAGACAAATCTTTTCTTTTTTTTCTTAGCAGATAGATGCCTTTGAGAATGATTTGGCTAGCAAATAAGCAACGGCATCCAAATATCTTCCTTGCATAATATCTTAATCCACTTACCTCCATAATGCAAATTGCAATTGTCTTCAAAGCGATCAAACTATAATAATCAGCAAAAGGCATTAACTGGATATCTCCATATGCTTGAGCTTCTCTCCATAGCTCAAAATTAACTCTATTGTTCTTGTGCTGCAATCCGATAAAATAAAAATGTCACCCAACAGCTTTTTACAAAGTAAGGAAAAAATTAGAAAATAAAATAATGCAACTAGAATGCAGAATGCTTGGTTGAGTCCCGACAATAGCATTGGGTGGGTTAGAGAATGGAAATTTTGATTTCTGTCTACACCATTTGTTGAGCTCAAATGGAAAGAAATACAATTCATTTTAGTTTTCTTGACTAATATGCCACTAGCACTACTCTCCCACCTACCCACCTCAGAGGGAGAAGAAAAGTTAAAGACAGAGATCCCAATTTATACAACCTTACCTTGCTAATTGATTTAATAAAAGCTACAAAATGAGGCCATGGATTTAAATTTGAAAACCATTAACAGATTATACATAATCCTAGCTTAACTATGATGAGTGGTAAACAAGCCAATTCCTGGATTTCTTTTGACCAAAGGGAAGGAGCACAAATAATTATAAAATTAGGATTAGAGCTTGAACAAGATTCTTCTTGCCAAAATTAGAGCATAAAGTAGGAAAAGAATTCTTCTAATGAATAGATTTCCTTTAGCAAGCCTGCAATTCATCACTTACAAGCCCAATAAAAAATCGAACAGCTACTTCCCCAGAACGTACAGCCTCATATTGCATCCAAGACCTCCTGAGGGCCATTCGACGCTCAAAGTTATTTCCAGTAGAGAACACTCCAATCAACATAACGAGCCTTTTTCTGGGGATAGAAGGAGCCTTCAGTTTCTCAATATCAACAACGATATCATTCTCTTCAGTAACAGGTTAACCTTTAACCAAGGCCAATAAGAGACTTAAACTGCCTGCTACTTTAATGCTGCTGACTAACCATGGGTCAAGTTTCTGCATCACAAAAACTGTATAAGGTTGGAAATGACCATTCCTATTAAAATTTTTTATTGATAGCAACATTTATCTTCACATACCTTACCTCCCTTAATGCAAAAGATGTTTCGTGCCTTCCATTCACAGTCATATGAAATACCTCTGAACCAACCCACAATGTCGCAGTGAAAGGATTCCCCTCAGCAAAGGGGAAATTAACAGTTCTGTGGGCACTTTCCCAGGAAATATTAGAAGGTATATCACTAGTAGGTTGACCCACATTCAGAAACTCTTCATTGTTACTCCTGACAACTTGTACATTGCAGACAACAAGTCCATCAACTACAACAAAGAGTTAGATGATTCAGAATTTATTGAAAGACTGCCTCTTCAAAAGTTCCACTCAAGAACAATAATGAAAACATTAAACAAGTATAATAACACAAAATGAAAGAGCTTTCTGTTATTATATGATTGAAGTGTTACAAACTTGACTGCTTAAGCACGCAGCGAGATGGTGCCAATTCAGCTATAGCCTATTGATGGAGGGAAATAATGTTTAAACAAGTACCCCCATAGTTGTATGAAAATCTCAAACAAGATATTGGAACGCTTGATATTTTCCAAGTTGAGTTATACACTTATATCCTCTACGAGACAAAGAAGGCATTACAAATGCTTTTTACCCTCTATATCACTCTTTTGAGTGCAGAATGAACTTATTTAACAAATTACAGCTCTATAACAGCTCAAAATTTCATCTTAGAATATAATCCTTGCGGTAAACAACTTAATGCTCCAGCAACAGAATTAGACTGCCGCTGGTCATACAGCATCAACTTTTAAATGATGAAAAACTATTGATTAAAAATGAAAATCTTACTAAATGTACCTTTTTGAATGTTAGCAGAACCCCAAGCAGGACACCTTTCCTCTTTTCCCCACCCAAAATCACTAGTCCATGTATTTTGAACTATAAATGGTTCCTCTGTCATATTTTCCCCAGGAAGACTCACATTGTAATGTAAGATGATTGGAGGATTTGGCTCCTCTTCTAGCTCTTGCCCTGCAAGGTCAATCTGAAAGCTTCTGTTTTGCCCATTAGGAATGCCAATCAGCGTAATTGAAGAATCTACAACTAGACCGCAAGGGAGCTCAAGAATTATTCCATTGCCTGCTACTGTCTTACCAAGTGCAGTCACAGAGAATGGGCAGTTTCGATTTTCTGTGCTGTCTACATTGCTAATACTAGAGGCTTTGTCCTTCTCTATTATGGACAACAACCCTTTCCATGCTACAGAAGCCTCTTTAAATCCTTGAGCTGTTTCAGGCAAAGCATCTGACCTCGACAGCAAGGAACGCAAGGAAGCCCATACAAGAACAGCCTTCACCTCGCCTTCAGATAAGTTCTTCATGTCATACAGATCATCAAGCCCTTCAACATGCGCCAAATGTGGCCTTTTTGTTGGTTTTGGTACACTTTTTATTTCCACATCAGAAGAGTTAACAGCAAGATGGCTTCTTGTAAAAGAATCATTTGGTGATTAGATTTGGAAGAAACCGTATGATGACTGTTTCTGTGGCTGAATTCCTATAAGGCTGTAAAGGAGAACCAACATCATACCCAGAGCCATGATCAACAAGCCTCCATACCACTTCTTCATTTTCAGTAAACCTTGAAGTAAATATAGCCGTTTCTGCAGACACAGAAACCAAATAACTGTCACTACAAGATGAATATGAAGAGTCACCCTACCTAATGGATAAACAAAGAACGAAAGTTAATTGACAGATATTAATTGACGTGATCTAATCTGTAGAGAAGATCCAGTGACTGTGCTGAACCAGCATGAACCCCCATTAACCCCCATTTTATGCTGTTTTTGCAACAAGTAATGTGGAAAGGGCCAAATCTAGGATTTGCACACCTCATGACTTGATGGACTTGAGAGTAACTTATTCAGATATTGAAAATGTATTACGACCATGAATATTTTATTTGCAAGGCAGTGCTCATTAAAGAATAGAGAGAAAATGCAAGAAATGAATAGAGATCAGACTATTGAAGCTTAATTGACATGGTTTGACACCCCAGATTTTGTTTGCAAAAAAAAAAAAAATTCTGAACACTGTGGAGCCACTTTAGGTTAATTTATTAATTTTCATGTTTCAAAAGTTAAACGCAAGGAAAGGGCACCTTTATTTGAATTCCTACTTACTAAGTTCTGCACTGCCAAAATCAAATTAACACTCCAGAATAACTTAATTTTGTGCTCATTGCTTTCTGGTAAATATATACATAAAGTGGTTGGGGAATGAGACGGGCACGACAGGATAATGATTCTTAATATAATTTCAGAGGTCAAATGAAAGACATTATAAGTTTTAAGAAGCCCTTGTTCAAGATTGATTTCTGTTTCAACAGGAAGAGAGAAAAACAAAAAGAAGAAGAAGAAGAAAGGACTAAAAAAGCGCAAGACCCGCATATATGTAACCTATTAATCCACGTATTAGAAAGCAAATCGTACCTGCTTGCTTCAGAACAATTTAAACTAGAAATAGCAATTTTCTAAGCAGTTCAAAGCAATTCACAAGAAGAAACAGACAAATACCAGAGTTAGGGGAAGAATGTGCAGAATAAGAAACAGAAAGTAGCAATACAAGATCTGAAGCTGCTGAAGTGAAGACAGAGATTCATTCCATTTTTCATGCTCCGAGATGCTTAGAACTTGGAAGCTTCAACTTCAATTCTTGCTTGGTTAGGAATGCCAGTGATGGCATTTCCATTTTCTAAAATCATTGATTTGAATGTCATTATTATTATTGTTTAATAAAGTGGCGTTCTTCCTACCAAACCAATATTTCAAAAACTCAATGACGTCGCGCGTTTTAGGACAGTCCACCGCTGTTTCACCGATTTGTCCGTTGTACCTACGTTATTGTTTTTTCCATCATAATAATGATATAGAATGAATGAGATTTCATATATTATTAAATTTTTTTAGTTAAAATAAAAAATTAATTTTTATAATTTTATTTGATTTAAAGTTTAATTTTTATAATTTTATTTATTTAAATTTAAATTTTTATTGTTAAGGTATTAATTTTTATATTATTTACTCATTTAAGTTTTATTTCTTAATTTTTATAATTTTTATTCAATAAAATATTTTTTATTTTTTATAAAAAATTAATTTTTATAATTTTTAATTATTAAAATATTAGTATTTGAGATATCAATATTTAAATAAGTGAAATTATAGATATTAATATTTAAAAAAATTATAAAATTTAAAATTTAAATCAAGTAAAATTATAAGAACTAATTATTTATTTTAATAAATTTTTTATCACTAATTCACTTTTAATGATTTAATAATGTGACATTAATAGGTACTCATATAAGTAGTATGCTATTGAATTTTATATAAGATTTATTATTTAAGCGAGATGTATTTCCTATATGCCACAAAATGGATGCGAAGGTTAGGTTTATAATGAACATTTTCTTTCATACGATCTAGACTGCAAATATAAAATGAGCCGCGAAGGGGAAGCTTTTCTTTCGGTTTTCTTTTCTTTTTATTTTTTCTGTGTCGGTGTCATTGTCCCAAGGTCATCCCAAAATAATGAACCTGGATTATGAATGCCTTGCGTGGCTGAACTCTCTCTGCGCAATAATAATAATATTGGATGGTTACTGAGTGCTGAGATTGGCAAACAAAAATGGCCTAGTAACAGTGGATTCAAGATATAAAATTATTTATATGTTTTTATACTTAAATTTTTAACATAGTAGATTCTAGTTGATTCATGAATTCTTCATTGTTCTTAATCATGAATATACTTTATGACTATTGCATGAACCATGAGGACTTTCCCTTTCGGAAGCTTGAAGTGATCTTCGTAAACGTCTAATAAGGTAAACTTTTCCGCCAACTTTTAATTTAAACAGATCAACCTGGCCAAATTAAAAAAGTGAACCTGATTCTGCCAACTGCAGCATGACCTTCATGGAAAAAGTATGCCAATTGTTCATAATCATAAATGAAGCACCCCCAAAAAGAAGTTAAAAACATATATATAAAAGAACCAAAAGTAAAAGAAAAAACAAGTTACACTGAGTTCATTAATTGGACAATTTTATAATGCTATAGAACGGGCATGGTGGGTTGGATTTTGGATGGATTGAACGTGCGGATTAGAAATGTGCCTATAAACCCATTCAGTGGGCAAATTCCCAATCTGTTATTGATTCCCCAAGAGAGCGAGAGGCCAATTCGTCCAAATTTTTTCCATTGTTTAAATATTTGGGCTGTGTCCATGAAGTCCATCTTTTTAATGGATTGGATTGAGCAGATGATGGATCATGGATTGTGACTGCCACATTACAAAACCCATGCTATCATTTATTTGTTTTCCTCAAGGGGTAGCTATGCTTTTTTTTTGTTACTTTTATGTGACTTTGTTGGGATATTGAAACTGTCACTCCTCACAAAATTTTGATTGAACTTGTTATATATGGACTATGCAGCCACACCTTTACTCATTATGTCCCAATATTTGAGGTAGCAACTGAAGTGGTTGGCCTAGGAGATCATAGAACTCTGCCTCATGCATACGAATTTTATTAGAGAGAGCAGAGTACGCATATAACAAGGAGAATATGACATATGACGTCGACCCAAATTCCGCTCATTCCAGTCACCTAGATTAACCCTAAGGAGCAAATAATTTCTTTTATACATTGAAAATCGAATGTATAATTTCTACTTAAATATTTATTACTCTATCACTGTAAAAAAAAAAGAAAAACTTATTTTTTAAAATTCTTCTAGTTATCAAATTGAAAAAATGGAAGAACGTTCAAACGGTGTTGTAAACATGGAGTCAGGGCTAGCTTTCACTCGACACATAAATAATTATAAAATTTTTTGTTAGTACCAGAACCGGGGCTGTTAAACCATAGAATCAATTAAAAATATAGGCGTCGAAAATTGTACCCAAAAAAAAAAATAGGCGTCAAAAAAATCAAATCTCATAAACAAATTAAATATTATTTAGTTGGTCAGTACCTTCCATGTGCCTGGATTTGTGCTGCAGTTGAAATAGGCAAACGCCTGTGAACTTGGGAACGCCTGACAGGATTTCCTCAAGCTAGTCCTTCCTGGTGTTTTGGTGTTTGTGCGTTAAATTAACTCTCTCGGCCATTAAGGGGTGAATTTAGTGATAAGTTCGGAGTTTACAATTTGATAATTGTATGTGTTAATTTTGTTCTAGTTACTCTTTTTTTTTTATGATGGGTTATTTATTTGTAAATTTTGTATAAGTATTCGTAGAGCAGAAGATTTGTCCTAACCCTAGTCTAGCGAGTCATTATTCCCTTAACCTAAATTTCTTTACCAAAAAAAAAAATTAATACTCATGAAGACAAATATGCAAACAAGGTTAAGCTTAAATAAAAATAAAATGTAATTTATACTCCTGAAGTTTATTTTGATATTAAATTATTCCTCTAAAATTTTTTTGTCTCATTAAATATCTTGAACTTTGATCTAATTTGAAAATGTTAGTTTTTTCGTTAAATTAAACGAAGGTTAACATATAATTTCAAATTATACCAAATTTCAGAGAGATTTAGTAAGACGAAAAAAGTTTAAGTAGTTAATTTGATACAATGATAAACTTTAAGAGTGTAAATTATATTTTATTTCATAAAATTTTTGACTAAATCATCACATGATGTACACTTAGATCACATAATATACACGTAGAGATGATATCTGTTTTATTTAAGTATAAAATTAAAATTTTTAAATTAAACTAAAGTTTACGAAAATTTAATAAAAAAAATTTTAAAAAAATAATTTAATATCAAAATAAATTCTAATAATATAAATTATATTTTATTTCTTAAATAATAGGTTATTAACAACTCGTTTGAATACGATTTTTTTATCGCAAATTTGTAATGACACATTTACCGAGAATATTTCTTAAAACAAAAAAATTTCTTTTTCTCCAACGCTCGATTATATTGAGAAGAATGTCAAACAAATAGACGCTAACAAGGTCACCGAATCAGCCACCAGAATGATATGTGTGATTCCTTGTCCTCATATGCTGTCCACATCACTGTCCCACAAGAACAGCCATTAGAACCCACAAAACAAAGCCATTAACAATCTAATCAACTTTTGAATCCCCCTTCCATCGCCCGTGAGTCCGTGACACACGAGAAACGCCATTCCGTGAATTCCTACCGTACACGTGTACCCTCTCCCCTCTTCTCCTCGTGAACACAAAACAGTGTAAGCAAAGCGATCAAAGAGGGTCTTTCTTGGATTTCAGCGCAGAATCGGCTTAAGAGCTGCATGTGACAATACTGTGTTGGAAGCGGAACTATGTTATATCAATCATGGTGATACTGAGCCCACCCATGAAGCAATGAACCAGTAACTTCGCGAGTGAGGCGCGTGCACGTGACCCTGTGCCACGTGTCGTAGCCTAGAACCACAAACACTGCTGTCACACCACTCTGCGTCAGTCACAGCACAAAAAAGTGCGCCCCCCAGAATCTCTTTTTATAGTCACAAAGTGTTTTCTTCTGTTAACCCTGCCATTTTTTTGTTTTTCTGATCTCTCTCTCACCTCTGAGTGTACACACGTGACAGGTTAGGACAAAAACTCATGCATGCTCAACCCTGTGTCTGAATCTTCACCTTCTAAAAAATCCCCCTCGTACTCAGGTTTTAGACACATTAAGGTCACAAACTGCACGTTAACTCCATTGCCTTGCATGGTTACAGAAACTTCCTGAGCTCAGAGAAAAAGAGGGAAAAAAAATTAAAAAAGAAAAGCCTCATCATCAGGTGAAGTCACAAAGTCCTGTTGATTTTTCAGTGTTCTTCGTTTGCTTGAATGGTCACCTAAGAGACAGATATTGGGGGATCTTGGTTTCTATGAGGGTCACTTCCTGTCTCAACTCTCTCTGCATTATCCTTCTCTTTTTTCCTTCTTTTTGCATTTAATCAAACAGGATTTGATTCCACCCGTGAATGGGTTAATTTTGTCGTCGCGTACCTAATATATGCTCCCTACAATGCCATGGCTACAAGGTGCTAAACAACGTACAACAAATTGAGAGTCACCATATGGATTGCTTTTACATCAACACCACATTCACCACAATTTGCAGTTCTATTTTATATTCCTCTCAAGCCCCCCACAGTTTATTTTTTTGCCAAACTATCAATGGAAGGATCATTCTCTCACTTTGGCCTACGTGTGTGCTTGTGAGCTAGAGATCAGAACAGAACAAGCAAATATTTTGGTCTATAACAATGTAAATGGGTGTAGTAGTACATAGATTATGTGTGTGATATCTGAATTGCCTAAAATTCAGTAGAATTCCCTGAGGATGAGGTAATAAGACAACTTAATTAGAGAGTTAGCTGCTTAATCTAGCAAGCAAGAGAAAGTTTCTTATTCATAAAATGGAAAGGTAAGGTTTGTTTTAACTCAAACTAGAAAGGTGGTTGTGATTCATTACAAAAGTTGAATTGTTTTTTATGTCTTGCCAGCTAGGCTTCATATGTTCACGATTTCCATGATGCTTAGCTTTCTTGTTTCTTACTACCTGCTACTTTGTGATTTACATGGAGATCTGTTTCTGACTTATAGCTATAATACACATGCAATATCTTATTTACTATTGATTTTTCAAAAGCTACTTATGTCGGTTAGCCTCTTCTCACGTAAAATCCACGATGAAAGATGTCACATAATTGGACAAAATATGCTAAAAACACTCATTTTCAGATTTATTTTTCTCATTTTCTAGGACAATATTTTACACATGGCTTATTCTCTTCTTTTTTCTAATAAAATATGTGTTTAGCTTCGATTAAAATTAGTAACTTTTTCTTAAAGGGTCAAATATTTTTTGTCTAGTTACACAAAGGAACTTATTGTTCTTGTATTTTTACCTATACTATCAGCTATAGGCTTATAGCACCATATCTAAACACTCATAAGAGACACTTGAAACTTACATGCAGAGAGAAACTTCTTTCCATGTCCTCTAAGCAATTATTTAACACAATTCAACCACTTGAAACTCAAGACAAGATGCTACCAGTTAAGAGTTTTTAGTCCATGTACTACAAGTAATTCATTTCTTTTTTAATTTGGGAGCCTAAACCAGAGAAAATATGAATGAACAGAATTGGAAAACAAAAAACGAGCAAAAAAATTAGAAGTATAGTTGGTGTTAGCACGATTTTCTGGAAGACTTGGACATAAAAAGCAGCTGAACATGCAGCTGAAAATTGTTCAAACGTTGAACAGGAACAAAGAAAATAAGAAGCTGATCAGAAAAATGGGGTTGAAGGGCAAAGAAACCCTTCCAGAGTTGCTACAGAACAACTTAAAAAACGTCCAACCGTTTCCTTGAGACAATGGTACTTCTAATCAACCACGACATGACACGTGCCGACCATGTGCTTTAGAATTTATTCCTGAGCCAACAGCTGTGTTTTGGCTTTTGAGTATAAATAAGAACCTTTGCTTCAGGATGGTCCTTGTTAGGCCAATTAGCTTTGAATCCTCTGGAAGTTAGACCTTAATATATCATTCTCCTTTCTGCTACTTCATTCTCCTTCATTTATTCTTTGGCAATAAGATTTTTGAAGCTAGAGTTTTTGCCCATATACAGATTTCATAATAGCGGCAATTTGTGGTTCTACATTGGTACACTACAGAGTACAGACATTTGATTCAGTGTCAAAATTCAGGGACTAAACACCTCATGAATCTCATTCGTGGGCTTTTCATCCTATGGATTACTGCGATTCTTTTTATCTATAATTTGGGAAATGTGGAAGGAAGATACCACCATCACAGGAAGCATAAGAAAATTTCCCCTGCTCCTGAGCCTCCTGCTGATTCCCCTGAGCCAGAGGACCCTTCTCCACCTTCCAATTCTCCCAATGTCCCTTCTGACCCATATCCAAATGATCCCGGGGATTCCTCTTCGGACTGTGTTTTCGATGTAAGATCCTTTGGGGCAGTTGGAGATGGTTCAGCTGATGACACAGCTGCATTCAGGGCAGCATGGAAAGCAGCTTGTGCAGTAGAGTCAGGGGTTGTTCTAGCTCCAGAAAATAACTGTTTCAAGGTCACTTCAACTATCTTTTCAGGTCCATGCAAGCCAGGACTAGTGTTTCAAGTAAGAATGTTTATTGAATCGCCTAGTTCTTCACATCAGTTTTTGTTAGAAACATGTGGAATTTCCTTTGATCCTTTGCATGTATCTCACTAACAAGGTTCAAATGTAAACAGGTGGATGGTATACTCATGCCACCAGATGGACCAGATTCTTGGCCTGAAGCAGATAGCCGCAAGCAATGGCTTGTGTTTTATCAACTTGATCAAATGACTCTTAATGGGACTGGAACCATAGAAGGAAATGGCGAACAGTGGTGGGATCTCCCTTGCAAACCTCACAGGGTAATCATTCATTCCATCTAGTCATTAATACATCGATCCCATTGTCAACTTTTCCCAAATTATTGCTGTGTTTATTTGATGTTGAATGAAATCACACTAAATGCTAGTGAAAAAAAATGGCATTTCACTATTTCAGGGTGCAAATGGAAAAACTATGCCAGGACCATGTGATAGCCCTGCAGTGAGTAAACTATTCAGAATCCAACTCAGCCATTCATTAACTGTTTATGCTTTTCTTTTTTTTTTTTTAAACTGTCTCAGAATTGTTTCTGCTTTTGCTTTTGTTTATAGATGATACGGTTCTTCATGAGCTCCAATTTGGTGGTGAGTGGGCTGAGAATTCGAAACAGTCCTCAGTTCCACATGAGATTCGATGGCTGCGAAGGAGTACTGATCGATAAGGTGTCCATTTCTTCGCCTAAACTCAGCCCCAACACCGATGGAATCCACGTAGACAACACGAAAGCTGTTGGCATATATAACACCCTGATTAGCAATGGTAAAAAGACTAAAGACCAATGTCTTACTTACCCAATATAGCACTTTGGTTTTATATATATAGATATATATATATATCAAATGTGTATGAGTGTAGAAGAACATGGTTTTTGAACAGGTGATGATTGCATTTCAATTGGACCCGGGTGCTCAAATGTGGACATAGATGGTGTAACTTGTGCTCCTAGCCACGGGATTAGGTACATTACATAAACTCTCTTAATAAAAGTATGCAAAAAAAAAAAGGAGACCAATTAATGCTTGTTAATTAATATATTCATGCTCAGTTAACTTCCATTGATTTTAGAATTCATCCATCCCATGACACTGGGACTATTTCTAAAGGCAAAATGAATGAAAAGTGACTTTAAGTTAACCACTAGCATGAGTGTAGTAACTCTTCAAGGTGTCTCCAAGACTCCCAACTCATCTTCGATGCCGCATTTAAGAAAAGCAAAGAAATAATGGAAAAGTTGGGTTTGAAATTTAATATTTAAGTGTTGCAACCTTCAAATGATCCTCAATGTTTCTCCTGAAAGACAGGTGTTGTCTTCTTCTTTTAGTGATCTGTATTACTTTCACAGTTGCAACGGTCCAAACTGCCAATCATTAATATGACAGCAATTTCCATTCACTTTTTCTTTTATCCGCATGAGTCAGTCCAGAGGCAGCATCTAAGAAAGCTATTTTGAAACCTTTACAGTGCTAAGTTGCTGTGATGCTAATTTCAGTATGCCTCACTAAGCTTAGTGTTGTCATTTCTGCAGCATTGGAAGCCTTGGAGTGCACAATTCCCAGGCATGTGTCTCTAACTTAACTGTTAGTAACACCATCATAAGGGAATCAGACAATGGGCTCAGGATCAAGACATGGCAGGGGGGAACGGGCTCTGTGACGGGCTTGAAATTTGAGAACATCCAAATGGAGAATGTCAGGAACAGCATCATCATAGACCAATACTACTGCTTGTCAAAAGAATGCTTAAACCAGACTTCAGCTGTGCATGTAAACGATGTGTCTTACAGGAACATTAAGGGTACTTATGATGTGAGAACCCCTCCTATACACTTTGCATGCAGTGACACTGTGGCCTGCACAAACATAACACTCTCTGAAGTTGAGCTTTTTCCATACGAAGGAGAATTACTGGATGAACCATTTTGCTGGAATGCTTATGGAACTCAGGAGACCTTGACTATACCTCCAATTAGTTGCTTGAGAGAAGGTGTGCCTGAGACTGTGAAAGAGCTCTCGGCATATGAATGCAGTTAAAATACATTTCTTCAAATATCGTATACTACATGAATAGAGACCAGAAAGCCATTATTATATATTGATGATTGTGGCCTTGTATTTGTTACTTTGGAATTCGTCCCTTTTTGGGAGTATTCTTCCCATAGCGTGTGATGAAATATAGAATTTGGTCTATTTTTTTTGACCTACTTTGCAATAGGTTGATTGCACATTTATATGTATTACATAAATGGTTTCAAATACCAGCTTAGGTTTCATTTCAATCGTCTAAAAATATTTAGAGTAAATTATTTTAATCTTTCTTCTATTTAATTTATTTACTTTTTTTTTACAGACCACATTTATTTTTAAAACTTACATATATTTTTTTATTTACTTACACAGATCTCCCTTATCCTTAAGTATTTATACAAATTTTTTTGATATTTTAAAAACATACTACACATAAATTCATTAAAAAAAAGGTTATATAAGTATAAATAAAAAAAATGTTAGAATAATTTATTCAAATATTTTATATTGATTTAATTTTCAAACGAGTTTA
Source organism: Castanospermum australe (assembly GCA_019955255.1). Lineage (NCBI taxonomy): Eukaryota > Viridiplantae > Streptophyta > Magnoliopsida > Fabales > Fabaceae > Castanospermum > Castanospermum australe. The sequence goes on from NSJW01000053.1 coordinate 639,531, forward strand.
AAAATAAGTAGTGCTATTCATAGTGTCACAAAGAAATACGCTGCTGCTTATATGGGGTTTTAAAAAAAAATTTAGGAGATGTTTTCACACCATTTAATTCTGAGATAATTGTAGCTCGGGCTTATTAAATATAAGCATTGCATTATTAAATACCTCCACGAAATAATAGTACTACGTTTTACAAATCAGATTTTTGTTTTAACATAAACAGAAATACTTATACTTGAGAATACAACACAGTTGGAAACTATATTTTTAGAAGTTTAATTTTGATGTGTTATATATTATTTAGTTAAAATCTTAATTAAAATTTGTTAATGATATGATAATACAAAATTAAATGATAATGTAAAAGTTTATTCTATAATTGCACTAAATCAAAATAATATCCTGATATTTTTAGTGCTATAACTTAGATGATGATCCATAAAGGAAAAATAGATAACCTCTCCTTTAATAAAAACGCCCAGGCGTTTCATTTCGGTGGCAGCCAAAACGCGTTGTCTGTGACTCTCTTCTCCATTTTCTCTTACTTTACTTCCGTTTGTGCCTTGCAGTTGCGGCCGCAGACTCGGAGTTGAGTTTGCATAATCAGTGTCGGTTTCTGAATCAGGCAAGTGCCCGCTCTCACAAACTGCTCCTTCTTCTTGTCTTGGGTTTCCTGCAATTTTTCCTTTTTAGCTCGAAACTGTTCGATGAATTGTCTCTGTGAAAAACGAGAGCCATTTCGCCAAGTTCCACGATTTAGCTTCTTCCTTTTTCTTTTTTTTTTCGCAGGCTCCATATTTTCGAAACAATTCTGAATCGGAAATGCCGTCTCTTCAAACTGCACTACCTCCTGAGCTGGCCAACAATGTCATTAGGGTCAGATACGAAACCTTCGTCCTTCTATTGAATGAATAAAAGCCCATTGCTTATGGTTAAAATTTTGTAGCTAATACAACTTTCTTTCTTTTTTTTTGGGGGGGTTTTGTTTTAGCTTTACCGTGAATGCCTACGAAGAGCTAAATATATTGGCCATCGGGTACGCGATTCTCACTCTGTCTCATACACATATATACATTTGAAGTGAGAAATGTCCATTTGAAGTGATGGGTATCTTGTTTGAAAGTTGTAATGAAGGATCAAAATCTGATTTGTACCAATCCCCCATCCCCTTTCCTTTCTCAAAATCTCTATAAGAGTAGATGGGAGCTTCAACTTGGGGATGCCAGGCTCTAGTAGCAAACTACTTTGTTGAAGGGTCGGGTGCTCTCCTCAACTATTCTCGAAATGTGGGTTGTGGCAATATCTTGGTTAATGAAAGAAAAAAGAAAAAGAATGTGGGAAAGTTTTTGATTTCTTGTGTTGTATGCCATTTGTGAGGCAATGCTGGCATATTGATACGAATCATATGATGGTCGATGGTGAATTTTATTGAAAATAAAGTTTTACAATGGTAATTGGAATGGTGTATGTCTCAAGTTTGTGATGTACGTTTTTCAAAGACATATCTCGGTTATATGTTGAAAATTAACATGTAGAACATGCTCAGATCCTTTGAGCTCACAGCATCATTAAACAATTATCCTTTTGAATACTTGATACACACTTTATCTATGATTGTGTTATACTTCATAGGGGTTACTGTCCTTCCACAGCTAGTAGTGCACTCATTCTGCTGAGGCACTGTACTTGTTCTAATAAATATTTGATCTGTGTGTATGATAAAACTAAAAGGTGTGAAACTGATTACGCTTATACCTGCTTGCTGTTGCAGCAACATAACACAGAGCTTGTTGTTGATATGGTGAGACAACAATTTAAGAAACACATGCATGAGACAGATCCTGAGAAGATTCAAAAGTTCAAGGATGAGTAAGCTTGCTCTAGTATATTGCATTTATGTTGTGCATGTTTTTAAGATTCCTACTCTTTTGCCATTTCTTCTTTGGTTCCCCTTCCCCTCCAACAGATGCAATGCATGTCTCCATGCACAGAAACACGTGCATGTGTGTGGGAAAATTGTTATTAATTACTTATACATATAGTTTGTCACTCTGAGCACAAAATGATATTTTTTTTCTTGGTTTTGTAGTGCTGCAAGGGGACTTATCAACCACATACTGTATGAGTCAGAGCAAATGTCTGGTCGTAAATTTAGCCAGAGTCCTAAAGCTGCTTAGTTTACTTTATTCCAAATGGTTCAATTTGTCCATCAATGCAAGGTTTGGCAGATCATGCATGTAGACCAAACCTTCCAAGGTGTTTATGATGGTTATGTTAAATTGTTGAAATAATAAAATTGTCGAAAATAGCATGATGGCTTTTCCTCTGTTACTCTTATTCATATCAAGAGTGCTAAAGTTTCTTAATAATTTCTAGTTTCTACCAAATGATTCATTGTCTCTATCAATTTAAGGTTTGGCAGGTAATGATGATTCTAGAACCCTGCCCTCTTGTGGGTGATTGTTTTTGACGTTTGACGTACAGTGTTGAATTAATAAACCTGTGGAGAAAATAGCAGTGATCAGTTGTTTTTTCTTTATTAAAATTGAAGAGCATTGTAAATGATACATGATAAAGACGCCATAGTCAAAGTCTAAGCCAAGAGATTGTGTTATTATTATGTTCGAAATTGCCTTGTGTAATACATTTCTACAAGTTCCGACATCATGGGATTGTCACTTCTGGGTTTCTGATAGTTGTTTTGAAGACAGGTCCAATATTTTTGTTGGTTTTCTTTGTGGTGTATAAGGTTCTGTCGCATATATTATATATTAGAATTTTAGATTCTCTCATGAAGAGTATTCAATTTGTTATAACTTATATCTGGTAGAATACTTTTTTCTTATGACCAAAAAACAGGGGAAATTCCTTAAAAGTCAAGCCAAGCCAAGCCAAGCCAAGCCAAATGTAGGACTTGTGGGGAATTGGTTAGTGACAAGTGGTTAATAAATAATTAGACTAGTTAACCAACATGATTCACCAGTTTTATTTATCAGTTCTCTCTCGGTCCAACATCATGGCATGACTTGATTTTATAGGAATCTTTCTAAAAATACGGGTAGAATGCCTTATATTTGATTCCTTTTCTAGGCTATATCTGATGTATTAGTGATGAAAGATCAAAGATCCCTGAATTTTTCGATGATTCTTCTTGCATACCAAGGAACGGTAATGATGGCAGACTAAAGAGTTGCTTTCCTTGAACCCTTTATGTGACTTTCCAAATCCTAGAATGAGAGACAGCTAATATGAAGTGATAGCAAAGGGGGTCAACAGTTTTGAGTCTCATGAAAGCTTTATCTAGAGAATGTTGCCATAATTGCAGGGCGAGTGCTAGGAATGATAAGGTGCCTCATGCACCGTCCCCTGCAAAATGAAGGGCTCAGCATACTTGGCAGAAAAAAGTTAGAAGGGGAGGGAAAGAAAGTAAGAAAGGAGATTAACAAAACATTCCTGTAGATAATATTGAGCAAGCTACAAATGTCAATGGTAGATAATTTTTATGGAAAATCCTAAATGTATAAAATGATTTTACATAATCATCTTACAGTATGGTGTTACGTAAGATTCACATTACACTAACCAATTACTAAAGAATTTTGTTGACAAGATAATAGTCTCAATATCTTTGTAAGATTGGTAAGTTTGAAGTTTGAAGTTTGAAGTGGGCCATATTTCAAGAAGGCACAAAAAGATTCTGTATCAACAACATTATTCTTTGCGGATTAGGCCTGTAGTTCAAGTGGCAATCTGGTTGCCTTAAAATCTCCACACCTCGTGTTTAAACCCCCCTATCAAAGAAAAAAAAAAAACACAACATTACTCTTTGTAAATTCTATTAGGTCATTATGTTATGTTGATAATGGTCTAGCTTCTTGTTAGCATCAATGTTTTCACTCTTCTGTAACAACTTATTCAAGGGCTCCAAAACCTGTATTTTTCAGGCATTCCCTCGACATTTATTTTATATAAATGGTTGTTTTCAGAGCTTCATTCTGATTTGAACGATGACAGCTCTACCGAGGCATTTGTCCAAGAAAAAGAGATGCTAAGATGGCAACAGGATAGGGAGAAAATCTATAATGCCTCTACAATTACATTCACTAACAAATCATAGAAGTTAACCATTATTATCTTTCAAATTTCAACCAAAAGAGAAAAAAGAAAAAAGCGAGAGAACTCTTGTTACAAATTCTCTGCACTAATAATTTATATGAAGTCACATATATTTTGTAGCAATTGCCTTTGTCTAGAATGAGATGTTAAAATGAGTGAGGGGCATGCCATTTTTGCTGGCTGTCCTTATAAATTATAAATGGACATCAATGTTCAACCACCTTTCCTCATATTGGATTGCCTTGCTTCTCCGGGTATAGGCATAAAGGGTTATGATCCCCTCTAAGTTGGCTTACCTGAGGGCTGTGTGCTTTATTTGGGAGCCTTGGGCTTTGAAGAATTGTGAACTCTTTGGATGGTGTTGCAGTGGAGCTCATCACCTTTTGACTGCTAACACGTCTAACCTCGCCCCGGCTTCTAGTAATTATTCCATCTAGAATCTCTCCATCATCTGCAAAGGAAGCTGTCCTGACCAAGTCCCCTTCCTGCATAAACAGAGCAAGCATGGAAGAGAGAGGAGCCTAAGTCTTTGATCCACCCAAATGTGGTTATACCAACAGCCAAAAAATACCTTCTGCACACACGTTACTAAGCAATCTAAATCATTCAAGCATTCCTTGCAAATATTTATGTTGTTATCATTTATGTTTTAAAAATCTCCATCTTTTATGCAATATCATGATGTAGAGGTATAAGTAGTTTGCATGCACTCATAGATGACAATCCCTGGCGTGTAGCTTAATAAAAAGGTGAACTTGGGTCTAGTGTTGAAGACTTACTGTAGCTAGGTCGAATGGTAAAGCAGGTGCTTCTTCATATTCTGCAGCATCTAAATCTTGAAGGTGTGCCCCTTTGAAGAACATGGGCAGAATGTATTGTCTTACAGGAACCAGAAGCATGATCATCAGCGGGAATAGGACCCCAGCAATTGGAACCCAAGTAATACCAAAACAAACAAGCAAGTAAGCAGTCTGGAAGAGTGTAAATACTGTAATTGTCTTGAAAGGTACGGTTTCCACATAAGTTGTGTGGCACTCCTCCAGAACTCTTTATAATTATTTTAAAAAAGAAAAGAAAAGCAGCAGCAAATCAGTGAATGCAGCTAATTAAATTTTCTGAAGAGAGAAAAACTAAAAATGGTATTTAAGGCAATACTTGTATCTTCTGCTTGAAGCAGTGAAAATTAATAAAATTCGTTCCCAGAACTGGTTGCCGGGTAAGCTTTCAATGGCCATGAAAGCAAAATAGCCCCAGAGTACAGAAGTTGGAATCTTTTTCAAGAAAGGCATTGCTGCAACGCAACCTCCTACCATCAAAGATTGGAGCAAGTTGCTCACTCGTTGTTCTTTAACCTCAACAGGCAATAAGTCATCAATTTCCTTCTCAACATCAAATATTGACTCATCAACTGGAGCATTTATACTCCCCATGCTTGATGCCAATTGAATAGTTGACTCTTTCAACTCTTTTAATCCCTGTCAAAACAAGTTTAGGCAAGGTTGGATGATAATATGGTATGGCAATTCCTGTTTGAACTACTAGAGACAATTTCAGAATAAATTTCAGTTTGTTAAACCACATGATGGAAGATTCTTTTGCATCCATCATAGAAAAGGACACTTTCAAAGCACAAAGAAGAACTTTTGGAATCTTGTGGCAGAAATTGATATTAACTTTGATTTGTCCACTAAGAAAGAGAAATAATGTCATATCTGAAAGAAACCGTGATAAAAATATCACAATCCCACATACCTGAGAGGAAGGTTCCTGGTGCATTAGAGGGGTTTGCATCTGCCGGTAAGCTTCCTGCATTGTTCCATATACTTGTCCCAAGCTTTCTTGCTTTCTCATACAACTTCGAGCTGTTGCAACAAGCCGTTTTCTAAGTAACTGCAAATCACCCAAATATCATGACAAAATATCATATATGGACCATTGCTGCACACATCATCATTATATATTCTGTATACACTTTCATCTTTAAAGTTATAGGTCTACCGGAGTTTGTGGTAATGAAAGTTTATTGGCAACATTTATCACAATGAAGCTCTGTATAAAACAAGAAAATAGGAAACCTGCATTTGTGATTAATATGCCTACCTGGTGCTTCAATGTAGCTAAAATTTTGGTATGCATTGGAGATTGTGGAATGACACCATTTGATGGGGGAATTCCAATGAGACCACATAGTATAACCTGTCATGTATTCACCATAGCAAATATGTCAAGGGTGAGGATCACATTTAGTTCCTGGAAAGATCAAGAAGCCATACTTTGTCTCAAATTGCAAGAGGAAAAAACAGAGCATTCGGAGCAAGGCAAAGAACCAAAGGAATTTTACATAAAAGTAAATCACAGACAACAAGGAGGTTCATGTACCATGAATCCCAAAAGAAGTAAATCATAATGGAAAGAAGGTGGCTTTCTTAAATTAAACTCTTTCTGCTGAGCAAGCTGGGATGCCACACTATGGTCAAAATAATAGAGCACAGCAATCATTGTTGCTGGAATAAATGCCCCAATAATATAGAGAACTGGCACATTCAGCATGTCCTGTCAGTGATATTAAATATTGCATAAGAAATTGCCATCGAAATACTGAGAATACAGAAGCTAAAAGAGAAATTTAATCATAATATATCATATTGATAAAATAATTTGGACTCCTAAACTAGCCATGCCTTTATGACAGTCCAGTTTTCATATGCACCCGGTGACCATGGATTTGGACTGAAGAGGCGCCTAGGGATTCCTTTTGGAATACTTCCAGCTGGTATATAAGAAGCAGCAGTCCATAATAGAACCATCAATGGGACACCATAATCTGCAATGAAGCCCCGTAACCATCCTGAAATAAGGGGAAATAAATCTAAGAACTACTGAAACATGACGAAAGAACTTGGTCAAAAGATGAGTTGAATGGCCTCTATTTGCGCATATTTAGAAGTAAAAAAGTAAATTCTTAGTCCTTGTCGATCAGTTTTAACCTCCAGATTCTCCTCTTCCGTTAACGAGGGTGGCACCCCAATTCATGGCTTGTAGGTCCAATGTTAATTTGTGGGTTGTATAGAACTCCATAAAGCTGACATAATTTGAGTTTAAGACTTTCTTCATGGATTAAAGAGAAGTCAAAATTTTACAAAATCAGTTTCAAGAGTAGCAACAAAGTTATCATCAAGACAGAGGTACTCGCATATCTTTGAAAGTTCTTGAGCTCTAAAGACATGTTCTTCTGGCAGTGTTCAATTTACAGATCATTAAGTCCATTCACTAACATCAGGAGCAACTCTTTCGTAATGGAATGCTTCATGAAACCCATGACCCATCAACAACATTGTGGCTAATGAGGTTGTTCTCTTTTAAGGCCAGCATTTCTATCTTTTTTTTTATTTTTATTTTTTTACACAGGAGGCCTTACAGACCTAGGAAAGGGGATGGGGAAGGGATCAAATCCATGACATCAAGCACATCACTTTAAAGACCATGGTCAGTGCCATATAATTTGTTTGATGATTGGCTTCTATTAAATACTTCTTTCAATAAAGAATGCATATCCAGAGATTCTAATGGAAGGTATTTCTGCAACTTCTGTAAACACGTCACAAATTGACTGTAAGGGAAAGAACAATTTATGCTTTCTTACTTCTTGATGATGCAAATGTACGTATTATTTGAAACCTCTCTAAAATTTCACAAGTCTTACCTGATCCATATCGCCAAGACCTTGCATTACGGCTTCTTAATGCCGTAAGCAGAAGGCCAAAGGACAGAACCAAAGCAAACATGCCATTTCCAAATCTCCATGAAGATTGAAACTCAGTTGATGTTAGGTCTGCTCTCTCAGGTATCCGAAACTCATCAATGAGTCCCTGTTAAACCCAATTAGAGAGCATCTTTGTTAGTAGAATTAATTGCCATCCAATATTATATCATTTATCATCATACTTTTTCTTTACTTCATACAATAACCAAAAAACCATTCGCGCTAAAAAATTCATTGAGTCTATATTACTGTACAGGGAAAACAGAAAGTTGCCTCCTACTTTAATAGCCTGTTGCATGAAGAGCGTTGCAATAAGAAGGCCGAACAGTTCTCCTGCTAGGCGAGTGAATCTGTTGATGATTGAGCAAGCTCCTAAGATAGCCAGTAGGAACAACAAGATGGCAGTCCACATGCATACCCTGCCCATAAAATAAATTCACGAGGGAAATAAGTTTCTTCTTTAAGGCAACTTACAGACGGTAACTTGTCATAAAAATTAAAGCCAATAACATAAATGACTATATAACTTCAAATCTTAAGTGAGAAAGCAATACCATCCAGTCCATGCTAGAAAGAACTTCGCACCCAAATCTGGTCTACTTTTAGCAAAATTGAACATGAATGTATACATAATTACAGTTGGCTCTGCTACTCCAAGAATCAACAAAGGTTGACCTCCTATAATAGAGTGTATAATTCCACACAATGCAGTAGATGCTAAAGTTTGAACTGCAGTGAGTACTCCATCTGGAAATTGTAGGAACATAGTTTCTCAAATTTGAGGTGCATTATATCAATGTATATATACCTGCATTTATCTAATCAACTATTTTATCAAAAAAAAAATAAATTCTATACATGGATAAAATCCCAGGAACTTATGAGATATGATAAAAGGATCTCAATTAGTACCAATGCTTGAATAGGACTCTGTAATGTACCTGTGTCTCTTTCCAATTGTTCTCCAAATGAAATAACTGGAAGTGCTGATGCAAAAAATATATACGTGGTAGGGGCTAACATCCTAAGAAACAGTAGTTTAAGTACCAAGTTAATTCCAATCAAAAGAAGTACCAAGTTTACATTATCATATTGCCTAAAAGTTTAGAAATCTTAAAGAAATACCAGTTGAATAACAAAAGAAGCTTTCTATCTTCATTAAAGTATAAATGATGATATCAAAATCCAGTACACCGATTCAAAGAAAATAAGTGGGTGTTTTCTAGCATAAAAAAGATGTACCTGAAGCCTGCCGTGAGACCACCAATCCAGTCTTGCTTGTAACACATCAATCTCCTTTGAAGATCATTTCTAATTCCACGAAATGGGACAAATGTCTCTTCCATAGTTTCTTAACGAGAAGTTATGGCCCGAGACCCCAAAAAAAAAAAAATTTCCCAGGAATTAAATTTTCTTTGATGCTTTAACAACAGTAAAGAGTTGCAGAAACAGCCCTGCAATTAATCTTGGCTGATACCAATGCATATGCCAAATGCAACAGAGGAATGGAGAACTATAACTACATACTATGCTAAAATCAGTAATTAGATATCATTTTGATTTATAAGACGATTTAAATGCAATTAAAGCCCTTGAATAGAACCACAATGGCAACTGCGTTACTTCATCTAGTCCAATGGAAATACATAGGCTTTGAAGGACAAGGTTGAGGGGGAAACTCCAAATATATAGCCCTGAAAAGTTCAGAGACGTTAATGTGAGTCAAAAGTGAACGAAAGGAACGTCGTTTGCCAGTGCGAAAGAGCAAACTTTTTAGAAGATTACCATTAAAATTGAAAGGAGAGGGAAGAGGGAGAAAGGACAGTAAAGAATCCCAAAAAAGCTAACAAGAAAACAAATAAAAAGTTAATGGGTACGTGGAAAGAGGGGATATTTGCTGCAAAAGCCATGTATAATACTCAGTAAAACTGTTGGCACTGAGTCTGCATTTGGACTACAATTGGGTTAAAGATGGTGAAAGGTAATGTAAAAAAGACAACCTTCCAGTATACTTTTGGTAAAATGTAGGCTTTCAAGACACATGATTAGGGGAGAGTGCCATATTTGCCAGTCTATGCAAGCTGGCTTTGAAAGAAGCATCTCACTCCCAGTGGCTCCCCTGATCTGAACAGCATATTGTTACACTGCATTACATAGCAGCAGCGTTTGGCATTTCAATATTTTACCTTCATTCATCTAGAGAATATATATATATATATATATATATATAGAGAGAGAGAGAGAGAGAGAGAATTATTTATCATAAAGGTAAAATGAATAAATATCAAATACTAACCATTAAATCGTTACATGGATAGTTATTATAATATCTTATTTAAAATTATATAATTACTTAAAAAAGTCACATAATTATTATCATATAAAATTTAATAATTACATTTACTCTTCTTACTCTTACAATAAGTTACTCCTTTCACTTAATATATATATATATATATATATATAAAGAACATATTAAGTGAGAGAAGTGGTTTATTGTGAGAATGATAAATATAAATCTTAACTATTAAATTTTACATGAATGGTTATGATTAAATTTTGTTTAAAGATTATATGACCACTTTAAAATATTACATGATTGTGAGAATGATAGATATAAATCTTAACTATTAAATTTTACATGAATGGTTAAAATTAAAATATAAAATCATGTAATATTTTAAAGTGGTCATATAATCTTTAAACAAAATTTAATCATAACCATTTATATATAATTTAATAATTAAAATTTATTCCTCACACCTATTATAATAAAAAATACTCTCATAAATATAACGACATATCTGGTCGTATCCAGAGAATAAATTCTTGTAATATCTACTTATTATCTTTTAGGCTTGATGCTTTCGATATATTGATTTAATAAATTTCACATATAACACTGGTTTGCACAAATTTCTATTAATGATAAATGGAACAATTTGTACATTGACTAGGAAAAGGTATTGAATATAACGTTAGGCAAAGAATTTGATTGAATTCATATAACAGAAAGACTTATTAATAAGATTCTTAAAAATATTATATAGTAATTAGGATTTTGCATACAAAATCGTCTTGCCTATTTAGTATTTAGGATTAAATTCAATTTATCTCTTATTATTTAGGACAAAATCACTTTCTCATTACATAGTTTTGACTTTGTCACTTTATTTTACTATAATTAATTCTTTTACTACTTTGTCTTACGATTTCATTTCATTAACTTAAACAACAAATTCATTAAGTTTAACTAATAAAATTAGAATTTTTTTATCCGATTTAAATATTTAATGTTGTAATAGCAAATAAATTTTGTTAATCAAAATAAAATATCAACCATGCAAATTAAACATATTTTATATGTAAACTTATAAGCACTTTCTTCATTGGTAATATTTAAAAAAGATATAAGGAATTTCAAATATGTTTGATAATGAAACCGCAAGAGGCAAAGTGCTAATAGAAATAACCATGAGGTAAAGTAGCAAAATTAAAATTCCACGGTGACTATGTGATATTACTCCAAAATGCAGTGGAACAAGTTGAATTTAATCCTAATATTTAGTACATATAAAAATAAAAAAGCAAATTAAATATGCCAATAATACTTTTTTTTATCATCATTCATCAAGTTCTTGATAAAATAAATCAACATATGTTCATTGAAGGTAAATTCCCTATGTTTGGAATGAAAGAAAAAAAAAGAATAGAAAAATATTTAAAATTTTAAAATTTTAAAATTTTCTTTTGAAGAGGAAATGAAGCAAAAAAAAAAAAGAAAACTATAAAAACATAAAATTCAAAAATTCCTCTTTAAGTTATCTCTCTTTTCAAATTTCAAATTTTTTTTCCTTTCTTATTTTGTATCCAAACAAAGGGATAGAGTAGCCCGGTAATAGCATACAAATTCGCATAAAAAGGCCAAAAGGGTTAGCTCTCGGCTATTTCACAGTAACCCGTACATGGGTTAAAAAGATCAAGCTAAAATGTTCCCTTTTTTAACCAAGCAAATGGCTCAAATGCCAATAAACTCTCTTAATAAATGAGCCCGAACATATGGGCAGATGGGCAATTGTGTACTTAAACAACTCTGATATTTTTGGGTGCTAAAACAGCTCTAACTTAAACTAAGCTAATATCTTTATTCTTTTTTTTTTTTTGGGTATATCACAGGGGCTAAGAGTCAAACTATTATCTTTATTTTTTCCTCTATTATTCATAAAAAAAAATCATGTAGCTGACCAACTAGTAGTTGACTTATTATTCACCCTTAATATTTGTCATTGATCAAAATAATACAAATTGAGTTTTCATTAATAATTTTTACCCCAAATTTTAAAATAGTTTATATTCTATTTGAATATTTAGAATTATTACTCTTAAGAAAACACCCTACTTTAGCTTGATGCCTTTAATGAAATTACTTTTTCTAAGTTTTCTTTCAATATTCAAACTTGAACAATCAAGACTATAAATACATTTCTTTGACCACTAAATCAAGTTTTAAATTAATCAAAAAGAGCCTTTGAACAAATAGTAAAGACAGCAAAATACAATACAAGTTGGCTTCCTCTATATGAAATCTTTAAAATATCGAAGAAAAAGGAGACAATAGTTTGAAAAACAAAAGGAGAAAAGAAAACATTCTGCTCCTTTTTCTTTATTTTTTATTTGAAATTTCATACTTTGTTAATTTTGTCATTAGTTTTGGGGAATAAAGCTTATACTTCCAAAAATGACTATAATGGAAAAATTTTCATTTTAGAAGGAAAAAATTTGTAATAGTTTTAATATATTAATAATTTTATGTTCAATATTCTACTTTCTTCCGGAAAATGGTTACCTGCCTAAAAAGATAAAGGCATTCCACTCCTCATGGAGTGTCATTATGTGTTGGGAAAAAGTCATTTTCTTTTGTGTCCTGAAAAAGACTACATGTTATATGTAGCATGCCATAACCCATCTACTTCAATACCTCAGTATGGAAACAAGTACAAATCTCTTATTTAATAATAGCATTCACAAGTTCGGTAGACCTCCAAGTTATAATTTGGTTCACCAAAATTAGTGAGACAGCAACAACGGATTTGTCTCTTCATATTTTGTTTATTTGTTAATTTGTAGGCTAAACTGTAATCACAGTAAAGTAAATTTTAATTTAATCTCTTTCAACCACGGACACTGGGAGGAAGTAATTGACAAAACTCAAACACCAAAAGGCTCTCTCACCACACAAGTAGATATTTGGTCATAGTTTTATTCATATTCCTACACCCAACATGTATCAGATGAGATCTTCTGCCTAAACCTCTTCTATTCTACATGGATGCTCATAAGACACTGTAATGGTGACTTAACTTTCAATGTTTCAAGTTCTAATGATTTGTCTCGCACAACGCTTGATTCACACGCTTCAATTCATGAATCACGTAAAAGTAATCTTAGAGCAAAAGACAAACCTATTTGCCCTTTGTTTTTGGCAGTGCCAACAATATGGGCAATGACAAAATTAGTAGGTCCATTGCTGATAATTGCATGCTTAACGTTATGGCAATTGATGATTGCTAGTGGCCTTTCTCTTCGACTCTCAATTGAAGCCATGGTGTAGGTGACCCAAAGGACGAGGGATAATAAGGGCATTTTGTGGACTCTAACTTTGGCACTTGGCTTCAAAGGACCCAACCTGTAATCTTTTTTTTTTTCCATTAGTTCACTGAACGAGCAATCTTTACTAGTATGAGGGTGCCAATAATATAGTTAGGTACAATGACAATCAAATTGTTGAGACCAACCACACGGCACATGGTTGGTTTAATATGGGATTTTTCAAAAAAATAAAAAATAAGGATGTTATAAAATGGAATGTAACTGAAACCAAATCCTTATCAAAATGGTATCATTTTATTACATACTTCCATTGTCTTAAAACTATATTGTATACTACGTCACCGGTTTAGAGGCTAATCAACTTATATCACCCAAACCAACAGAAAGCAATCTAAAGGTAGGCCACCCTATCCTCTTGCACTTTAAAATAAGAGGTTTTTTTAAAAAAATTATTTAAAGATAAGAAAGTGAAAAACAATATAATGTAATTTCCACATCATTATTTGGATACGATTAAATTAAAAGGAATAAAAATGAGAAAAAGTAATCTTTTATTATTTAAGAACAATAACAAATTATGTCATAAAATTACAGACATGTTAGAACTATTTGCTTATATATAGGGAGATTTTGAAGAGAACGAATGAAAAGTGGGGGAAAAAAACGAATGAGAATTTAATATTCCCTTGTTTGTGATTCACCTAAAGAGTTGAAAGAATGATTTTGGGACAAAAAAGAAATCATTAGTTCAGCTTTAGAAAATTATTTTCCCCATAATTGGAGTAAATTGAAGGAAAAAATAATCATAGACATGCAATTTTTACTATTTACATTTTATTATTATTCCCAAACAACTTAATCATATCCAAACAAAGTAAAAAGTAACATTCTATTTCCCACTTTCATCCTTTCATTTTCTTTGCCCCTTTTACCTTGTTCCCAAGCAAAGCACTCTTTCGATAAACCTCATCACTTAAAAGGGGAATTGTGGGAAACAACAAAATTCTCTTGTCCATTTCAAAGCAAACAAACGAAAAACAAGTAAATAGAGTTGACCCAACATTGCTCACCTAATGCTAGTTAACTCGTTTCATCCACTAAATAACTTCTATGTAAGCCAAGATGACATTTTTCTCATCCGTACCCAGAGAGCCAACCTAGCTGCGCACACTTTTTCTCCATCCTGTGATAAGCCTCACTTTGACATCTAGTTTATAGGCATCCACACAAAATGAATCATAAAACCAAAAATAAAAATAAATTGGAATGGGTATATGCAACCAAAGCAAGATAAAATTAAAACCTTTCATGTCCTTTATGTTCTACATAACAAAACAATCGATTTGTCTGAATAAAAATTATTCAAAGCATTTTTATTGGTACCAAAATAAGATTATTTGTCTTTTTTATGATAGCATTTTCTTATACTTGAGGTGAGTAAATGGTCATTTCAATAGCTATATTCATAAGTTTACTTGATTAGCGAACTACAAGTTAAAATAATTAGATTAAAAAATGCTTAATTTTGTGTATTAAAAAAATGGCAACTTCATACAACTTGATTAAAAAATTGCAAGTTAACATCAATCATCTCTAAGTCCAACATGTTTACCACCTCTTCCATTCTCCGAATTAGCATCGATTTATCGAAAGAAATGACAAAATACTCAATATATGCGGCTCCATCAACCTAATGTCTGAAACTCGCACAAGCCAACGAATGGACCAGACCCGAGGCAGAGCAGACTCGTTCTTGATTCAATTTTTCCTCCTTGCAAGAGTCTCCACCATGCCTGCTACACGTATTTAAAATTTATTTACTTTTTTCATAAATGTGGATTATATAATGAAAGTTAGCCCTCTATCTTCACTAAAATCATCTTCTCTTCTATGAAAACAAGGTTTAACTTCAAGCCTTTACTCCAGCAGTGAAAAAACTGTCCGACACCTGTGCAGATTGTATTCTAATTCAGAACAATGTCGTAAGATGCAATCATGATTTTATAATGACATGAAGCGAGCTATCCTGTTCATTTCTTACTCGGGACTATTTGATAATTTTGATTAAACTAAGAATGATTTTAAGTAATTAATGAAGAAAACTTTATGAAAAATAAATTTCACATACCGTCCTTCCACAGAAGAAGGAAGCATTTCCCCTGATAGTAAGGTACACCATGTTAAAAAAACAAAAAGGCAGTAAGGTGCACAAGGCTACAACCAGAAGAATTTGTCCAAGGGGAAAAACAAAACCTTGAGAATCTTTAATGAATCCGTGGAACTACTTTTGATCTTCCACTCAGTAATTACCCGCATAATCCAACAGATTAACCTGAATAATGAAGGGGGGAAAAGTCAGATTGATTCAACCACACAGGACAAGAAGATATAAGCCCGAGAAAGATACTGTCATCATCTTAAAAAGATGCTATCATTCAGTCATTCGTTACATTTCCTCAACTTCAAATCAAATCAAAATGAAATACATTCTAAACAATAGAACAGAGTGGAAATCTTGCAAACTCAACAGAATTACAGAAAATGAAGGGGGAAGTTTTGGCAGGTTTCACAACATAGATGGTACGAAATCTGCAATCAAGAAAACTCCCTTCTGTATATTGATTGTTGCCAGACAAAATGCAGAAGAGGTTACACTATTTCATAAAAGGTTTGGGTGTCAACCACCCATCACATCAGTATGACCTTGTAGCAAAGCATCATTAGCAAATGAACTATAAATGAGCAAAGAGCAAGTAGAAAAAGATCGAAAAGAAACTCAACTTCCAAACTGTATGACACGCAGACATTAATCCATCTTTACCAAAGCAAACTAGCCTCAAAATGCATATTCAAATTTTAATGTTGAGATCCTTTTTTAACAGCAGCACCTCCTTTTTCCAGCTGTAGTGCTCTTGCATCAAGTGGGATACTCCCAACCTTCAAGGAAGCAGAAGACTCTGCAAATCCATTAACTTTGACTTGCATTGAACCTACTGTGAGAACATCAATTGGTTCTTTATTACCAACACCAACAGAGGATGGTTTAGTCTCAACCTGTTTTGGGGTAATAGTGACCGAACCAATCTTTAAGATAGAAGAAATATCTTCTTTGTCAACTGTAGTTTTCTCAGCCTTATCATCCACAGACTTGGTGCTAGGACCATCAGAATTACTAACAATCTGCTCAGAACAAGAAATTGAAGTCTGTTTTAAGCCATCAGAATAATCATTGACCTTTGAATTCTCCTCATCATTGCCTGGAGGTATGTCAACAACAAAATTCAACTTTCGGGATGCTTCCAATGCCGGTATGAATAATGGACTTTCAAGATTCTTGATTAGCAACTTGGCTTTCTCTTCCTGCATGATCTTTTGACGGTTTTCATAATACATGAAGTCGTCAAGCAAAGATGTCTTCAAAGTATGATTTTTGAATATTTTCAGCATTTCCAAACCTTTCCAATACATTATCTGCACATTAGCAAGGGACATTTGATAGTCAAAATTATAACAAAGTAACCTAACCGAACATATCCAAAATTCATTGAAGTCAAAACAAAACCACACTTTAACCATAACAGCTTAACCTAACATTAAAACCAAGATACAAATTGAAGAACACCCTGCTTAGTTCAAATGAACAAATTCATGTCAGGAATCATGCAACCTTTACTGCTGCACCCATCCCAATATCAATTAAGTGCAAGTGCATGTTTGTTTTTTGATAATTTTACATTCAAAAAATAGCTTTTACACCAAAAGCTCTCTCTGGAGTATTTTGCTTATAAAGCTTTTTTAAGGGAACATAAGCTAATTCAAACAGGTACCAACTAATATCCAGGCCATTATCAAGATAATAAAGTCAACAAGAAAGTCCAACACTCCAACAATCCAAAAAGACTCTACACATAATTTTTTACACTTGTTTTTCAACTCACCATGCATTTTAACTCAACTAAAATATCAAACCCTGCCAACACTAATGTTATCCAAGTATGTGTGTGTGTGTATGTGTGTGTGTATCTAGACAACACTAAAAAGCAATCAAACAAGTATTCATTGATTCAATCGACCAATTGCATCATCTGATAATTCTGCAATTGGTATAGCAGATTAAGACACAGTTGATACCACATAATTATGTGGAGAAAAGTTTCAAGACTAACAAGATAGAAATATTTATAGAAGTGAGGCAAAAGCCTTTAAGATTACAACAGGGCAGAAAAAAAAAATGGGTGTATGTTGCAGTCTGGAGGATACAATTTTATTTTAAGAATGTGTGAGAAGAAAAAGGGAATTCAAAAAGGAGAATGCTACCACTTATTTAAGATTATGGAATACAGCATCTCATACAATACACAACAATGAACAGAATAACACGTAGTCAAATACCAAGATAAGCAGTCATAGACATGTAAGATTACTTTCAGGCACTTGTTGGGTAAAGAACCAGTTGCAGAACAAAAAAACAGATTTCTAATTCCATATAATGTGATTGCCACATTCATTAGAAGTAAACCTCATCCACAAATTGCAGCAATCTTTTTACCCACAGAAAACGGGTGAACAGATGCAAACGAGTTCAGTGACTCTACTCGGGTAAAAACTCACAGACACAAATGTTAGATGTTCATGGGAAAACTTGCCAATTGTAAATTTGCTAAGGGAACTGCAGAGCAGAAACAATATATACCTCCTGTGTGTCTCTGCTATTAGTTACTGGCTTGTTCTCATTGTTCTCTAGTATAATGTGCCTAAAATTTGCATTTGGCACATCTTTTATGATGTGCCACTTTACAGGGAAGCTCCCACGCCATTTATCTTGTTGCCAAAAGTCCATATCCATATTAAAGTCAACTGTACCTATCATCTCTGCTACCCCACAGAATTGACCACTTGCGTTAACCTGCATTAAATTATAAAAAAGAAAAGAAAAGAAAAGTCAGCATGACCAAGGGAAGGGATTAGCTTGCATAGAGATATTAGATATACAAATCAGAAAGAACCAGAATCAAAACTCATTGAATACATCATATCATACTAGAAACTCACAGAAAAAAATAGAAAGCTAGGGCAGACTCCAGATTTTCCTGCAGCTAGTTTCTTTGCATCTTCATAAGCACTCTCCAGCTTCTTGTTTCCATGAGGCGTAGAGGACCACACATTATATTTAATGCTTTTGTGCACATCATCCTCGCTATATGATTTTATAACAAAAAACTTCGCATTTTCATAGCCAACAGGGAAATCATCCCTGTTATACCGTTCAGCATAAATGATGATGTTCCCTTGTGCGTTACCATCTCCTGCCTTGGTTGTATATGCTTTCACAGCCAGCTCATGTTTTGATCTTCTAATTCTAGGGCCTCGATTTTGCTCACCCAATACATCAGAGCTTCCATTTACATCACTCGGTACTTTGCTAATGTGAACCTTTGGTAGAAGTTTAGCAACTGCAGACTGTCCATTGGCACTAGATCCAAAATCAGAAAACACACTACTTGAAGGAGGAGCTACTTTCAATTGATTACGATGAGACAAAACATTCCCATTAGAAATAGTATCTAGAGGTTGGATTGAGGCACCAACACTTCTAGCCTACAAAACAGAAAGGTATAACCATCAAGCAGTCT
Source organism: Castanospermum australe (assembly GCA_019955255.1). Lineage (NCBI taxonomy): Eukaryota > Viridiplantae > Streptophyta > Magnoliopsida > Fabales > Fabaceae > Castanospermum > Castanospermum australe. The sequence goes on from NSJW01000053.1 coordinate 658,641, forward strand.
TTAAGAAATTTTTTAATTTTTATAGAGGAAAATTCACATCCAAGTATCCAACCCCTAGACATCATGAATAAAATTTTCAACAGACTTTAAATATAAAAGACCTCTGAGAAGGCCACAAACTAATATGCATCTAGCCATTCCCTCCACAAAAGCGTCCTTGTCAAAAAATAACATGGGTAAAATCTTTAACTAAGTATAATAGTAGCAATTAATGTTAACTATAGAAGCTCTGATTCTCACTTAACCAACAGCAGAAGTGGGCCAGACAAACTAAAATTCAAATCTAGACCCAGGGGGGGGGGGGAAGGCAAAATTCCAACCTGATGGACAGGTGATGAAGCCAAGTTGAGAAAACCACTCCCAGAAACACCTCCATGTGTCAAATCTTGCTTCCCCCCATCATTACCTTTCGCCCTTTCTGATGCCCTGGTAAAGGAAGTCATCTGATTTGATAAAAATTTATAAGGGTTCCTAGAAAAGGCACCAGAAGCTGAATCAGCCATATGTTTCAAACCTCTTCCATCAGGTCTACTGACAGATGCACTGGTATCAAACAAGGAGTCAACAGACCTATCAGGGAAATTGTCTGGTTGAACAAGGGGAATATAAGCAGGTGAAGAAACAGGGTTTTGATAATTGGGGAGAGTGTAATAATGTTGTGCTCCTCCAAATGGACCATCAACTCCTATCATAGCACCAGGAATGTAAGGATTGTACGGATTATACGGAGACTGTGCATATCCATAGCTAGGTGTATAATATACATATGGCAAACTTTCATTTTGTGCACCCTGGAAAAAAACACACAGGAAAATCAGCAACTGACTTAAAATAAGACACACACAGAGGAGCCAGACTCACCGTGTACTGAATATCGGGACCATCTACACCAAAAATCCTATGGTGGTCCTCCCATTCCCCAGGTGATTCAAATCCTAACCACAGTAAATAACAAACAATCAATTTGATGTGTATATAATATACCATCAACCCACCAAGAGTGACAATGCTTTTAAATTCACCTGTACAGTAATACCCATAATTGGTGGCAGCAGGGTAATACAAGTTCTGATCAACAACAAACTGAGGGGTTCCTTCATTAAACATGACTTCAGTATGTTCAAGATTTGGGCTTGTGAAGTGTGAATTTAAATCAGTACCTTCATTCTAAGTCAAAGTGATAGAAACATTATTGACCATCATACTACCTCAGTGATGATACATACAAAATGCTTATATTTACAATAATATTAGATCATTAAAGGAGACTTGATATATCAAAGATCAAAGGACAGAAGTTACAAAAACTTTAAAAAATATTACCAGGTAAGCATCTGGGTTTCTAGTTTCAGGAACATCATACATTTCCATGCCAGAACTGCCACTTCTGCAGACAGCCATAAAATGAGGTATAAGCACATGGGGCACTACATAAATTAATTTATTTGTACAAAACATTAATTTAACAAGACATTACATAAACTATGTATACAAAAACACTCATGGGGCACTTCTAAATGACGAAGCCCATCAAACATGAAGGACAGAAGAAATGAACTACAAACAAAGGCATCCCAAGAGAACTCATATTAAACCCATGTGTTTAAAACACAGTAATGGATGCACATGCCTCTATGAGAAAGGACTTCACATTCACTACTCACTATAATATTTCTTGTACTCAAATACCACTATATCAATCATACCAAGTTATGGTGCAAAAAAAAGAAAACAATAATATCTAGAGAATTTATATGCACACCTTCTAAATGTTTCTCGGCTGTGCTAAGATACCATTAAATTTCAGCCAGTTCTGATACTAAGACATGGCAACACAATATCCCAAAGTAGCACCCATGCATACAAGCGATAATGACATCAACGAACAAGTACAGGCCTACAGCAACTTGAAGGTTTAAGACTTCCAAGGGTGACTTAACACTTTTCAAATTGAGCCCCTTGAACAAACATAATCATTAATCAGCAAAAGCCCTCCAATTGAAGTCAGGAAAAGTTATACCGGCAAGTGACATGCTACAACCAGAGAACGGAATGAGTCTTTCACAAGACATCCAAATCAACCGAACTACAAAAACTCAACAAAAACGGTATTTTCAAAAACGACACACTCACACACAGAGATAGAGATTAGAGACCAGAGAGAGTAAAGTAAAAGGGCACTGAACCATCAATACAAACAGGTCAAAACCTAAGCCTCACTGCTCAGCAGGCTGTAGCTAAAATCCGGAAACAACAGTACTCCACTCTCTAGTTACCTTTTCAATACCAAGAAAACAAAAAAACATAACACAATCGTAAACCCGCACAAGAGCCAAAATTCAACGGGGTTTGACCTTCAAAATCGGAAGACAGCTCAGTCACTTACCAACTAAGAAACCAATTTCGTAACGAATGAAAAGAATAAAAACGCACCTGCCACAAACCTAGAAATCAATAAATTTCACTGCCACAAGCACGATCCAGCACTCTAACAACGAAAAACACACAAAGAAGACCAGAAAACCCCGAAACGAATAAGCATTCTTCACTTGACCCAGCATTCAAGGAACACAAATTCAAGCGCCAAATAGAAAGAAGGAACCAATACACAGATAGAAACAGAAAAGAAAAAATTCTTTAAAAAAAAAAAAAAGCGAGTATTACCCGAAAAAAAAAGAAGAAGAAAATGAATCAAGGCATGCATGGCAAGGAGCACGGTGGCAGATTGGAAACGGAGAGTGCAAAGAGCGAAGGAGGAGCTTTCTGCAACATTTCGGTGGCGAAGCAGATGCGCCTACGAAACCCTAATCATCAACTCCAACGGTGAAGCCTTTGGCCTTCGAGAGTGTGGTTTTGGCGTGTGTAAAGAAAAACCCAGAAGAGAGAGAGAGAGAGTGCGTGTGTGTGTGAAAAGGAGACGCGAAAACAGAGAGAGATTCCCCCCATTTATGATACGAAGCGTTTTGCAAATTCTTTCTCTTTTTTTTTTGTTTGGCCTTTTTTGCAGATTACCGAAATAGGCCTGTGCTTGCCGTGCACGCATGGTATTGGAGTTACGGTGACAGTCATCACCAGCGAAAGCTGTCCAATGACAAAGTTGGAAAGTCGTTTCGTTTACCCATAATGCCCTTCGAGTTGGTCCGCCGACGACTGCGAGCGCTGAACGGTCAAAGTAGTCACGAGTGTCGGCTGTCACGATAGCCTCGCCCTCCCATAGCCGAAAATGGGCGATGATTCCCTCTCTTCTTTCTGGCCTATTATTTGAAGTTTGAATCTCATTCATTCTTTATTTCTTTTTGGGGACTTGTTCCATGCTCGATGTCCGGTACGGAGAATGGATACTCCCCTTTCTGCCACCGTTGATATATAATAAAAAAAAATGAGTGGATGAGATTCATTACCTATAACTTGTTTAATAGGTTAAACTGAAAAAATTTGATTTATAAAATAGGTCCTTCAAAAAAATGAAATCACAAATCATTCATTACAAAATGGGTTCATGAATTATACAAATTTCCCAAATTGGTCTGTGAATTTGCAATCAAAGTCAAATTCATTTATAAATTTATTTTTTATTATAATATCTAAAAGAAAAATAGTGGTTTAACTTTGTCATGTAAAAATTAAAGAGGAAGAATGACATATTTTTAATGAAATGCAATACAACTTTTAGCCCAAAATTATTTTTAAAAAATTATCAAAAATATTAAATAATCAAGAATATTTAAAAATAAATATTTAACATAAAAAATATTACACAAAAATTAAAAAATTATTTTTAAACAAAATAATAATTATGGCAAAAAAAATTAGAATCTAATTTTTCTTATATTAATTATTTATAAAGAATTTTATTTTATTTCATTAATGATTATATAAATTATATGTAATATCACTTGAGGAAGTTTTTTTTTTTTTTTACTAAGGTATCCTAACAAGTACTACTGTAAGATTAACCTTTTAAGTTGGGAGTAGTGGTTAAGTAAAACTTTTTTCAAAATGACACATTTTTAAAGAAGTACAATATAAAGATATCATCGAAGGTCATCAGTTCTAATATTACCCTCGTCGAAGCACGCTTTACTAATTTTAAACAATTTTTTGTCCAAAATTATTTTTAAAAAATTATTAAAAAAATATCAAACAATCAAGAATATTCCAAAATAAATATTTGGCACAACAAAAATATTACACAAAAAATTTAAAAAATTATTTTAAAACAAACTAATAATTATGACAACAGAAAAAAAAAGGAAAAAAATTTAGAATCTAATTTGTCTTATGTTAATTATTTTTTCAAGAATTTTAGTTTGATTCACTAATAATTATATAAACTATATGAAATATTACTTGGGGAAGAGTTTTTCTTTTTTTTTAGTCTTTCACCATGATATTCCCGTATGCATAACTATAAGACTAAGTCTTTGAGTCAGGGATAGTGGTTAGGTAAAAAAAAATTTAAAATAGCACATTTTTAAAGTAATACAATACAAGAATTTTTTAGGAGGTCATCAGTTTAAATATTACTTTCATTCAAATATGTTTTACTAATTTTAAACAATTTTTTGTTCAAAATTCTTTTTAAAAAATTGTCAAGAATATCAAAAAATTAAGAATATTTTAAAATAAATATTTGCAACAATGAAAATATTACACAAAAAATTAAAAAATTATTTTAAAACAAAATAATAATTATGACAATAAAAAAAGAAAAAATTTAGAACCTAATTTTTTTTCATATTAATTATTTATAAAGAATTTTAGTTTGATTCATCAATTACTATATAAACTATATGAAATATCACTTACGGAAAGATTTTTTATTTTTTTTCTTTGTCTTTAACTGGATATCCTCACAGGCATTAATGTAAGGCTAAGCCTTTAGGTTAGAGGTAATTATTAGCTCAATACTTCTCCAAATTGATACATTTTTAAAGAAGTACAATACAAAAACTTTTTAGAAGGTCATCAGTTTTAATACTACTCTCATATAAGCATGCTTTACTAATTTCAGACAATTTTTGGCCAAAATTTATTTTTAAAAAATTGTCAAAAATATCAAAAAATTAAGAATATTCTAAAATAAATATTTGACAGAATGAAAATATTATACAAAAAATTTAAAAAAAATATTTTAAAACAAAATAATAATTATGACAATAACAAAAAAAAAAAGAAAAACTTTAGAATCTAATTTTTTTCATGTTAATTATTTATAAAGAATTTTAGTTTGATTAATCAATTATTATATAAAATATATAAAATATCACTTAGGGAAGGATTTTTATTTTTTTCCTTTGTCTTTAACTAGGGTATTTTCACATGCATTAATGTAAGACTGAGCCTTTGGGTTAGAGGTAATTGTTAACTAAAGCTTTCTCTAAACTGGCACACTTTTAAAGAAGTGCAATACAATGACTTCTTAGGAGATCATTAATTCTAATATTATTATCATCTAAGTACACTTTACTAATTTTAGACAAGTTCTGGTCAAAAATCATTTTCAAAAAATTATCAAGAATATAAATAATCAAGATTATTCTACAATAAATATTTGGCATAACAAAAATATTACACAAAAAAATAAAAAAATTATTTTTAAATAAAATAATAATTATGACACCAAAAAAAAAGAAGAAAAAATTTAGAATCTAATTTTTCTTATTTTAATTATTTGTGAAGAATTTTAGTTTGTTTCATCAATGATTATATAAATTATATGAAATATCACTTCAGAACGGTTTTCATTTTCTATTTTTTTATTTTTTGTCTTTCACCAGAGTATCCCAACAAGTATTACTATAACACTAACCTTCAAGTTGAAGATAATGGTTAAGTAAAGTCTTCTCTAAAATGACACATTTTTAAATAAGTGCAATATAAGTACTTCTCAAAATGTCATTAGTTCTAATATTACTTTCATCCAAGTACTTTACTAATTTTAAATAATTTTTGGTCCAAAATCATTTTCAGAAAATTGTCAAGAAGTTCAAATAATCAAGAATATTCTAAAATAAATATTTGACATAACAAAAACATTATACAAAAGAATAGAAAAATATTTTCAAACAAAATAATAATTATAGCACAAAAAAAAAGAAAAAAATTAGAATATAATTTTTCGTATGTTAGTTTTTTATGTAGAATTTTAATTTGTTTAATCAATGATTATATAGATTATAAGTAATATCACTTAGGGAATGGTTTTTCTTTTCTTTTTTTTTAATCTTTAATCAAGGTACACCCATAAGCATTATTATAAAACTAACTATTTGGATTGAAATTATAAAATTTCAAATATATTTAATTTAATTTATATAGAGATAAATTTATATAATTTTTTACATAATTCATAAAATTATAATGAAAGTATTCTCATATTCTTATTCTTACTCAATGGATAACTAACCAATCATGATTAGTAAGTAAACTTAAGGCCATTTAAGAACGAAACCCGCCTCTGACATTGATTGATCGCTTGTTTACAGAAGTTGATAACAGATGCTAGGCTGGTTGATAACAAACGAAATATTTTAATAACATTTTCATGTAATTAAGTTACAAGTTCCATGGATTTTTAACTACAAGAAGAAGGTATTCTCATATTCTTATTCTTACTCAACATATAACTAATCAATTATGATTAGTAAATACACTTAAGGTCATTTAAGAGTGAAACCCGCTTCTGACCTTGGTTAATAACTTATTTACAAAATTGATAATAGATTCTAGACTGGTTGATAACCACCAAAATATTTTAATAACATTTAAGGAATAAAGTAATAAGCTTCATAGTTTTTAACTATAAATAAGGTATTCTCATATTCTTATTCTTAATCAGCATATGCTAATCAATCATGCATCCTAAGAACACGTAAGGTCATTTAAAAGTAAAACCTGCTTCTGATATTTGTTGATAACTTGTCTACAGAAGTTGATAACAGATGTTAGACTGGTTGATAATAAACGAAATATTTTAATAACCTTTCAGATAATCAAGTAACAAATTTTATGAATTTTTAATCACAAAGAATGTATTCTCATATTTTTATTCTTACTGAATAGATAACTAATCAATCATGGTTAGTAAGTACACTTAAGGTCATTTAAGAATGAAACCTACTTCTCACATTGGTTGATAACTTGTCTATAGAAATTGATAACAGATACTAAACTGATTGATAACAAACAAAATATTTTAATAACCTTTCAGGTAATCAAGTAATAAATTTCATGGATTTGTAACTATAAGAAAGATATTCTCATATTATTTTTTTTACTCAACAGATAACTAAATAATAATCATGATTAGTAAGTACACTTAAGGCTATTTAAGAGCGAAACTCGCGTTTAATATTAGTTGATAATTTGTTTACAAAAGTTGACAACAGATTCTAGCCAAGGAAAGTATCCTCATATTTTTAACTACAAGGAATGTATTCTCATATTTTTATTTTTACTCAATAGACAACTAACTAATCATGGTTAGTAAGTACACTTAAGGTCATTTAAGAGCAAAACCTGCTTTTGATCTTGGTTAATAACTTATTTACAAAAGTTGATAACAGATTCTAGGCTGGTTGATAACCAACGAAATATTTTAATAACCTTTCAGGAATCAAGTAACAAGTTTAATAGATTTTTAACCACAAGGAAGGTATTCTTATATTTTTTATTCTTACTCAATAGACAACTAACCAATCATGATTAGTAAGTACACTTAAGGTCATTTTAAGAGCGAAACTCACTTTTGACCTTGGTTGATAATTTATCTACAATAGTTGATAACAAATTCTAAACTACTTAATAATAAACGAAATATTTTAATAACTTTACAGGTAATCAAGTAACAAGTTCCATGAATTTTTAACCACAAGGTATTCTCTTATTCTTATTCTTAGTCAAGAGATACTAATCACATGTGTTATTCTTATATTCTCATTCATATACAAGAATTTACTAATAAAAAATGATTTGTAGGTAGATGAAAAGTCACTTAAACAATTTTTAGACAATTTTTAGTTCAAAATCATTTTTTAAAAATTATAAAGAATATCAAATAAGTAAGAATATTTTAAAATAAATATTTGACATAACAAAAATATTACATAAAAAATTAGAAAATTATTTTTAAACAAAATAATAATTATGACACAAAAAAAGAAAAAATTTAGAATAATTTGTCTTATGTTAATTATTTATGAATAATTTTAATTTATTTCATCAATAATTATATAAATTATATAAAATATCACTTGGGGAAGGATTTTTCTTTTTTTTTTTATCTTTAATCAAGGTATCCCCATAGGTATTATTATAAGACTAACATTTTGGATTGAGATTATAAAATTTTAAAATAACAATCAGGGAGAGAATGTATAACCAAAATGTTCAAAATATTATGTATTATTTTTCAACAAATTATTGTTCAAAATATCAGGGTATCCCCATATGTATTATATTTTTTTCGCTCATGCAATCTATTTTTCATGCTAATGCATTTGTTTCTTACAAATTTCATGTAGACACAAATTAAGAAAAATTGAAATCTATTATCTATTATAATAACTAAAAGTAAGAGTCTCTCCTACAAATTTTTTTCCCGCTCATACAATCTATTTTGCTCATGCATTTATTTCTTGATAAAATTGATCAACATACATTACTTACATTAATAAGTGTAATAATTTATGAAACAAATGACAAAAATTTAATATTAAGTTACTTTTAAATTTGAGATTCTATGCATTTAAATTTTAAATTTTAAATTTAATTATATTTAGTTAAATATATAAAAAATTTAAATTTATCTATTATCTATTATATATTATAATAACTAAAAGTAAGATTCTCTCTCAAATTTTTTTTCCACTCATGCACTCTAATTTTAATTTTCATGCATTTATTTTGTACAAATTTTTATGTAGAAAAAAATTAAAAAAAATTAAAAAAATTAAAAATTAATCAATCAAAATTGATTTATACAAATTAGTTACATAAATTAGTGCAATAATTTGATAGACAAATCTATTATCTTTTATAATAATTAAAAGTAACAGTCTCTCCTAAAATTTATTTTTTTACTTATTCATTTATTTTTTACAAGTTTCATATAGATATAAATTAAAAAAATTAAAATTGATAAATCAAAACTAATTTATAACAAATCCATTATCTATTACTTAGTATTTAGTATTTTAGGTAGTTGTTATCTTAATTAAACTTTTTTAATAATTTGATAATGCCTGATTAGATAATAAAGTAAAATTTTTTACACTAATGATAAATCAAAATCAAATTCAAAATAATAAAATTAAAAACAACCAAAATAAAGAACTTTTAATCATCTAAAATTATATGTTATGAAACATTCTTAAATAATTTTTAATAAATTAATTAATTTTTATGACTTAAACTATATAATTAGAAATAGACTAAACTCCTAATTTGATCATTCAAAAATTGTGTTGACAACATTTTAGTTTTTTAAAAAATATCAACATCAATTTAGTTCTTGAATCATGGAAGGTGACATCATTTTGGTTTTTTAAAAAATTGACATCAATTTAGTTTCTCAATCATAAAAAAAATGTTATCAATTCAGTCCCTAAATTATACAAAATTGACATCAATTTAGTTCATTAATAATAGAAATTATATTAATTTCGTCCTTATTGGTACAAAGAAGGACGATTTTGATGTCATCTTTCATGATTTAAGGATTAAATTGATGTCAATATTTTTGAGAAGACTAAAGTGATGTCGACACAATATTTAAAGGACCAAATTAAGAATTTATTCTTAAAAATAAATAAGTTATTATTAATATTATAAATTAAAACTAAGTAAAAAATAAAATAAAAATAAAAGCAAAAGCTGAAACCTAAACAGTAAAACATGTGAAACTTTAAGATAAAGCTAGAAATGAAAAAACAAAAAGAAAAAGCTTGAAATGAAAAAAAAAAGAAAAAAGAAACCGATTCACCTGTAATTACAGGTAAATTGGATTGGAGCATCGATACTCCAAAAACTCAAATAGTCAATGGCTAAGTTGCTTCAAATGGTGGCAGTTTTTTTTAAAAAAAAAAAAAAAAACTCAAATTTTTGAAATAATTTTAAAATAATTTAATTTTCATTTATTCTCAACATAATTTCTAATATTAACATTTTAATCATGTATTGTGTAAATTATTAAAAATGAGTTAGCAAAAAAGTCAAATTCTTTTTTTTTCAGTGAATAAAAGTTAAATTCTTTTAATTATATAATAATATATAATTAAATTATAAATAATATAATTTTAATATATTGTTCATATAAAATTTTAAGAATTAATAAATTGTCATATAATTATAAAAATTTAATTATAATAACAATTAATTAAAAATTCAATATTTTATATTGATATGGTTAGTAGGTAACACGAATATAAATTCAAAGAACATCTTACAATTTTATCAAAGAAGATGAAAGCATTATTTTATTTTATTTTTGTCCATATTAAACTATGGCTTTTTTTTTTCCGGTAAAAAAGTCCAAGCTTTCGATATCGTGAAAATGGCTATTGCCTATTTGATCAAATAATATAAAATAAAATACTTCAACTTCTTTTGACGCTTTTGTTTGATGTTTCATGAAGCTCTCATCAAATTTTCAAAGATAGTGATTGTAGTTGTTTGAATAAAAAATATATATATAAATGATTGAAAAGAAAATATAGGAGCTGTTAGAGTATATTTTCCTTAAAAGAAAGAAAATCAACATAGCCGTAAGTTAGCTGATTATATATATTTTTATTTGTCTTTTTCTTTCTTAAAAAAATTATAAGAATTTTCTTCTATAAAAACCAGAATACAACTTTGAATCCATTGGACACATTTCTTCATCATTTTCTTGTTGGATAGATGTATCATGCTCCTTGCAACTAAGATTATATAAAACACATCAAACATGGTATTTGTCTTTATTCCTCAAGATTATTTTAACCCTACCATCATTCAAATACTTCATGTTTAGTTAGATAAAAAGAAATGGAATGGAATGAAAATAAGAGTTTTTTTATGTTTTGATCTTGAAAATTTTGTATATTCCATTCCATTTCATTTTTTCTTTCCAACACACCAAACATACATTTATGAAATTGGCATGAAACAGTAGCACTAAATTTTAAATGGGGAAAGTTGGTAAGTTAAGAATAGATTGTAGGATATAGAGCACAATGTAAAAACTGCTTTAATGGAAAGTGGGTTCGTTTTGAAGCTTGTATCTTTTTACCTTTCCTCTTCTCATCTCTTATATGTGAGTGCATGCTACTTTTATCGTGTAAATTCTACCACACACTGAAAATCCCACTGTGGAAATCAAAAATCACTGAAAAGAATGACCAGAAGAAAAACATTAATTTATAAAGAACTGAATTTTCTATTACCCCTTTATCCAGAGGGTTTCCATAAACCAGTAGTTGACTTTAGAAAATGAACTTTTCGAGAATAAATGCATAGATAACGAGAAAGGTGCACAAGGAAGCGAACAAAGAAAAAGTGATTGCTTTTTCTCCACCATCAGGAGATTCTTGGAAGCACTAGGTGCGAAAAGGAAGTATATGTGCCTCGCTTTGGCCCCTGAATATCTTTCCCACCACTCCGATCATCTTTGTTTATCAAGGCACTGATGATACCTGTTCTTAGGCAAAAAGCCGAGACAGGAATCCATAGAGAGATCTTCATCTGTATAGAAATTGCAAAAGAAACGGTTGTTTACCATCGAACAGTTTTTCCCTGAAATGGGAGGGTGAAGAGAGAGCACAATGATGGAACCTACCCAATTGAATGTGGGGATCCTTACAGAACAAACTCAGAGAGGGAAGGTAGTTTCAGATTGAAACGAAAAGGGAATGGCAAAAGAAAACAAAAATTACCGGCAAAGTCAGGTGATTTAAGCTATTACAATAATTGATGAAGGAATCCATCACATTTGTTTATCCCAATTCCACAACTAATACAACTACATAAAATAAAAGCCCACCAATTCATCCAACCAGACATATGCTTCCTCCCCCGACTGTGAAGTACATGCTTTGAAGCCATCCAAATTGATGGGAACGAACTACCCTCTGTTAAACCCCCCCTCCCCCCCAAAAAAAAAACTCACTTAACAATGCTGCATCATATCATATCAGACTGTTTACTCAGATCTCTTTTACACCACCACCACCACTTGATTTAACCTCAACTTGCCATCAGGTAATCACCATGTAAAACCAATCTTGAACAAGAGTGAGACAAAAGTTAGAGTGCCCTTGCAAAAATCAAGAGATTTGAATCGCCGCATCAAATGTCAGAAGCTGATTGATGACAAGGGTCTACTACAGCCTCTGGATTCTCTGGATTGGCACTCCCAACAACAGGTGGCTGCTCCATAAGTTTGGTTCCCAAAAGGGAATTCCCTTGGGTGCTGGGAGACATAGGAGACATTCTTGGATCAGAAGCTCCTACTTCTGGTGCCCTAAGATCCTTCTGATCAGAAAACTGTTGATCTGACCTATCACGCCTATCATAGCTGCGGCTGCGGCTGCGGCTGCGACTGTAACTTCGACCACTACGGCCACGGCTACGGCTGCGACTCCGACGTGGGCTAATGCTACGGCTATAGCTGCGACTACGATTACCACCACGAGACCAGCTGCGGCTTCGACTGCGACCCCTACTCCAGCTCCTGCTCCTGCTCCTGCTCCTGCTCCTACTTCTACTTCTGCTGCGGCTTCTGCTAAAATCCCATGTTCGAACTCTTTCAGGGCTACCACTGTAACTTCTGCCTCTATTCCTGAAAGCGACATCTCTTCTATTGTCAAATCGCCCACGTCCACGCCCTCGTCCTTGCCCATTCATGTTGTACTGATCATTCAGACCACGATCACCCCTACCCCAACCAGCATGACCACCACGAGGGCCACCAGATCCTCGACCCCTGGTTCCCCTACCAGAAAAGAAATCACCTCTCCCCCCTTGCCCATTAGCACCATCCCTCATGCCACCACGAGCACCATAGCCACCATCCCGCATTCCACCACGACTTCCAAATCCGCCATCCCTCATGCCACCACGACCACCAAAGCCCCCGTCCCTCATGCCGCCACGACCACCAAAGCCACCGTCCCTCATGCCACCACGACCACCAGTCTCCCAACGCCCACCAACACCACCACCAGAGTCAAAACGACTCATTCCACCCCGATCCTTTCCAAAGTTTGGCGGCCCACGCGAAGCCATCTGTTTTAAATCTGGAGGCACAAGCTGGTTAGCACCCTCCAAAACTTTGATCAAGTCACCCGCATGTTTCCAGTCCTGCTCAGAGAAAAAGGTATATGACACTCCAGTAGCACCTGCCCTTCCAGTTCTTCCAATACGATGTACATAATCCTCAATTCCAGTGGGGAAATCATAATTGATCACCACCCTGTAATGTGAATATTCACAAAATTCAACTAAGATGCATCGTCATATAACTAATAGGATCATCATTATCAAGCACATGCACACATCATATAAAATACTTCATCATATGAGCTCTTCATTTATAAACTTGAGGATAAGCACTTTAGATACATAGAGGCTAACCTTATATCCTTAATGTCAAGCCCACGAGCAGCAACATCAGTGGCAACCAGAACTGGAGACTTCCCAGTCCGGAACTGATTTAAAACCCAATCTCTCTCACTTTGAGACTTGTCTCCATGAATTGCAGCAGCCCCAAAATTGCGGCCAATACTACGGGCAAGCTGATCACATAACCTCTTTGTGGAACAAAATATTATGACCTTTGAACCTCGTTCTTGGGATCTGAGGATCTGTTCCAAACGCCTCTGTTTCTCCATTTGTGGGACAACTTCAACATACTGCCAGTCAATACATTATGCAGGGAAGGAATATAAGTCACCAAGAAACTAAAGAAAAAAAATGAAACAGGTTTTCAGGAAATTCTTTCCAAAGAGAGTATAGAGTAAACAAAGAGACAGATTTTATTGATTGCCCATAAAGTTGGGATACAAGAGGATGACAACTGCAATTGCAACAGAAACAACTAATGGCGAAGGATACAATCAGAACTAACATATCTAAAAATAATGAAGCTTTTTATTGCAAATTCTTGGCTGGATAGATAATGCCCCTACATAGAGTACGCATTCCCATAATCAAAACAGATAGATAGTTATACCCTTGAAAAAGTCATTTTGGAAAAAAAAAAAAAGTCGGTCGCACACAATTAACAGACTGCATTTTAATTGCTGCAAGCAATTTCACCCAAATTATACATATAGAAACATACTGCAAACTCACAACCGCATGCACTAACACGCACAAGCATCCGCACGTGCACCAATGCAATATATGTGTAAGCATTATTCTATATGAAAATTATGCTTTCAATGTCCTTATAGCATTACTTAGAGAAGGATTTACAAAACAAAAGAGTTTGCATAACAATTTCTTGTGATGAATAAACAAGAAAGATAAGCAGAACAGTTTAGAAGGGAATGAAGCCCCCAATTTGTCTAATGAAGACCCATAGCCATATGAAGGTCAAATGTATGCAATGACAAAAGAAAAAATGCCTTCAAATCAACTGATGAATGGCAAAACAAAATTGCAGTAGGAAATACGAATCCAAGTTAACTACAAGATTTCATGTGTCATTGAAATCATAACTTCTTAAAAAGAGTACTTTGACAACATTCTTCATTTAAGAAACTTCTATAAATACCACCAAAAAATCTAGTTCAAGTTTAAAAGGGAGTTGAAATCCAAATCAATATTGTAGTCTTCCTACATTTGGATATGGAACATAATACAAAATGAAGAAATAAAAAGAAGCTAATATTCATCCAGGGAAACAAAAAATTATCTATTGAATTTGTCAATTTGAAAGATTCACACAGCCCTGAAATAGTAGTATAACTTTGCTCAGGCCAGAGAAATATGGTTCCCATACTTTTATGGATCCTCAAAATTCTTCACACCATAAGTACATAATGGAATTCATTGATAAAATTTCTTGACAATATATTTCTTATAACAGATTATACTTTAATTGCAAAATAGTGAGATAATAGCAATCAACCAAGCAATTAACATTAACAAAGAAAGGAACGCATAAATTGATCAAATCGGTAACTTTGAGCTTGCAAAGCATTGATAAAGCAACATAAAAGTACCATCAATTTTGTTTTAAATGAAGGGACACTAATTAAATACCTGTGTGATAGCTTTATTTGCAGCGAGCTCATCAACACTTCCAATGTTAACCTGGACAGGATTAACAAGAAGATCACTGGCAATTTTTCTTACTTCTTTTGGCCAGGTTGCTGTGTACATGAGAGTTTGTCTGCGTGGTGGAATCTCATTCACAATCTTACGGATTTGAGGCTCAAAACCCATATCAAGCATTCGGTCAGCCTCATCAAGCACAAGGAGTGAAACTTGCCCAAAGTCAATTTTCTTCATTTCGAGTATGTCATTGAGTCGACCAGGTGTGGCAACAACAATGTCAGCTCCCCGATCTAACTCTTTTAACTGAAGGGCTTTGGGTGCTCCACCATACAAGCACTACAAAAGGGAACAAAATCAAGAGATGCACCAACAGATTATGGCAAACAAGTTAATAGACTAAAACTCTGTAAAAAGGATGAGATAGAAAAACTCATGACAAACCGTGCAAGAGACCCGTGAAGATCGGCCAAATTTGATGACTTCATCCTGGATCTGTGTAGCAAGTTCACGTGTTGGAGCCAAAACCAAGACAGTGGGGCCATTCAGAGGATTATTATGTCGCTGTCTAAGAAGAATGAAGGCAGGGATTAAGTAGCCTAATGTTTTCCCAGAGCCTGTTTTGGCAATTGCCACTATGTCCCTACCCTGTAGTGCAACAGGCCATGTTTGAGCCTGAATTGGTGTTGGATTTGAGAAGCCAGCAGAATATATCTGAAATGAGAGCATATTCAGGGAATCAGACCAATGAAAAGTGCACACATTCAACACCTATTGATTTAGAAAACACAAAATTACATTCGACAGTGTACACAATTTAGCAAACAATGAACAAAAGGACCCATAGGTTATGGTTGCTTACTGAAGCAACTTGAGGCAATAAAAAAAGGCAAAAAAGACATAAGAGGCAGAGCCAATAAGCAACAAATCCCATGTCACATTAGGTGAAATTTGAATCAAGGGCCATCCACCCTTATAGAAGATGCCCATGAAAGGCTCCAACCATCCATTTTGCAGGCTCCAAAAATCAGGATAGTAGTTGCACGTGTTAAGTGTGCCAATAGCAGATTAGCAGTGCAGCGTACGACATATGCTCCTGCTCTGGAGCAGATATCGCACCTGCGACAAGCGAAAATAGATGAGTTTAAAAGTAAAATTTAAGTTAAACCAAAGGGGTAAAGGAGTAAAACCATAACTTTTTAGGAAGTACCAAAGTATGCAATACCATATAACAGGACAGAATAAACTTACCTCTCTCAATATCTCTGGAGGGAACCCAGCAGCATCAAATGTCATGAAAGGGGGTGGAACGTTGTCCCCCTGTCCAGTAAGACACAAATATTGATGTAAGGCATAGCCCATCCAAAGATATACGTGAAACAGAAAGTTAAAACAAAGGTGGTCATTCTACAAGGAAATAAAAACATTAACACAAACCCCAATCCACACCTCTTATCTGTCAAAATCTTCTGTGAAGAGCACAATCCAAACAAAACAGATCATACCATATATACTATAAATAAATAAAGACGGGCTTTGTTTACTCTTTTAAGGTATCTTGATTGTAACATGTAGGTTAATCATAGTACAAATATGCCAAGGGGCTTGTAAAAGCTTGTTCATGTCAAACCAACTACATGCTATTTGAATCAAGATATTAAAATAAATACCACACAAAACCTGCCAGAAAAAAAAAATTACAGACCGTTGCTGTAACTTCATGCTGCTGACAGTAAATTTCAACAGGTGAGAGATCAGCAACATCTGAAGATCCAATATAAGGAGGCCTCATCAAAGAGTTACTCGAGAGAGGTGGAGGTCCTCCTACAGGAGGACTGAACATGTTATGCATAGCATGCCCTGCAATACCACTTCCATTTCCACTAGGCATCACATTTTGAAAAGAGGCGTTGCCAATCCTCAGATCCTGCAAAGATGTGGTACAGCATCATCAAGTGAAAAAGCAGCATTTAATTAGGATATAGAACATGCATTGTAGGTGGGAAATATAATGAGAACTTAAAATTAAATAGAATTATAGAAACAAAAAGTGAGGAAGACAAGTGAAGATTTGACACAAGCATTATGCACACACAGTAGTATTGCTGTGATCTTGTCATCTTGTGTTCCCCATACATACAATAAAAGATACTCTCCCTGAGCTACTCTTCGCTTGCTTTATTGTATCTAACAGAGACATGAATAAAGCTTTCAGGCCAGCACACCATTAACTGCAGTTATTTCACCACAGGATATCCCTTTTCTATTGGGGAGTGGTTAGGGGGAGGGTTTCCATATATTAAATCATTATTTCAAATAGTCAATGTCATTTTATTAGCATTTAAACAACTTTTATAACATCAGTCTAATAATCAAACACCAACCACAATAACAGGTCTAATTAAAAATCAAAAGATGCAGCAGTGATTTAAGCTTCCCACTAGGAAGAAAAAGAAATTACCTGCCGATTTCTCGAAATGGATATTTGTGAAATATCTGGCTGCTGAGGACCCATTGTCGGCATCTCTTTGCTAGAATTATAGTAATATTCATTACCAGCTCTACCACGTGAATTGTCCTCGTGTCCCATCTTTTGGCCAACAGGATGGACATTGGTTGGATGACCATGCATCATTCCTAGGCCCATCTGGTTTTGAAAGCTAGGACCATGTTGGTAAGCTAAATCAGAACTACTCTGCTGTGACTGCATTGCAGAGGGAGACTGTTGCATACTGCCTGATAAGCCCCGAAACTGTTGCGGTTGGCCAGCATTAACACCTACATTTGGCATTTGGCCAGAACTGATTCCAGCAGGAATATTCTGATTGTTTTGAGCAGGCAAGGCACTCCTTTGTTGATACTGGGATGGTGAAAGTCCAACTTGGCTTCCACTTTTAAACTCCACTTCCTCTATCTTCGAGAACGCTGCTTTAAACTCTTGCTGATTTTCAAAAGGCTGACCATGTATGTTATGGTGAATCTGCTGGGAGTTTGGTTGCCCAGATGTAAGCATATTTTGCTGATATGACATATAATGTAAGTTCTGTGGAGTGAATTGATGTGGTTGTGGTTGTACAATATGCGAGCCAGGATCCTGAGAAGTTCCTTGCCCAAAATGTTGGGAATGGATGGCTTGTGGCGGCATCTGATGATGCATCTGCTGAATTTGCTGTTGTGGGGTCATTTGCTGTCCTTGAGGCTGCATTATTTGCTGTCTGACTTGATGCAACCCTGGCTGTGGCATGGACTGTACCAGCTGAGAATTCTGTTGCTGTGCAGCTTGTGCAACCTGGGAAGGCTGCTGCTGAGTGACCTGTGCCACCAGGGGACTCTGCTGCTGTGGCATGGTTTGCCCATGCTGTTGGGCGAGGTGACTCGCTTGCTGTTGTGAGGCTTGCACTTGCAGTAATTGCTGCCCATGCTGTGCCACCATCGCTCCAGGTGGCATTGTATGAGCCACTGGTATGGGCGCCAAGCTGGGGTTAGAAGCCACAGGTGCAGGGCCTGAAGGTAAGGGTGGGGCCAAGGGAGCAGGTTTTTCATATTGGGTGATGTTGGTTTCAGGATTCCAATAGTATAATAGACCCGTGCTTCCATCAATCAACCCCTTCCATGGTTTTGGAAGTGTGGGATCATCAGGTGCATACCGCGGACCAAGGGCAGCTGGAGCTGCCTCTGCTGTTGCCATGTCTAATACTTATCTCTACAATTAAAAACCCCAATTTAAACAACACAAGCACTCAAAATCCATAGACTCCATCGACACCCGGAAAAATCCCAATGACAAAACAATTAACAACCTTCATCCAACCCCCAAAAAAAAATAATAATAATTAATTAATAAAATCACGAGCCCGAAAAAAATCGGATGGCTCTACAAAATGAAACAAGCCACAATCCCTTTTAAAAAAAATAAAATTCACTCCCAGAACCAAGATTGCAATTTTTTTTTTCGAAAAAAAAAACCCTCACATAAAGAACCCTAGAAAACAATAACGCTAAATTTACATTACAAAAAATAAATAAATAACTTGTTAAAACTGCAAAACCTTACTTGGGTGACAATCTGAACGCTTTGGATTGACCTTTTCCTACGTTATTAATGAAAATAATAATCAGTGAACATGTTGTTGTCAAGTGATGTGAAGCTTCGTTTGGTGGAGGAACCAGGAAGGGGAGCGATTGAACGGAAAAGTTAGGGTTGAAGCGAAGGGGAAGAAGGCAAAGTGTGCAATTTAAGCCGACCCACTCACAGGTTCGGCTGCCACAACGCAATGCCAAATCACAATCGCTATTAATATTTGGACGGCTCTGATGGTCCGGTATCGCCTAGTCCCACAGATAATTTTGGACGGCCCTGATCGCTCGCCGATGGCCCATTGCTTTCGAGTTTCGAGTGTCGGCTATCAAGTTTCCAACTTGGCCTTTTTGCAATTAGCGCGTTCGCTTCAGAGTTGTAAATTTTCAAGAAAGCCTTTTTTTTTTTGGTTATTAAGATGTGTATTAAAAAAAAAAGATAAACGGCGGAGAATATTTATAAGTGATGGGAATTGGAAAACTTAATTTGATTTATGAGAATAATTTTAATGGAGAATGAAAATGAACTGATTATTCTCATTAGTAATTAATCTTGTTGATTAATAATTATGTTATTAGCATAGTTGGTATATTAAAAATGGAATGGTTATTACATTTCATCTTTTTATTTCAAATACCAAAATAAAAAAAAATATAATGAAACCAAGTTATTATATAATAAAAATAAACTTACACACAAAAGTTTTCATTGAAATATATAACATGTTTTTGCCTTGAAATAAGAATATAAAATAATTTATTATTTCTTTTAATATATTTTTATTCTGAAATAAGATAGTTTCTCTTTTCTTTTAACATAACAAATTTGATTTTTTTTTACACCAATATAAATATAAATTAACACTACTCATAAATATACAATTATGATTGCAAATTGCATAATTATTTATTTTTATTTAAATAAAGTTACCGTTTAAAATAGCAAGAGAAAGAGCCACATAAAAAGAGCAAGTGTATATGCACATTCATTACCTCCTACTCCAAAAAGACAAGTCCGCGGATAAGTGTGACAACTGGAAAATGAGCAAGCCTCGGAGCTGGGCCGGGTTGAGTCTTTAGTACATTTAGTATTCATGCTCATAATTTGTAATATCTCATTTTTTTTAATGCAATTTACCTATACAGCACGCAATCTTTGTCACACCAATTTAGAAAAGAAATCTCAATACATCTTGATAAATTTAGTGTGGTTTAAATGGGAAAAAAATGATCATGTATTGTGTTCCAAAATTCAATAAGGTATAATGTATGCTTCTAAGAATGACGAAAGAGGTAAAATGTAGGATTTTGAAGTTTGTGTATTGAAGTTGAGTTAGAGAAAATTTTTAACTAGACAAAATAAGATTTATTCTTATATTAAAAAATATAATTGAAGTTAAATAAGAATATATATGAAAAAACAAATTATTAGCTTGATTGTGAATAGTCTTTTGGCTTAAATAACTTTAGTAATTTATTTTTGTTATTTTTTATACTAGTTTATATTCTTTAAAAATATAATTTCAATCCTCACTTTTGTAAAAGGTTGGCAAAAATGAAATGCTGAGGTTTTCATTTAGGTTGGCATGACATGACAGAAAAGAAGGTGGTGCTTAAGAAATTTTTATATAGTTTTAAAGTAATTCCTCATGCCAATCAGAAAATAATACGAGAATTTTAATTTTTTATTCTAGAAAATGGATAAGAATCTTTTGTAGTCTTGGGTCAATTTCTTATGCATGCTTACTTGCCCTTAACTTTTTTCATCTGTGTCTTCTTTCAATACACTTTACTTTTAATTTGTGCTTATTTCATTCTTTTGACATATTTGTTTTGAAATTGTCTTGTAGAACCTAAAACCTTAATCTCTAGGTCAAAATAGAAGGAAAGAAAAGATAAGGAAAAAAGTGAAAATAAAAACAATCTAAAAATGAGAATAAGAAGTTAGACCCAAAGCCCCACACGACTATGATAATTATATCTTCATTTTTCATATGTTTTTGTGGTCATTTAAATGAATTCTTACCAAAAAATACTAGATTTGTTGAGATTATACTAAAATTTATTTCAAATGATACTATCATGTCAATAATTAAATTTATGATAAATTAAAGAAATATATTTTTATGAAATATTAGTATAGTATAAGTAAATTATATTTTTAAATATGAAAAATATAATTTAATTTTTAAGAATCATATTTTATGAAAAAAAAATTATATTATTATAATTTATAGTCTAAAAAAATTAAATTTATAAAATAATTTAAATAGCTCAAATTTTATAAAAATATTTTAATTAAAAAAAATAAGGAAGCATATTTCCTTTGGAAAGTTTCAGAGAATAGTGGATCATATACTATCGTGACAAGGTGCCCAACAACACAGCACTACAATGCGCCGTCATGGTTAACGTACGAGCCCAACTTCTGGAAACAGCAAAATAGGACCTGGAACATTCTCTCTAAACGGTTAGTCCTTCAAACGCTTCTCTCTCTTCCCGGCGATTCAGTACGGTAAAC
The DNA here is from genome assembly GCA_019955255.1 of Castanospermum australe. NCBI lineage: Eukaryota > Viridiplantae > Streptophyta > Magnoliopsida > Fabales > Fabaceae > Castanospermum > Castanospermum australe. Next base: position 680,500 of record NSJW01000053.1, read on the forward strand.
TCAAAAGTGAAAAAGGAGAGGACAGCGTGTGTATAACACAAGACAGAAACGAGGGTGTTTCATTTTTCTCAGACACAAGCATCGTATATAGCTAAAACAAAGAAACACGGTTACGCAGGTTTGTTATCGATAGCCATGGAAGCTGAGGCTGCAACTCCTTCAGAGTTGGCGCTGGCTGATACAGATATCAACTGGGACAGGTTTAGGGTCCTTCATGTCTGATCTTATTCGTTTTCTTTCTGCTTATTCAGGGCAAGCTTTCACTGGAAGAGTCAATGAGAGTTTCTGGGTGTTCTTTTGATTTGGTTTGTTTAAATTAGTTTGTGTTCATTTGCTCTTTGGTGATATTAATGAAGCATTTTTATGCATTTTTTTGGGTTGTTGAACTATATTTTCTCTTAACGTTGGAAAAGGCAAAAGGAGGAAACAGACTATTACCAAAAAAAAAAAAAGGAAACAGACTAAAAAATCCAGGTTGGCGTGACCCTCGAAGAAGAAATGGACGAACAGCAAGAAAAAAAAAAAAAAAGCTTATAATGATTTTAATACTAAGCGTTTTCCCATTTATACACTGAATTTGAAGGTCTGAAAGATGGCTTATCATGTATGTGTTTGTTTATATGTTCAAGTACCTTGTTCTGCTTTATTACGAAAAAAAAAAAAGAAAATTATTCCTGAATATTTCGACACAAATGAACTCAAATCAGGTCATTTGTCTTTTCTTCTGAGTAAAATGCAGTTAGAGAGATTCTTATGTACACTGGGTATAAGACAATTCTCTTACGCTGTATCATTTAGTGTGTGCTATATGTGGGTCGTCATTGTCTTCCATTGTTCATATAAAATTTAACTTTTTTGCTAATCATTTTAGATGTGCACTTCTCTTTTGGTACAATTGGACTCTTTTCCATGAATTGAATCTATGATCTGTACCTCAATCTCGACCCTCCCCGACCTCCTAATCTAAGCCACATAACTCTGACTTAATTATCTTGTTTTTGCATTAAGGTGGATCTTTAGATGTGATTGTCTTGTTACATGGTGTACTATTACATTAGGGTGTTATTCCTGCAACACTCTACCCATTGATTAGAGTCTCTCGCTGAACATGGGTGCACATGGATGCACTCGTAGATGTTTGTGCACATTGGTGCAACTATTAATTTCCTTAAACCAGTGGTAATTGGGGCTTTTTTTTTTTCTTATGTTAACGTTGTGTCTTTTTCATACCACCTCTATTTTGATATGCTTAATAGTAGGCCTTGAACTAAGCTTTCTTGTAAACCCAATGGCTTCAACTTAGGTTGGATAAGACCAGGTTTCATATCATTGGTGCCATACTCTTTACTGCTCAATCAGCCTTACTTCATCCAACAGCAGTGGTCAAGACAAGAATGCAAGTAGCTGGTTCTGGACTCTCTCACATGCGAGGAATATCAGTATTTACTCACATTTTGAAGAGTGATGGTATTCCTGGAATCTTTAGGGGTTTTGGCACTTCTGCTATTGGATCACTGCCTGGTAGGGTCCTAGCTCTGACATCTCTTGAGATGTCAAAAGACATTATGTTAAAATACACTGAAGGACGTGATATACAAGAAGCATCACGTATTGGTCTTGCAAATGGAGTGGCAGGCATGTTCTCAAATCTAGTTTCTTGTGTATACTTTGTGCCTTTGGATGTGGTACGTAATCTCACTCCATAATTCAATCTATTTTTCCTCCTTTCTTGTTTCTATTTATCATTTTATCTTTTTGTGATGGAATGCATATTCTTTTTCTTTTTTCTCCCAAACAGGGGAAATAAATGTTTTGGAGGTAAGATTTAGAAGGCAAAAGGGGATTGGTAAAAGGCTTAGATAATGACATGCCAACAAATTGTTCTGTTAACAATACCTATAATGGTATCTTATTAGTTATTAATTTGAAACATAATACTTTTTAAATGCTCTTCTTAAAGTTGTCAGTCTCAGTATATCAACCTTGTTGGTGATCTGACCAATTTATATTGGCCTTTTGAAGAATGATTAATGGTTCTTTTCTTCCTTCTCTGTTTTTCTGTCACTTCCCCTCGTTTTTCTGATAGTGGTTTTTCACAAAAGTTAGCTGGACATGCCAAACAAATAGTAGTTTTTGCTGTTGCTAGAAGCTTTGAAGTTGTTTTGTCATTTGTTCATAGATATTTCAGTATAGATCTGTATTAGCAATTATATTAGCTAAATGAGTCTTCTTTCTGCTCTCTCATTAACTGTTTGTGCAGCTATTCTGCATATCTCTAAAAAGATCTAAAAAGGACTAATGGAAACTCTGTTCCTAAGAAGTCTGAGTTAGTCAGATGTCTATTTTCAGCATTAGTCTTTACTGTCTGTCATACTTTTTCTTCTTCTTGTTTTTTCTTTTTTGGGAGAAGAGTACAGAATTGTAAAATAAATTCAAACAGGAATTCAAGGCTATGTAATCTGAAATCAGACTTTAAGTGAATCTATGAACTATATTTGTACAACAAATTTCTTGCGCATGTGTTCCAAAATCTTGACTGATCATCCTGAAGAATTTTGTTTAACGTTTTCTCAGATTTGCCAGAGATTAATGGTACAAGGTCTTCCTGGAACTATATATTGTAGAGGACCATTTGATGTTGTCCGTAAAGTTATGAAGGCTGAGGGTTTTCGTGGCTTGTATAGAGGTTTTGGATTAACAGCTGTAACTCAGTCCCCAGCATCTGCACTTTGGTGGGGTTCATATGGTGCAGCACAACACATGATTTGGAGGTATGTTCTGTCGTTAGAACAATCTACCTAACATTCTTAGAGCTGTATCCTTCTTTTGTCATTTTTACTTTATACATGCTTATTGGCTTATTGGTTTATTGGTTTTAGGAGTTTGGGCTACAGAGATGATATGGAGAACAAACCTTCACATATGGAAATGGTGACAGTTCAGGCTACAGCAGGGATGGTGGCCGGTGCTTGTTCCTCTGTTGTCACTACTCCCATAGATACTGTAAAAACATGTCTTCAGGTATATGAAACTTCTTGTTTTTTGTGGACTTGCTGTTGCTAAAGAAGGAAAAGATTTTTAGTACTTGAAGTAGGTATTGGTATGTCAATCAATCAGTGGGTATTTCATTTATGGAGTAGCTCTTTTTTCTTTTTTGGTTTTGACAGTAATATGGTTATTTTAGATTTGTCTCTTTTGATTTGTACAAAGGTTATGGACAACTATGGTTCTGGAAGACCATCAGTACTGAAGACAACAAAGACTCTCCTTAAGGAAGATGGCTGGCGGGGGTTTTACCGGGGGTTTGGACCTCGATTTTTAAATATGTCACTTTATGGAACAACCATGATTGTTACTTATGAACTGATAAGTATGTCACATTTTTGTTTTTTCCTTTTGGCATCAATTCTTTTTGAGAATGGCTAGTTGTTATGAGCCACACTGCCCTTTATTATGGTATATTATTCACATGCTGTGATTTCAGCTTTCTATTTTATGGGGAAGTTCATGACTTTAAGCAAGCTTTTTGCTTCAGTTGTTTTATTTGAGTGTATCATCATCTATGTCTGTCTTCCCAACAGAATGTATCCCCCCTCCTTTTCCCTCTTTTGTTTTTCCTTCGTCATTGGGTGTGGGTCGTGTGTTGGTAATGTTAATTGAATTTATTACTGAACTCTATAGGTGTCAAATTTCGAAAAGCTTAGTTGTTACATGAAAAAGATGGCTCTAATATATTTCTTGTTTTTCTTTCTTTCAATTTATAACTGCTATTATGCAAAGTGTCTTTGTCATGATCCTGACTCTGGATGATAATCTTATCTGTTAGGAACTGGACTGGCTATTTCTAATGAACTGGAGGCTTCATTCTGATACAGCTGAGCCTTATTTGTTTTCTCTTTTTGTCCCTTTGTAACAGAGAGATTATCAGTACAACCAAGTCTGACTGTCTGAGGTCTTTTGCTTGAAGTGCAACTGTGCTGTAAGGCCCATAACAAAGATTCAACACACTTGATTTTAGGATGTCTAGCTTGTCTTCAGGGACAGCAAATTGATGGATCCCTTCAATCTCAAGCACTGCATGATGCAGTATGGCAAGGCCTGATGAGTGTAGCCTTTCCTCAAGATGTGGCTCCTTCTCTATATTTCTTTATGATAATGTCTCTTTTGTTTCTTAAAAGCTGTAAATTCATGGAAACGCTTGTCTTCAGTGAGGAGTTGGAGTAAGGTGGAATATGGAGAACCATAGATTTTCACTATTGCTTTTTCTCCATTCTGAGGACAATACTTGCAGCAAAGCCCAAAACATCTGGGCAATTTTGCAGATAATATAAGATTACTAATGAAACGAATTTAGTGTCTTCCTTTGACATGTTGCCATGTGTTTTAACTTCTAAGGCCTGAGTAAAATGGTTCTCAATTGTTTTGGAACGAGGTAACTTGAATTCAATGCTTGTTCGCACTTTGAACAATATATAGCAGCGAGGTTCTGCAGGGCCATTTGCAGCTATGAAAAATCACGGTTAGTTGCATAACAAGGGATCTCAAAACTCTTTGCGTTGCAACTCTGTCACATGTATTGAATTTGTTACGAAGAGTGTGACATTATTTTTTGGTTATAATGCGGTGGAAGCTGGGCATTATGTTAGTTCACTGTTATTCTTTATGGTTCCTTCTAAGCACAAATTTTCAAATAAATTAATTTATTTTATGATCAAAATAGTTTATAAATAAAATTTTACTATAAGAGTGAGTTTTTTAAAATTTTTTTTTGTAAAATTAATCTGTTACCAAACATGTTTGTAGTGTATATTTTTGACATTACTATTCATGTTTTCTTTTTTCTTTTTCCCTTCTTCTAACATATCATAAAATAAGCCTGTGATTCAATAATAAAAGGGATCTTAATGTCAAGTAAAATATACATCATTCTCTTTAGGCTTTCATATGGAGAATATTACTATAATCCTTACTATTATGTCTTTGTTCTCCTTCTCTTTACCATCCTTATCATTCTATGATTTCTCTAGATGCTGTTTTTGTGTAGCCAGAACTTAAAATCAATAATTATTTAGCAAGTTTGATGGCTTCCATTTTGTAATGAAAAATATCAACGTTAATTTTAAGAAAATACATTAATAATTAATTGGTGTTATCATTTTTATAGTATAGAACATGAGAGTTTGGTATGATTATTGAGCATAAGAAATACTGTGCATCTTCTTTTTTTTTTTTCATCTCAAGAAATTGCTTTAGAAGGGAATCTTCCTTGTAAAGAGCTTCTCAACATGCCCTCCTGCATACAGAAAGACTATTTTAAGTACATTGTATGCAATACACCTATTTTCATAAAAATAAATTATTCACTCAAGTTTTTAAATTTAAAGTTTTTCTCCAACTTAAAAAAAAATAGAAATGATATATTATACTGACTCTCCTCAATAATTTATCATCTTGCACCAAACTTTGAAAAACTATCATTAATTTAAGTCTACACATTGGAAGTCCGTTTTTGGAGTGGCCTTTTATAGAGAGAGAGAGAGTAACATTTACTTTTGTCCCTCTGAATCTGAATCTCTCCTTTTGATTTTTCTCTCTTTTTCCTCCTTAATTTCAATTGCCATCACCGTAAGTTCGTCTCTTTTTGAATTATGGGTTTAATTCCTTTCATACAATATAATTTCTTATTGTATGAAATGTAATCGATTCGGATTTGTGTATCAGATTTTATCGTTTTGATCTAAGCTTGGCCCCAATGCGATAATTTCTTATTCTTCTTTTTGTTTTTGTTTTCTTTTTGTATGTGTTTTCGGGTTGTGATTGCTGAGGGAATGAAGTTGATTACATTAGCTTGATTTTTCTTGTTTGGATTGAATGAAATTGAACCAACTTAGCTGCTCTTTGAATTGGGCTTCCAAGATGTACAATGCTGATCATACGATTGTGTTACATTCAATTCTCTTCCACTGTATTTTGTCATTTGTGGTAGAATTTCATGATTTTGCATCCTGAGGCTTTTGGGTTTGCCTTGATTAATTAACTTTAATGAGTCAATAAAAGTGTAATTTTTTTTTTCTCCTGTGTTATGTATAGCTTTTCGATAGTTACAACAAGGCAGTTCTCAGGAAATGTGACATGAGAAGTATCTCAACTTCTAGAAAACTAGTTCATATGACGCACAAACTGTGCATAATATCATTGATGATTTATTTATTTTTCTATTTATAATGTTAGCCCTTGAAGCATTCCTTCCACTGTAGAGTTAGGATTCATAACACACAAGTGTATATCAAAATCATTCTTAAACTAACAACAAATTTTTACAAACTTATAAAATCCATTGCTAAAATGAAAGTATACTTTGTTCATATCATGCTTAGAAAATTTTTCTTTCATTTGAGATTGTTTTATATTCCATCAACTTAGGTTAATATATATATTATTATGATTGCATCTTCTAATTTAGCCTCTATACCTTAGGATTAGTGTCTGGCATTTGACGCCTTGCTCCATTTTGGGTTATTGGAATGCCAGATATACACAATGGGGCTGTCTTTTGGCAAGCTTTTCTCTCGTCTATTTGCTAAGAGAGAGATGCGTATTCTCATGGTTGGTCTTGATGCTGCTGGTAAAACCACAATCTTGTATAAACTCAAGTTGGGGGAGATTGTCACCACCATTCCTACTATTGGTATGTTTTCCTTTCAATCATATGTGAAATGAATGATTGTTTGATAAAATAAACAAAGCTTATATCAGTGAAGAACCTTGCTCTTTCTTAGGGATGTTATTAGTATCTCCCATTAGATTCAATCATAAAAATCTGAAGCATTGAAGAATTTTTATTGCTGTGTTCCCGCTCTTTAAGATTATTGATTGTTTATTTCATCATCTATGCAGGATTTAATGTGGAGACTGTGGAGTATAAAAACATTAGCTTCACTGTGTGGGATGTTGGTGGTCAGGATAAGGTCAGTTATTAGCATGAGTTTAACAAATTCTCACCCCCTCAGTTTTTATTTTGACTTTGAATGCATTTGACATGCTTTAAACGACTTGAGTTGTGGTTGTGGAGACACCCCGGGCCCCAAAAAAACAGAACTAAAACTTCTTGAGTTGCTGTCTTCTTGTCCCTTCTAAACTGCAGAGTGAATGGTCAAAAGTTTGTGTGACATTTTTCCATTTTAATTTATGGAGTTTTGTTATTCTTGCCATAAAAAATGGTGTAGAAGTTGCAAAATTTGAAATTTCTTTATGAAGATCGGTCCAATTCTTGCATAAGAATCTACTATATATGCTGTGTAGGGACCAATCCTCATGTTAGAAAAGTGAATGTTGTAAAAGATGGCGTAAAACAACAAAAAGTATGAAAGAAAATGAATTGTGCTTTGAGCTGCACGGATACTGTGCCCCATTGCGGTTCTATTCATGGGTAAGCCTCTTGCATGTTTGTGGGCACTCTGAAAACACGAGATGTATATTCTTGTACAAGTAACTGCTAGAGAATACATCAAACTATGCTTTACTACTTATTTAAAGTACCTGATAGTGGTTCACGTCAGGTGTCCCTTGGCTGAAATTTAGCATAAATTGTCTTTAAATTGCATTTTACTGACACATGCACACCAAGTGTTTCACTGGTCTGCATTGACTACTACTCTTTCTTGTATATATATATCTATCAGACTGGTGCATGTGTAGTTAAGGATGTAATTCTTGGAAAAGACTATATACATGTTATTTTAATTCTTTGTATTTTGTTTTCAAATAATAATTAAATAGCATGGGATGTTTTAGATTCGACCGTTGTGGAGACACTACTTCCAAAACACACAAGGGCTTATCTTTGTGGTCGACAGCAATGATCGAGATCGTGTTGTTGAGGCTAGAGATGAGTTGCACAGGATGCTGAATGAGGTAAAAGAGATACTTGGTATTCATCAGACTCATCTGTTCCTGCTAGACTTGGGTCAATTAGTCATGAAGTAACTGCATACCTTATGAAAACTTCTCAGCTAATCTGATTTCTTTTCATGGACAGGATGAATTAAGGGATGCCGTATTGCTTGTTTTTGCAAACAAGCAAGATCTTCCCAATGCAATGAATGCTGCTGAGATCACAGATAAGCTTGGTCTACACTCTCTCCGACAGCGCCACTGGTAAAGTTGACAAACAAGAACCCCCTTCAACCTTTCCTCACCCAAGTTTATTCCACACTGAAAAAATGTGCATATATATTTTTCCCAGGTATATCCAAAGTACATGTGCTACTTCTGGGGAAGGGTTATACGAGGGACTAGACTGGCTTTCCAATAACATTGCTAGCAAGGTTTTTCCCCTTCTTGTTTTTTTTTTCTTATTTTCTTTTGTTCTACACCAAGGTTTCCTGTTGCATTTACAATTTGTTTTATTATTACTATTATTTTTGCTCATTCGTTTTCCCCCTTCTTCCAGGCTTATTAGAGACATCATGGCATGCTGATTACTTTTCTCAAATGTGATGGCAACCAATTATTGGATTGTAGGCATCAGTGCTGTTGTAGTTTTGTTGGTCCTTTTCTCTTATTACATTATTATTAATTATTTTGTTCTGTGTAATCTGGTTTTGATTCAAATAGTCTTCATGTATAATGTTGGGATTCTATTATACATTCTGAATATATTTTATTGTCATGCCATTAACTCTGCATCCTCTACTGGTATAACTTATGTCTGCAGTTCATGAATATCTAATGAAATATAAAGAGGAACCAGTTTGAAAACTATGGTTTTGAAATTTGTGTGCCCAATGTACCCAACAGCTATGCAAATATCAATTTTATGCCAGTCATTTGCATGATGCAGTATGCACTTTTGAGATGGTATCTTCTTCTGTACTATCAAACTAATAAGCCTCAACTTTAAAAAAAAAAGTGTGCTAAGGGAAGGCCAAACCCGTTGATGCGTCTATTCTTTGTGGTGGTCAATCAAATACAATGCTGAATGACAATTGACAATTAAGTGGGTAGGTATGACATTTTTTGAATTTGGATTTTCCATTCGATAAATTCTACTTAGTGTCAAACTAATTACATATTTTTATTGGTCTTGTGCATAAATTAAATATACACTATGTCTACATGAGCGTTTCTCACTACAAATAATCCATTTCAAGTGATAATACGTTAAAAAAGATAATTAAGGCTTGATCTTGTAAATTCAGGGAGATAAGAGATGTTCTTACCACTAAAAAAGGGGATTTTACTTTGCTTTCTTTTTCCCTTTTCATGGTAGGTGTCCTTGTTCAAGAAATCAAAAAACAAGTGTTGTGATTATAGGCCATAATTGGTCAAGATGAGTCATATGATGAAGAGCAGATAAGAATTTCTCCATTTATTATTCTCTTGTCTCAATCATATGACGATGAACACAGAGGGCAAGGCATTCTTTCATTTATAAACACAATAATGACATCCTAGATGATTACATAGAGGTATACAGGTTATGGAAACTGTTCATGAAATTTACTATGGCTGAACTACTCTCCTTATTTTGTTTTCCTACACTTCATAATTTTAAGCAGGGTCTCTGTGATCAATTATCAATCAAGCCAAGCATGACAATTGCAATGTCATTGAGCCACACCATTTGTTGGTTATTCTTTTTCCAAGAGGATAGCTGTTTCTGCAGCTGCACACTCTCCTTTGTGCATTCATTTGTCAACCCCGTAGCATCATTCACAAAGTTAACCATGCCCTCGTAATCCTTTAGGTCTGATAAACGATAGGCTCTCTGCAACATGTGCAGAGTAACGATGTAATTCTTATAACACCTCACAAGGTGGGCCTTTGTTGTGGGATCAACCGCAGTACGGGCAAGCCGTCCTGCAGCTTCCATGTTTTCTTGAGCTTGTGCTGTGGCCAAAAGTAATGAGATGGAGGCTAGTTCATTCATATCAGCTTCTTTGGTTCCCGGATAACCTTCCAGAGTGGTTCTTCAGAAGCGTGGGTTTTAGTTCCTCCGCAGTTTTGCGTTGATTCTCTTGTCGGAGACAAGGACAGTGACAGAAGCAGCAGAGAAGTTCAAGAGAAAAAGCCCTGTGAAAAGAAGCACAAGGGATGGACTATGGAAAGCCAATGGTTTCTTTTCACTTTGATATGTGAATGTGACTGTTGGATGAGTTCTAGTCTCTTATTTATTTGTTTTATGCATGAAATAATGAATCACCCACAAAACAAGGTTAAAATCAGCACTCATGCATATGCTGCCTATGCTGTTGTCAATTTCATTCGTTTTTGGTGGGTAGCTAAAGTCAGATGAGTTTGAACAGCTCTACTCACATGGACAAGTCATTTCGTGGAGACATGCAAACCAAAAATTCTAACGTAAACATTGTCAACTTTAAATATTTTTTTAATAATTAATACGGATAAAATTTAGTAAATTAGGTTATAAATATATATTATTTTTTAAAAAATAAATAACACGTGTTAATAGTTAAATAGAATGTCTAATGTAACTAATATCTTCTTAATAGTTTTTACATGCTAATTTAATTTTTAATTTTTATCTTTTTTAACTCAGTTATTTAAAAAATATTATTCTTGATTTCTTAAATAAATTAATAAAGTATAACTGACTTTCCTTTAATGTATTCTATTCTTATTAAAATGGAAAAGTCAGTTTATAAGCTCGTCATTAAATATTAATTAATTAATGTAAAATTTAATAATCGACTTACTTTTGTAACTCTGGAATCAAATTGAAACAAAGTGTTAAATTTTATTAAAAATATACAAAACTACGAATTGAATAACCTTGTGACTACTGACTAGTGAGTAATAAATTTGTTTGTATACTCCTTTAAATGTATTTCTAAGAAATAATAATAAAAAATAAAGACGGCGTTGCCATTGCATTGCGTTGCTGTTGGCGATAGAGCCATAGAGGGGCCATAATTCCTTATCCACATGAAATAGCGGAAGAACAGCAATGGCTTCTGTAGCTTCGTCTTCATCGTTTTCCGCAAGGCTTCTTCTGCATTCGCCCACGGGCATCAAAAGAAGCAGAGCAAGTAGGCCCAATTTTCTGAGGATGGTCACTCGCTCCTGTCTCGATGACAGTTCTGCTCTCCTTCGAGCTGCGCATTACACTGTATGAATTCATTCCCAGTGTCTGCAACTTTCAAATTTTGTTTCTTTCTGCATTTTCCTCAATCCGATCAAACGCCTCTTCCGAATTTTCTTTCGTGCATGTAAGGCAACGTGTTCGCTCCAAAGCACTTTATTTTTTTTTTGCAAACACTGTATATATTTGTCAAAATCGTGTCTTTGTTACGTTTCGAACACCCCTTTTGGTTGGTTCGATTCTATTTGAATTAGTTGACAAGATACTGAAACGTATTTGATGCCTGGTGGTAAGTAATTGTCCTTTTTAGTTGCGAATTAATACTGGGAGGTGAATCATTAGTACGCATGTTGTTGTTTGCTAGGTGGATACATACGTGAAAAGTGGCATGGTTATAGGATTGGGGTCTGGTCATGCTTCTGGTATGGCCATTCAGTATCTGGGTCGGCAGCTTCGTGTTGGTGCTTTGAAGGATATAGTAGGGATTCCCATGTGAGCTCTTCGTCCTTATATTTAACGTTTCATTTCTTCTTCCCTTCCTTTCACATCAGTTTTATATTGATATTTAAACTGACCATCTTTTGAATTTTGTATACTTTTGAGTGGAAATTCCTCTATTGAGGGAAGCAACAAGTAAATAATAATATGGCCTATTCATTCATGTATGCTCTCAACCAATTGTGGATGATTATGCTTTGTCTTGGCACACTTCCTTTGCTTTGCTCCCCCCCCCCCCCCCCTTTTTTTCTTCTTGATATTTTCTGTCACCTACTTTTGTTTATGGATTTGAAGATCAGGAAATATAGGACAGCCTCCTCCTAAGCTTTCTTGTTCTTATTTTCTTTTTCACCTTTGTGTTCCATTTGTAAGGGTCTCAGTAGGAATATTTCCTTCCGCACTCAGAGTCTGTCCAAGAATGGATCACTTTTGTTCTGCAAAGCCATATTACTTCCAATTTGTACATCAAGATGTAAATTCCATCAAACCACGTGACATTGGTGCTTTGGTTTATGCAGGTCTGTTGCAAGTGCAAGTGAGGCAGCAAAGGCTGGGATTCCATTGGATAGCTACCAAGACAGTTCTCAAGTGTGCACAAAAATAATCATCTTCTACATTTTCCTTTAATGTTGAGAATTTCATGTTTTAGAGGGCTCTTGGATGCTTGACAGAAATTTTAGAAGAACAGGAAGGCTTGTATGCAATCCCTGAAAATTTTCCAAAACAGAAGTCTCTCACTTAAAGCGTAACTTTGAAAAATATTTTGATACAATGAAAGTAAAGTCAAAAGGAGAAAAAGAAAACATTAAACTAATGCTGGACTATTATCTTGAAGTGTAAAGTTAAGTTCATTTTTAATTTTATTTCTTGTAGAACTGAAATTAGTGTAGATTCATTGGCAATTGCTCTGTTGTAGATTGATTTTGCATTTGATGATGCTGATGTTATAGAAGAAGGAACACTTGTTGCTGTCATTGGGCGCCGGAAATTGCAAAGTGAGGAATCCATAGTCCAGGAGAAGGTGAGTTGCTATGCCATTTTCTTCTGTATTTATTTGTGAAGATCAATTTTCGTGTTTTAATAATTGAATTTTTCCCCTTATTCTTTTGTTTGCAGTCCATACTAAATGCTGCCAATAAACTTGTGTTCATTATCGAAGAAAACCAGTACAAAGGTGGTCTGGAAGGTTCTATTCCAGTTTTAGTTCAGTCTGTAAGCAGCTATGCAAATTATTAGATTATTAATTCTTTCTTGTGTATATTTGTCTTTAATACTCAATTTTTTCTTTGTAGCTCAACTGGATGGCAACTGCCGAAGAAATTGATGATATGTTTCTGGGTGATGCCGAGGTTTGCAAGACATACATGCTTTTACTGAGTTTCTCCTCATATATATAATAGAAAATGTTATTGATTTTCCATGAATCTAGAGTTTGAGAAAGTTAGGTCTGATAGGTTGTTTTACCTACTTAAACAGTGACAATGACATAAAGATCTCCATAATTTGTTACAAAAATCAGGGTATTTGAGCTTGGTTTGCTTTGTTGATATATATATAATTGTGTATAGGTTACTCTATATATAAGATTTAGGATTTAATATTGATCCACTGATAATGAAAATATCATCCAGTCATGTGTTGTCACATCACTAAAAGATTTTGAATATGATAACAACTACATGAAACATCAAACTCTTTTACTGATGTGGTAACACATGATTGAATGATCATACAAAAAAGTTTTACATTGGCAACGGGTCAAAATTAAACTCAAAAATTTATTACTGTGCTTTGTGGAGGATGAGGATCAATCAAAGAAGCAAGTTAATTTAATGATGCACAGTTATTAAGACCTCCCTATTTGGTACACATTGTCAATGAATACTTCCCATACAATGAGGAATATATTAATCGTATAATCATATTTTTTTCATTATGATGTGTCTCAAGACGAGGAAATTACTGTTTATTCCCAAAAAAAACTGTAAATTCACTGTGGTACCTCATAGCAACGCTTGCATATTCTTTTTCCTGCCAAATGAACAGACAGAAATGATTGAAGGAGTCTAAACAATCCCACTGCTCCTCAAAAAGGTGGAGAAAAAAAAACCAATTCCAAAGTTACTGAGGAACTTCACAATGCAGAAAGATTATAATTTGTCTCCAAACTCAGAAAGCAGATGACACAGGCATTGGGAGAAATAGCCTTGTGAGGCCTACAATTCTGTAACAGATCACTTATATCAATTCTACCAAGTATTGCAGTCCAAACGAAAGTCTTCACCTTAGTGGAAACCTTGACCTTCCTAAAGGATTTAGATACCGAAAAGTTTTGAATGACAGAATTTCAAATCAGAAATTGGAAAAAAATATGTACAAAAAAAGAACCAGAAGGACCTAAGATAATAAAATCCAGCAAGATGAAGCAATGAAAAAAATCAAGGCCTCCCATTACATGTAAGGTTGCCGAATTACTAAAGTGGAGTGTAATGGCAGAGTTTTTGGTCAGAAGTTTCTCCCTTCCTATCTTTTATGGGATAGAGTTGTTTTCTTGGGTTCCATGTGGGTGCTAACACATGGTTTATTTGGGGTGGTTTCTATCATGGAATTACAAAGGGATAGGAGAGCTTTTCGAGCTGATGTACTCTTCTTTTGTTTCCTTTGTTTTGTTTTTATTTTTTTGTTGATCCAGGAGGTTTTCTTATGCTCCTCCCTTATATTCTCTTTCATTCTCTTAATGACATTATTTTATTAATAAACCTACATATTGTGATTATATTTATTGTTTGCTCTTTGTAAATGAAGGTCTGGAGAAGACCATCTATAGGGCAAGCAGGTCCACTAGGAGGCAACTTCCCACTTGTCACTAGAGAAGGGCATAATGTTCTTGATGTTATCTTTACTTCTCCAATAGTAAGCCTTGGTAAGTTCTGCAATTGTGATGCCTGTTGCAAGTGTGAAGTCTCAGTATTTGTTCTGTCCATTCAATTGGCTTAGTTTTACTTGCAGCTGAAGTAGCAGAAAGCCTTGATAAAATTGAAGGTGTTGTGGACCATGGTGTCATTTCTAAAATCCCGTTAGTTTTCTCTCTTAACTTTAATATTCTTTTATATTTTCACTAAAATGGGAATCATAGTGAAAATATATGTGCATGTGTGAATGTGAATATGGTTAGAAACAATTATGTCAGATAACGAGAACAAATAATTTATAGTCCCAAATATGTTTCAGCTGGAATCACTATTGCAAATTAATCAGGATCACTACATGAAATTATTCAATGTCATTTAAGCCTAGTTAGAGCCATATCCTCCTGTCACTTAATGCATTTGCAGATACGATCCCAGTTTGAAGGGTAACTATATTTTAGTTATGAGAGTGTTAGTAATAAATTCAGTGAATAACATCTTGGTCAAAAGTTTCACATTAAAGGGTACCCATTTCAGTACAGAGGCAGAATTATTTATTTAGTTGAAACGTCTAGTGGTTTTTGTTATTGTTCCAGTTTTCTTCAAGCCATATAGAATGGGAACTTCTGTAAGTGTATTTTTGAACTTTTAAAATTATGCTCAGTATTACAGTCAAGATGCCTCTAGTACTGTGATGCCGCAATGAAGAAGATGAAGAAAACTAAATAAGGAAGAAATCTAGTGATGTACTTGACCAAAATGACCTGATGTGATTTTCAGATGACTTGTAGTATTTCTTATTTTCAGATGACTTGTAGTATTTCTTCTTTAAAGAAGATTGGAAATTATCGATATAGAAATTATCAAATTAAACTCTAGCTTTGAAATCAAACATACTTTCACCCTGTTTCCATGAATGAGATGCTGAAAGTCAGAGCTTTTATTTTCTGCTAGATTGAACTAATTTTTGCTTAAATTTTGGGTCTGCAACATGGATGAGAACTTAGGTACAGGCTTAACCAATGGTAATGCTTATGGAAAGATTAGAAATAGTTACATAGGCATATTTGTATGACCTTAAAATGTCAAGTACACGAATCTATTTTTGATGATATATATGCAGAGTCTTGCTCAGATAAAGTGAAGAGTACTGTATTTAAGGCATTCAAGTTTGCGAGTGTGGAATAAAGAGATCTGATTCCAGAAAGTGAGATATATAGGTGGGATATATAAGTAGTTGACAGTCACACTGATTGAACTAGAGAAGATGGCCATTGTATCAAAAGATCTGACAGAGCTTAGAGTCTCTGTTGAACTTGAAATGAATGGTAGAATGATTTTCTGTTAACCATGATCCAGTTTTAAGACTAATGCTCTATGCTACTATGTTCCTCAAACTTGGTTAAGAAACTCTCAAATGAAGGTATATAACTTATAAAACATCAAATGATTCACTCTTGCAATTTCAGTTTTCTTTATTGGTCCATCAGTATTTAATGGAAAATAAATGTTTGGCATATGCTTCAAATAAATGTTACTAATACTAGCTTAACTATGAGCAGTCCATATTATCTTCATTTTATCCTTTTTCTGTTTGTCATTTTCTCCTAGCAGCAAAAAGAGATGCAAAGGGTATGATTTTAATATCTTTGCTTTAGAGATGTAGCTTGCGCTTTGAGTGCACTTATTTATTTAGTTCAGTGAGTGATATACAAGCATGCTCAACATCTTTGTGATTTTCAAACATCACTTTTATTGACTTATGTTTTAAAAGTGATTGTATTGATTTTACTAATATTCTTCCCACAAAGAAAAGAAGCGGAGGGAAAGTGGTTTTTTTGACAATATCAATTCATTTTCTTTATTGTATAACGCAGATGCACACTGGTAATGGCTTCCCAGAATGGGCTGAACATCTTGGACAAATTGACCGCAAATATAGTGGGTTAAGGCTTCAGTTGTTATAGCTCTGCTTTGCAATGAATGTGGTTGCCCTTTTTTTATTATATGAAAGTTCTTTGTAAAGATTAAGGTTAAAGAAATGGGAAATTGTGACTGTATCAAAGGAAGGAAGCTTAGGGTTTTACTGTGTCATGATATATATAATAATAATAATAATAATAATAATAATAATAATAAACATGCTGGAAATTTCTGGAAAAGTCCAGTACCAAAAAGCTGGGATTTTTAGGTGCAAAATAATGCTAAAAACAAATCCAAAATTAAGATTATTTTTTTGGTCGTCTATTCCTTGGACCAAAGGAGGAAAGAAACAAAAAGCCCGAAGGCCACTGAAAAAACAACTAGGCCCAAGAAAAAACAAACAAAGGCTAAAAGCCAACACTTGCAATACAGCTACACGAGAGAAAAGGCAATGAGAAACAGATGAGCTTGCAAGTTCCTCCGTATCGCACTAGCTAGGAACCAGATGTGATTGTTGCAGCCTCTACAAAGATGATAGAGCTGATAGCAACAGGAGTCGAACTACACCACTCTCTGGAGAGAGAGTTCCTCAAACTAAGCTTTGCCACTTCATGAGCTAGGCTATTAGAAAGCCTACTACTCCAAACCAGTCCACAGTGCTCAAAACCAAGCTTTAAGGATCTAATGTCCTTAATAATTGATTGAATTTCCCAGATTTATTTTTCGCCTCTACAAACTTCAATGACCTCTAAGCAGTTTGATTCAATAATGATTTTCTTGAATACCAAACAGCTAGCTAAAATGATACCATCAAGAATTGCAATTGCCTTAGCCATAAGACTAGATGATGTGTTGATTTTCCTATCATTACTAGATAAGAGATTTCCAAGGGAATCTCTGGCCACCACAGCACAAGAGCCAAGGTTAGATCTAGTCTGAAATGCAGCGTCCATATTCAGCTTTATCACTCCTGTAGGAAGGGGTCTCGAGGCCCTGCTGAAGCTGGAGATATTCTGCACGGGGATGGAAAACTCTTGAGGGTCTTTTGCCACTACCTGACCATACTCTTTCCTATGATTCAAAGCAGATAACAAGGTACGGTAGAGGTTAGGGTGGGATTGTTCAAAGTGAGCTCTATTTCTCTCTTTCCAAATTGCCTAAAACAGATGACATATTGAAAGGATTCTTTTTTTAAAAAACCCTCCATTCCCTTTTAGTAGGCAAATTTTGCTCCAAAACCAGTCCTCAATCCTAGTGACATTGTCTGAAGAGGGAGAGAGCTGAATTTGGCCAAATGAACATGTCATCTCCTTTGGTAATGCTGGTAGGAATTAGCTTTGCTTGTGCTACCTACTAAGGATCTAGAAATCTATTCAGCTTTTAAATACTTTAGCTATTAGTTGCCTCCACCATGAACCAGCTCATCTTAAGGTCTAGTTGGAGATTGGTTCTATTACGAGGGATTCCATCTTTGAGCCATCTATCTTTCCATGCTTCAATCCTTTCTCCACTGCCAATCACCCAACCTCCATTCCTCCTTCGAAATTCTTTGCCTTGAAAGATGCTAACCCAACTCCAAGATGATTGTCTTCTCCTGCGAGCAGCTAGGAAATCGTCATTGGGAAAATATAAGCTTTGCAGCACTCTTCCCCACAACAACTCTGGGTTGTGGATGATTTTCCAAGCTTGTTTAGCCAACAGAGCAGTATTTAGATTATGGAACTCTCTAAAGCTCAGCCTTCCATCTTTTTTACTTTGAGTCATAAACTGTCAAGATTTCCAATGGATGCCACCCTCTTTTTTGGGATTTTTCCACCAAAACTTAGCAATTCTTGAACAAATGAAAAAGCAAAACTGCTTGAGAAATCTTATAATTGACATGGCATAGGTAAGGATGGCTTGTATAACTGCCTTGATCAGAATCTCTTTACCTGCTTGGTTTAATAATTTAGCTTTCCATTCATCCAGCTTACTTAGGATACTGTCCTTTACCCAGTTAAAGGTACAACATTTAGATATGCCCCAATCAGTGGGCAACCTAAGGTATTTACCAGAAGTGTTGCAAGAATTTATATGAAGAATTGAAACCACCTTTGATTTTGTCTGAGGATTGGTATTCCTACTAAAGATGATACCTGACTTATCCAAGTTAATTTTTTGCCCTGAGACGACAAAGTACTCGTTAAGGATCTGAATTAATTAATAAGCCTCCTCCTTATATGCTTTAGCAAAAAGCATAGAGTTATCAACAAATACGATGTGGGACAATGGAGGGCAACTTCTAGTCAACTTTATGCCAGATATCCTTCCTTCATTCAGAATTCTGCATATTGAATAAGAAAGTGCTTCTGCAGCTAAAATGAAGAGATAAGGGGAAATGGGATCCCCCTAGCGTAAACCTCTTTGAGGGGTTATGCAAGGACCCAAAACCCCATAATTGTTAGCCTATATGAAACTGTAGTAATACACTTCATCACATTCTCTATCCACTAGGGGGCAAAACCAAATTGGTGGAGTACTTTTTCAATGAAGTCCTACTCCATACGGTCATAAGCTTTACTCATATCCAACTTGATTGCCATGCTGCAACTTTTGTCATTTTTCTTCTTCTGAGATGATGGAAAACTTCTTGGGCTATAAGAATATTATCCTGGATTTGTCTCCCTTTAATGAATGCACCCTGGTTTTGAGTAATTATACCCCCTATGCTATCTTTCAACCTGTTTACCAGAACTTTTGCAATAATCTTATAAATGAAATTACAACAACTAATGGGTCTAAAGTGAGATATCATTCAGAGGCTAGGATCTTTGGAATGAAGACCACATGAGTTTCACCAATTTCCTAAGGAAGGGATCCTCTTGCAAAAAAATCTGTTACTGCTTGGATGATGTCCGAACTAATAAAATCCCAATGATTTTGAAAAGACATTCCATTTAGTCCATCAGGTCCAGGAGCTTTTAAAGTCCTCAGGTCGAAAGCTGCAGTTTTGATTTCACTTTCAATAACATGTGTGCACAACTTCTGAATAAGTTCATTTGAGACTACCCGTGGAATTGTTTGGATGATGTCATTAAAATCCCTTGTGCCGTCAGATTTGAATAGGTTAATATAATGATCAGTAAATAGCTGGAATATTTCCTTTTGGCCCTCTATCTACTATCCATTTACATCCTTAATCTTTGAAATTTTGTTTCGATCCCTCCTCTGAATAGCTGTGGCATGAAAGAACTTAGTATTTTTATCCCCCTATTTGAGCCACTTGATCCTTGATCTTTGGCTCCAATAATGCTCTTATTGCTGCCCTATTTCCTTAATCCTCTCCTTAATTTCAAACGATTCAAACTCATTAAATTGCTCCAGAAGCCTATTAATTAGTTGCATCAGTCTGATATTGAGTTTATTCAATTCCTGCCCAGCATTCTTGAAAGTTCTTTTATCCCATCTATGAAGCACGCCCTTACACTCCTTGAACATATTCTTGATTGTTCCCCACTGATCATCTTCTACTTCCCCTTTAAGCCATCATTCTCCCACTACTCTACTACAATCTAGATGATCACTCCAGTAAGATTCAAACTTGAAAGATTTCCCAATTCTACCACACAGCTTAAGAGATAAGATAAGAGGGTAGTGATCTGAACTTATCGCTGGTATGACTGAGACTTCAGCGGGAAGATTTATCTCCAACTCTAGTTTGCTAGAGCATGATCAATTCTTTCTCTAGTAGTCACCCCATTCCTTTGATTACTGCACCAAGTGAATTTGCATCCTTTAAGCTCGAGATCCATCAATTCAGAGTCATTCAAGAAACTCTTGAATAGATTGAGGCAGGAATTAGTTTGGACTCTTAGCCCAATCTTTTCATGGTGAAAAAGAGTTTCATTAAAATTGCCAATACAAGGCTAAGGACGGTTCCTACGTGATTTAAGTCTAGACAAACTTGGCCAAAGTTTCCTGCGATCTTGAGCTTGTTTCAGCCTTCCCTCTCCCGTGAGAGCCCCCTCTCCCCGTAAGTGACCCCTAAGTTTGTCTCAGCCCTTTCTCCTTTGCTTGTCCTCTATTCCTGTCCATAAGCCACTCTCTTCTCTTTCTTTCTCATCCCACTACTACAACCTTTGTTTCTCGGTCTTTAGTCATTAGATAGGTGTTGCTGTGGAATGGAAGAAGACACAGAATAGAGTAACAATAACAACAAAGAATTCGAGGGTGCTATTCTAGAACTTGAACCCAACGAAGATAGAGCGAATCTTAGAGCAAGAAGATCCCTAGTAGGGAAGATTATTGCCCACAAACCTCTGCACAAGAAGACAGTCATTAGCATGATCCAAAAAGGGTGGGGAGAGCCTGAAGGCTTAACCATCATTGAAGTGAGCCCAAACTTCTATCAATTCAACTTTCAAGATGAAGAGACTCCAAAAAAGATAATGAAGGGTGTGCCGTGAAATATCATGAGTTATCTCCTAAGCCTACAATACTGGGCTCCACAAGTAACATTCTATGAAATGGATTTTGATTTCTCTCCTTATTGGATTCAAGTACATGGGCTTCCATTGGACATGATAAACACCAAAAATGCTGCGAAGATTGGGAACAGATTAGGAGAAGTGATTGAAGTGAAAAACCCATGGGTAGAAGGCCAACTCCTAAGAAATTTACTGAGAATTCGGGTTTTGATCGACATTATGAAGCCACTACAAACAGGATGCTGGATTCCAAGGAAAGATTTACCGATAATTTGGATTATGCTGAGATTTGAAAGATTACAAGATTATTATTACAGGTGTGGCAAACTAGGACATGATATGAGGAATTGTAATGAACCATTAGCAATGTTGAACTTTATCCCTGGAAAAACTAGATACGGACCGCATCTTGGGGTACAAGCGGCCAAGTCGCTAACAACACTTATGGCTGAAGGGAGGCACAAACTGAAGGAAGCTTTCGATTAGTACTTTCAGACAGAGGAGCGTGGAAAGGATTTATACAGCTCAGCGCTTGTGAGTGAAGAGGTCATATCAACTCCGGGTAAATGATGGTTAGTTCACAATTCAGACCTGGGGACTCAAACTAAAGCTTCGCAAAAAGGGCTGACAGACAACAAAGTTCTAAGCAAAAATGTACAAAAAGATGAAAAAAGTCTCACACAGCAAATGGATAAGTCTTCGAAATTGCAGGGAGTTGATTTAAAGGAAAAAGAGCCTGACTTGGAAAGCAATCTACCTATAAAGGCTTTTAAAAAGAAAGGGAAGGAATAAATAAGTCAAATAGCACCTACGATGGTGGACTTAAAGACTGGGAGGGTTTAATAGGGCTTAGGCCCAAGAAGAATGAAGGACTTGCAACTATTCAAGGAAGATGTAGGATTAGCTGAACCAATCATCATACTGGATTGTTTGAGCCCAAAAGGAGTAGGAGAAATCAACTTGACCCAAGAACAGATTGATAAATGCAGGCTAGCTTGTGAGCAAAAGCCTACTCAACTAGACGATAAGAGGGAGAAACCTAGAAAGATAGGACTGAAAGGTTCCAGACTAGAGGAGGCAACAGGCAAAGGATCCCAGAAATGGTCTTTGACCCAGGTGAATTCAAAAACAGCTTGGGCTCCACGACTGGGGAGTAAACAATTTGCTGGAAAAAAGGGCAATATTCTCTACATAGTGGAATTACCTCTAGAAGACAGTGAGGATGAAAAAACTAAACAACCAGAAAGCAAAGGGGTGATTAAGAATCAATTAGCAGTAGAAATTCATAAGTCTTTATGTCTCAAGCGTAGCTAGGATGAGGCCAACACTGAGATGGAGGAAAAGAGGGAACTGAATGAAGATGAGAGAGAATTAAAAACAAGAAGACTGAAGATGAGAAGAACTGACTACTAAGAGCAACAGGCTATGGAGCAGGATGATGGAGCATATGGAAACCTGTCTGAACAGGCTGGGGAGGCTTGCCTTAAGCTTCCCCATAAGGCGCAATGATCATCATCAGCTGGAATTGTCGTGACATTACTTCAACTATGACAATTAGAGAATTGAAGCAACTATGTAGTAAATATAGGCCTTCTGTTTTATTCCTTATGGAAACAAAAGCAAAAAAAAAAAAAAAAAAGTAACCTGGAAAATCTTAGGACCAGTTTATCTTTTGACTTTCTGTTTAATGTAGATACCATTGACCTGTTTGGAGGCTTGGGTCTTTTTTGGAAGAATGATGTTGAACTAGATATAAATGAAGCTTGTTTGAATTATATTCATGTCCATGCTAAAATTGTCAAAGATCATGAAGAAATTAAGGTTAAATCGTATAAGACATGCCCAACACTTGATGCTGCTTTTTAATGCAATCGGCACACATATTCAAACACGCATAATGAATTATAAGAATGTTAGGGGAAAAAAGAAATCCAGCAATTGCAAAGTTGCTGGGTTTTCAGGATGAGAAAAGAATAAGTTTCAAGCCAAGTAACATGCAGAAAGGGAGAAAAACTTGTGGAAGAAGTCTAGCAACATGTGTGTTTTTAAACATGAAGAAGAACATCAGTTTTAAGAAAAATAAACATGAAAGAATGAGAAAAAGTTTCAGCAAGGTTGATGGGGTTTCAAGCAAAAATTCAAGGAAACAAGCAAAAATCCATAGTTAAACCTTAAAAATCATGCAATGCGTAAAATAAACACATACTAAACATAAAAGAAAGTATGAAACTCAAATAAAACAGAGTTAGATAAAGGGACATGATTGATAACAAAAAATTTTGTAAGACCAAAGTGATAACACTTATATATTTAGAGAAAAAAAAAAGAGATTTACTTTTTAACAAATAAAGAATGAATTAAAGGATGCTCCAAAGATAGAACAAGCAAATATAGACTTTATCATATAAAAGCATGTGCATAGAAAAGAGACAATACAAACTGAAAAATTTTAATAGAGAATAAGTGTTTTAGTGCATTTGGTTTGAGGAGTACCTACCAGCAATATCGTAACAGCATGTATTGGCAATAGAATTTCAACCTTGTTCCCACTCTAGTTCAATATAATTGAGCATAGCTTGAACTTCAACTAATTAATATTATTAGTTTTTGCATTTAACACAAAATACATAGATAATCAACCTAGATTTCTTTAATTATTAATAAATTATGAAAGAACCCTTTTTTTCTAATATTTTAAAACATTTATATAATTTCCTTAAAAGAGAAACAATATAAATAAAATTTAAATACGATTTATAATTAATGCAAAGCTTTTATGATTAATCAAGAAAGTGGCATGAATATTGAATGGGATCCATAAAGAGTCGGGTCCAATGGAGCCCAGCCCAACAACACAGCCCAGTTCCATAGTTATTGTTTCCTTTTTGCGTTCTGTTACACCGCACTCTGCAGCTCTCGTCTGTCACCGTGTTCCTTCCTTCAACCGATTCTGATATTCTGATTCAGATTCAGATCTGCAGCCATGGCTACACCCGACCACCTTTTCAATCTCCGAAACAACTTCTACCTCGGCGCCTACCAGGCCGCCATCAACAGCAGCGACGTCAGCAACCTCTCCCCCGACGACGCCGTCGAGAGAGACACTCTCGTCCATCGCTGCTACATCGCCCTCGGCCAGCTACAGGTCTTCCCCCATTTTCTCTCAATTTCTGCATCTCTTCGCTCTCTTTCGCCGTCTCGTGCTTTTTTCGCGCAAATCCCTTTCCCTCATTTCAATTGGGCTTTCTTCTTCAGTTTGTGATCAGTGAGATCGATGCCTCCGCCGCCACCCCTCTCCAGGCAGTCAAATTGCTCGCTCTCTATTTCTCGGGCCCCGAAAACAAGGTTCGATTTTTAAGATCTGGCGGGATCTCGGTTCTATTTATTCAATTTTTTAGTTCTATGGGTAATAATCCGTGTTGTGATTCGATTTTTTGGTTGCATCTGAACTCTGCAGGAATCTGCGATCTCCAGCCTGAAGGAGTGGTTGGCGGATCCTGCAATTGGGAACAACTCTACTTTGAGGTTGATTGCTGGGATTATCTTCATCCATGAGCAGGACTTCAATGAGGCCCTCAAATACACTAATGCTGGAGGGACCATGGAACTGTAATGCCATCTCGCCTTAATGCTTGGATTTATTCATTCTTTGTGAATCTATGCATCGCCTATTTTATGCTCTTTGGCTTAGCTCGGTGCAGGCGCAGGATGGGTCATGCGTGTAGTGTAGTCTCTTATCTACTAGCGATTTATGTTTATTTACCGTTTGAATTTGATCCTTGATGGGCTTTTCAGTGATGTGTGCGTTTTGCATCTAAAGCATGTAGATTGTTTAGTAGTGGCTGCTATAATGTTTCCCATCTATATTTTCATACCAAAAGTCATGTTTCTCTGCACTTGCTTTCGTGAAATTCTGTCATTCTTAAGTCATTATTCTATATTTGATTATTTTTTAATGCTGTACATTCTGGATACCTTGGTTTCTTCGTCTAGGGCTTTTTTTTATCTGAAATTGGATGAACAACATTAAATGGTAATAAAAAAAAATGCTACAGCATTGACTAACAGCTACTCTCTTATCATTAGCTTGTAAATAACTGATTTAAAAAGCAAACAAGACTTAATAAACTTTCTCAACCTGTTGAGATAACGCTTCACTTGCGTATTTTGGTAGTTCATAATCACATTAATGTTAATATGTGGTGAAAGATAGAATTAAAATATTAGCAGTAATAGAATTCTAATTTATTTGTTCATGTAAGCTAGTCATGTCTTGTGGGAAACCCTATAACTGTTAACTTGCTCTTCAAAATTTTTACTGAAAGTTGCTGTTCCTTTGGAATGCTTAGAAAAATGTGAAACAAACTAGCTAAAATGCTTCTTGACAATTTGATTGGTTGAGTTGAACCAATCAACCAATATTTGAAAGTGATGCAGGATTTATGCCTTAAAACAATCTGTTTGAATTATAGGGTTTCAAGATAATTATGTGGCAAAATTGGATGGAATCAACTATCATTTGATGTGTAACCAACCTCGCCCAAGCAAGATTGAGAAATGATAATTAATGGATATGTTGTAGAGTCATGGCTTTAGTGTTTTACTTTTACCATTATAGGCAAGGGATAAAAGTTACAATAAGTACTATGATAGCTGCCTACTATGGTGAGGACATGCAAGAGTTCTTGTTTTAAAAGACACATCATTAAATATTGACCTGTTTTAACTGAGCACTGAACAGTAGTTTTGAAGCAATTTCCTTTGTGAAGACTTACTGTTAGTCTGTTACAAACTTTACACCAGCCCCTCTTTCTTCCTTCTGTTGCTTTATGGCAGCCAATTCTTTCCCTTTTCCTTCTCTAGGACCTTTTATTCATTAATTCTCAGATCTTATAAATTAATATAATTACTATAGTATTTGTTCTAAATTACAGGCATCAAATCATAATCCTGTACGCAGCAAAGAAACAATTGTGGTCTTCAGTTTATTCATGTCTTCTTCACAAAACTGCAACTTATGCTATTTGTTACTTATCCATGTGTCCACTAATCTAGTTATGCATCAATTTGGAATCTTTTATTTTCTGAGAAACAGTAAGGTGTGCCTTATGAGGGTAAAACATGACAGTGGCTTCTTTTTAATAATGACTTTGCTGGAATGACTTTACCTTTTGCCGCTGGACTTGTCATTTCTTGAACTGAAGCTTTGGTATTTAAATCAACAAATTGAATAATGTTTTGCTTGTGCTGCTTTTTGTTTGACAAATGAACTTTGATGTTGGTCATAATTTCAATACTTTATAAATATATAATCCACTTCTTTATATCTACATTGAAGAGAAAATGATTTTATTAGTGCATCATGCAAGTTTCTCTGCCTCACTGTATATCTTCATCTTCAGGCATGCCTTGAATGTCCAAATCTTTATTAAGATGCATAGATCAGATTATGCAGAGAGACAGCTGAGGATCATGCAACAGATTGATGAGGATCACACACTAACCCAACTTGCCAATGCATGGCTAGATTTGGCAGTGGTACAGCAAATTGTCTTTTTTTCTCTCTTTTCCTGGGTTTTTTTGTTTGGGGGGCAGGGGGGAAGGAGCTAGATTAATTTGATGTTGTTCCTATTCAATCAGGGTGGCTCAAAGATACAGGAAGCACATCTCATCTTCCAAGATTTATCTGAAAGGTATCAGTCAACCAGTTTGCTCTTGAATGGGAAGGCTGTTTGCTGCATGCACATGGGGAACTTTGACGAAGCTGAAACTCTTTTGGTGGAAGCTCTAAACAAGGCATGTTTTCGATAATCAATATAGTAGCTCCTTGAAGTGCTGTTAATTCATATGACTGGTTCTATCACTACATTCACTTTTTATAGATTTTGAGAAAAGTTATCCAAAACTTGTAAAAAATTTATGAATTCAAAATAATCTTAACCATCTTTCCAATTAGTGATGCTTCTATTGTTGAATATTTTCTCAAAATTCTTAATATTCATCTCAAACTAAATTTTCCTGTGGGTGTTTGTATTAGCTTATTTTATACTCAAAATAGCTTATAATCAAAATCTTATTGGGAGAACTTTTGAAAAAAATAAAGAGATTGTTTCCTAAAATTTAATCAAAACCAAATATGCACTGAATCTTGAAGTTTCCACCCTTCTCTTTGCTGTAGTTCTCGATTTCAAACCTTTAAAAGTGGCATTTGATAGAACGTTTTTTATTTTAAATTGTGTATGGAGTGAAGAAATTTTTTTGTGATTTATACAGGATGCCAGGGACCCAGAAACTCTAGCCAATCTAGTTGTATGCTGTCTTCATCTTGGCAAACCATCTTCAAAATCATTCAGGTAAACTGTCAAGACATCTTATTAGTTGTCTGTTCTCTCTCTCTATCTCTCTCTCACACAGAGAGAGAGAATTATTATAACTTGCAATTGGCTTCTCAATTCTGGCAACCCTCAACCAAATTCCGAAAAGGAGAATAAGGGAGATCTAATGAACTGGTGATTAAGCTTTTATTCTTGGTGTACCCTCAACCACACACATCATGGTTCTCAGTTTGGTTTGGTTCCAAACCATGGTTCATTGGTGTTTCAAATCTTATAAATACTGTATCAATGTTGAACTCGTTAGTTGTCAGATTCCAAAGATATCATTCCATAGTAATAATAAAGTAAAATAACATAAATTATTATAAAAATAATAGTACATAACTTAGTTGCAAACTCTAACATTGCCTAATAATAATAGTAAATTAAGTAATAACAAAATCCAATACAATAGTCCAACTCCAATAGTAAAAGGATAAAATGACAAGTCATATATATATATATATATATATATATATATATATGGTTTGGTTCAGTTTAAATGGTTTAATTATTCTTCAACACATTGAACCAAACCATACTGGGAAGAAACTATTTTCAACACCCCTAGCCTAAAGGCTGGTGGTAATATACTTCATTTTACTTTGTAAATTGCTTGCTTTAGCAAACTTTTTGCAGTTTGCTTGTGTTGTAAGTCTCAGACACACGAAGGTAGTAATTGCAAAAAAAAATAAAAAAAATTGATTGTATCAGGAATTTTTCTGTATCATTTGTGTTTCTAGAAAATATTTATAAATAATCCGAGACAAAGCTTAGTTAGTTCATGTGGCTGAGAAATAAGAATATTTGCTCGTATTATGAGAATATTTCCCACCAATGAGTGACTTGTATTGTTTTTTTTGCAGCCAGTTGAAACTTTCACACCCAGACCATGTACTTGTTAAACGGGTATCAGCAGCAGAAGAAAGCTTTGATAGAGCCCTACAATCATTTTCTTAATGAGTTGATGATCCAATTTCTTTCGAGAGTTGAATGGTGTGAGGTCTTCCCTTGCAATCTTTACACCTAATCGTGGCTATTGTATTGGTTGCGTGACTTGGAACATAATCAGTTGGGTATTGTGTTATAGGATTCAAATTTTATGACAATGGTTTACTTGGGTCTTGATGTTGTAAAAGGCTTATATTAATTTTCAAGCAATTTCATTTACACTATTTTATTTTACAGGAAAAAAACAAGAAATACCAATAGGTTAAACAAAATTACGACTGTGGAGAACTAGGAACTTTTAGTTCACCAATAAAATGAAGGGAGAATTACAATGAAGCAATTAGTAGCAAAAGTATTTTCAATTCAGGAATATTCACAATTCAAGTTTGATATTTGTCAAGGGCATCGGTGCTAGATTCTTTTACTTGGCACGGTGGGTGTGCTAGATATTCAAGCAACACTATAATGAATATTTGTATTCTATTTATATCTGCTTTTGTCTGGATAGTTGCTTGTGTCTAGATAGAGTCTTTGCCATTTGCAAAACGGCCCCCCATTCTTCTTATTGGCAATGTTGTAACAATGTGGTGATGTGCGTGGCATCATCCATTGGTGATGGTCATAGTTGTAGCTCCCAGTGAGCATTGAGGAGAACGATATTTTGTGGTGCACTCGCCTTTCCTGAGCCCTAATCCTCATATATTTGTGGGCCTGCTTTTCTCCCTCTCTCTCTCTCCCTTTTTTTTCTCGGTGAATCTCTCTGTATCTTCTGTTTCACAAGCAGCAGGCCAAGTTATTTTCTTCTATTCAAAATGAAATTCATAGAAGACCCAAAAAAAAAAAATGGAATTCATAAAAACTTTCAAATATTAAAAAAATTTAATATTTCTTAAATTACTTATAGAAACCTCGTAACATCATAAATTTATTTTCATCAACCCATGGATCTAAATCATTAACCTGCTTTTAGTGGTCTGCTTAAATTCACATTGGAATGAGTCAACAAGATCAATGAAAGCATCCATTGATAAAAGTAACTTATTTATTTGAGTCAGAAAATATTTCAAATTTTGAAACATTCATATTTTCTAATAGTCAATGTAGAGTTATACTTTGCCATTTGGTAGATATCATTTTTTCTTTTTTTGTAAATTAGAAATACCCTTATAAAATTTGACTCATTTAAACTGTTTCATATATCTAATCTCCTCAAGTTAAAAATGATAATAATATGACTTTCTTCTTAAAATGCGACAATCATTTGAATTCTCAGTATATATTAACAAGACAAAAAAAAAACCTAGTGGATAATTATGTTAGCCAAAAGATGAAAGACCAAACAAGAAATCACTTAGTAACTTGCCTTAAAGTATACAAAATAAGTAAATTTCCGCCAATGCAGCATTGACAGGACTAGGGCGTGCATCTACACACCCCAGTGGCTTATGTGTATAGGGAAGAGTCAAAAGAATGAAAGATAAAGGAAAGCTATGCCACCAGAGCCTGGGCATTATATTATTGTATCATAATGTGTTGAATACATATAACGAATGGACTACTAACTCCCTATGAACAAAAAAATCTTCAGGCCATGTAGGAGAGCAATAGAAGTGCAGCTGATATCAGATGCTGCTGAGGGGTTTCTTCTCTAGTCTTGTGCTATACTCAAGCTCTAAAAAACTTCAGATTGCAGATGAAATCCCATAACCATCACGGTGAGATTTCTGCCATCTCCAAGCAGTCCGCAAACTCTCTCGAAGATCAGTGTGCTGTGCAGTCCAATTCAGTTCAAGTCTGATCTTTCTTGGGTCACTGTACACCTCAGCATAATCGCCCGGTCGACGAGGAAGAAAGTCCACTTTAATGTCCACCCCTGTAGCCTTTTTACAAGCATCTACAAACTCCTTCACTGATCTACCTGATAAACAACCCCTCCATGAGAACCATACAAGACAACTAGGAAATATGTGAATTAACTAACTATCAAGAAAATTAAAGCACTATTCTTCAAATGCAAAGTGTTTAACCTACCCTTTCCAGTGCCAACATTGTAGATCCCAACTTTACCAGATTGTGCCTTCTCAAGAGCTTTCACGTGAGCATCAACCAGATCAGTTACATCAATATAATCTCGTATGCATGTTCCATCAGCTGTCTTATAGTCTGTTCCTCTAACCTGCAAGGTGGCAACAAATGCAATGAGCACATTTCAAAGTACTCCATTCACTTCACACTAAAGAGCACGAGTTTATAACGTAATCCATTAGATGGTTTTCAAGTAGGCTGCAAGAGTTGACTAACGTGAAATAAATTATTATACAGAGGACTTCGTAATGGAAAATTAAATTGCTTAAGCTTCTCTAAAAACTAAAACAAAACCGCATATAAAACTTATATGTGACCAAATCATTTTAAATTTTCTATATGAGCTTATAAGAAAGCATTTATATAATAAGATTTCAGTACAAAAGAAATACAATTACAATAAACAACGGATGAAAAAAGACACAAGCACTCACAACAAATTTGGCAGGAATCTTATGACCAAGCCAATCTTACATGGATATTAAAACAAACACTAATCAGCACACAACAGCCCCAGTGCTTTTTTGTTTTTGCCATTGCCCCAATGCTTTTCACTTCCAAGAAAAGCTTGTACGTTTAACTGATATCAAGTATTTTAATTAAACACTTATTTTAGACCTAGACCCAATGCAAGGAAAATAGTAGCATTATCATGAGTTTGATAACTTCGGAAAATATAGCTGCTTTGGCTCGCTGCCTCTATTGGTTCTCTTGGCCATCCATCAAATGTTATTCCCACCGCTAATCTCCTTAAGAAGAGGGATTTTGTACTGTCTCTGACTTGTGTAAAGAATTCCTTTTTAGCCAAAAATAAAAAATGACAATATCAGCAATTCAGCGTACCTTTAAGCCAGGTATAATACCACGAGCTGCATCAAAGCAGGCACCTGAAATTCGACCATGCTCTCGCAATTCAGGTCTTGGAGCCTCACCTAATCTGCCCTCAGGGTCTGATCCAATCACATTGAAGTATCTGGATGTTTCCCAAAGAAAAGTTATCCATAATTACCGCCAAAACTAATTCTGAATTATTAAATAGACATCATGTTCCACCAATTGGCTCTCTTTCATCCATAGTCAGACCACAAACCATATACCAATAGTCCAAACAACACCATGTGGGCAGTTTTGTTACGCTAAGAAATTCAAAAACTGATTTTCATTTTCCTTTTAGTATATTCCAATAAATATTTTTCTCATGTGAAGGAGCAAGTCTAGAGTCTCCCCCAAATCTTCCCAACCTACCTACCCACAATATTGAAAAGGGGCGAAAAACACAGGCAAAGAAGTCAGAGATTAGAGAGAGAAAATGGTATATAAAATTAAGTAGTAGAACAACGAGAAATATGCATTAATAAAATGGATCCATAATATCTATTTACCAAAAGCAGAGGGAAAAAAAAAATCACTATTCGTGTGACTTGAACCATGGCACCCCTCTTGCAAAATTTCCAAATATTTAAGGTATGCTAAGCATAGCTTAAGGAACAAAAAAGCACATGGAATAAGATATGAATATGCTATTTAAAAAAAGGGGAAAATGCAAATGTAAAATACAAACCTCAGAATCATTACTGCCATGTTAGAATTTTTGGAAAAATCAAGGATTATATCTTCTGCCATCTTCTTGGCTTTTCCATATGGATTAATTGGGGCCTGAAATATAAAAGATCAATTGTAACACTACATTCCCATATGCATTAAAGCCATTTCAGGATGCAATGAAAAAACAAAAACATTTCTCGACCAAAATCCATAATCCAACCACTGTTAAATTTCCCACCTGCTCTGTCTCTTCTGTAATGGGCATCTTTTCAGGTTCCCCATATGTTGCACATGTACTAGAATATATCAATGTCTTCACATCATATTTAGCCATAGACTCCAATACCAACAAGGTATTTGATGTAATATTGTGATAATACCTGACAAACATGTAAGTTAAAAAAAATATAAGTAAAACTGAAATAGATGAACTTTTACATTGAACCATCTCATGAAAATATCTCATAGCAAATTTATGTAATAAAGTAAAACTCATGGTGGAATCATCCCATTAGTTAAGCCAGGTAGCAAATTAGGTAACATTGGCTTCACCTAACCAGGAATAACTCAAGGCTGGGACTTCTAAAGGTGACTTAGAACATAAGATTTATAGGGAAAAGTTAGCAGATTATGCCATAATTGAACCATCCCTAATCCAACAAACAGTCCTGCTATACACAGCATAAGACCATAGCTTATATCACAATCTAATGTGGCGTGATGAAAGATGTGACAGTTTAACAAATGCAAGTAAATCAACACAAGAAGATAACAATTATATGATTTCAAACAGCACAGACATGGATGAAATCTAGCAGGAAGGTTCAGGACCAAAACCAGATAAGAGTTCGTGTAAACTCAAGGGAAATAAAATAAGCCTACATGATTGGCCCAGCCACTTTTTCTAATATAAATGAATTAATTAAAATGTATATGGGAGAAAACAATGATCAATTCCCAAGGAAGTTTTGCTTCTATAACTCCTCACTTTAGAATTACATGTTTGCAAGGTTTAGAATTTTAGAATTGGAATTCCATTTCTCCTAAAGGCTTTCAAATCCCATCCAATAATTCCTGACTTTTAAATTGCTTTAAAGCATACTTATATTCACAACTAACAACATCAATCCAAACATTACTTGCCATTCTCATAACTACAATTTGACTCGACTCTCAACAAAACCATATCTAATTAGAACCAATATCAATAGCAAAATGAATTTCTTAAAGTAGTGAATATGTGTGCACTCTCAAAGTTAACAAGTGAATTTAGTTGCAGTAGTATTATGATTTCCTAAGCAACTTGCTTAGGATCCTCTTGATATAATAATTTTAGAAGAGGACTATTCTAGAAAAAGTCCAACTTTTCTGTAACTAGTCTGGTATCAACAACTATGTTGTGTTCGTCTTTGTAGTTATCCACGACCTCATACTTCATAAATGCAACAGAAAGTAATATTATACCCAATATGTTATCAGAAAAACAGAAATATCTTGCATCACAATCTCTGTGTCAGTGTTGTCAAATCGCGCTCATGGCGGCGCCATGGCGAATTGCCGTGGCGGAAATATAGCTGACCGCCGTGAAAATGCCATGGCGTTGTGGCTTAATCATGGCGGATGGCCTTTACATGGCGGAAAACATTAAAATGGTGGAGGCAAATGGGAATTTCCTCATCTGTCCCCACCTCCACGCATTGGGTACCCAATATTAGAGGGTATTTTTGGATTTCTACCTGTTCCGTGTACAGAAATCCCTCCATCAAGGGTTTTTTCACAATATCCCCTCTTTTCTTCTCTTTCTCTGCCTTCCGTTCTGCCTCCTCTTCCCTGTTCCACCTCATTTGTTCTGTTTCGACAAGTTGGTCCCTCTCCGGCGACTGTCTGCGCCGGCAAGCCAGTCTGTCTCCGGCAACCCCACCCCGCTCTGTCTCCGGCATTGTTTCCGTTCTGTCAAGGTATCTCTCTCCCACCTGTTTCTGCTGTTTCTCTGTTTCTCCATCTATTTCTTTTTTTTTTTTCATGTCCTTAACTTTAATTTAAACCCAGACTCACCTTCATTGACCCACCCACTTTCGTAACCCACCTACTAACCAGACCCACCTTTGCTGAACCAGATTATTATAAGCTGCCCCATGCACTGTTTTATGCTATGTTTTTGTGTTTTTAACCTCTTTGGTGCATTTATATTTCAGTTTCTCACACATTTTTACCTCTTTAATGCTTTTATTGTTCTTAAAATAACTTGTTAGATGTTTATTTTTTTTAAAGTGTAGGCCTTGTAATATTTTTTACATTATTTTAGCACAGCCGCCATGCTTCCGCCATTGGCCGCAACGCCATCCGCCATAAATCTATGGCGGATTTTTGGCTTGCCACCATGGACCGCCATACGCCATTGAAAACACTGCTGTGTGTCCCAGTGCATAACTTTATCTATAAAACCACAACCATATCAAAGAAAAGAAACCCCCCTAACAAAGTTCATATAACATTGAGAATGTGAATCTGGATCTGAAAAGACAATCTACTATTCATACTATTTATGTAGATGGAGATTATTAGAAACTGAACGCCAATGCTACTTTCCACAACTTGTTCTACTGAGATTAGTGTCCCTGAATAAAAGCCACAAGTACTTACTTCAGAGGATCAAGTGTGCTTTTCTCCCACATATGCAACAGCAGCAAAGTGCATCACAGCATCAAATTTATTCTCTGAAAATATTTTATTAACCTGAAAACCAGTCAAGTAGACAATTTTTCTTGGGCATTCTCTAACATATGCTTCAATCAAAGTTAAAATTCAACACCAAAATATTTCTTGTAACAAAGAAAGATTGTAAGGATACAGATTTTGCATCTCCCAAGTCAGCGTATATAAACTGAAGCCTTCCAGGTTCTGGAAATAAGTCTTGAAGAACCCTGATGGCACCCAAATTTCCTCGCGATAGATTGTCCTACCAGGAAGAAAAATTGTCATGTCTGCAGATATCGCACTGGCGAGTGCATTTGACTTTATCAGAGAAGTATTCCAATATTATGAAGAGACATACCACGATGGTGACACGATAAGAATCCTTCAGAAGTCGTAGGGAAGCATGTGAGCCGATATAGCCTGCACCTCCTGTTACTAAAACATGAGTGGTCCCTGGTTCATGGATGGAAAACTGAAAAAAAGCAAAAAATCAAAAAGCGGTATCAGAAAAATGAATAAAAGGGTACAACAGCAGTAGATTTAGATACTCAAATAACAAGAAAATCAAGAAAGGGAGAAGAAAATTTTAACCGAATAGCAACTCCTATCTTCTACATTTTTCTGCTATAAATTCACATCTATTTTTCTTTACTCTAATTTATTTCTTTCTTTCTTTCTTTTATCTATCTAACAACATTGGTGAAACCAAACTGGATAAACAGTGAAAACAGCCCATCATCTCTATCAAAGATCTAGCACTTCAAGGTATTTTTCAATACTAGATAATCAAACAGCCAAAGAAGCTACACAGAATCTATATATCCGTGATAGGCCACAAAAGCCAACACACAAATCTATCAAAGAAAACACTTATTATTAGAATCATCAATAAACCTTTATCTTCATACATGTACATATTAACCAAATGCAAGTTGAAAGATAGAAACTTAGATACATTGGATGAGTTTCTTTTAACTCAACAGGAAGGTTACATTAGTATGACTCCATTTCTTTTCCCCCAGAAACTGGCCCCAAAAACTATCCATACAGCTATCACATTGAATTCCAATCAAATTCCGTCAACAGAAAAGGCTCACTATGCAGTAAATCTATAAATGGCCTAATAAATGTCTCTTCTATCATCCTACACAATCAAATAATATTTGACAAATCATTGTAGGTAAAAATTGTATTTACATGTCTAACAGGATTTATAGCAGCCTCTTCTAAGTCTAATTCTGATCTTTATGTACAAATATATTAAGACACCAAATACAATAAACAATATAAGCTATAGATATAGAAACATACATAAGATATACACATACATATATAGTATGTACATGGTTGACCATGATAGTGGTTTATGTGTATTTGATGGGATCAAGGGATATAGGGGTTACCGGACTAGGGGAATTCAAAGATGGAGATCTCTTGATCATGATAATGCATAATGCCGTTAAAGCTGCAGCAAGAAAAACTTTTCCAACCAAATTGCCCTTCCTTTTTGGATCCACATAATCCATGCCTAAAAGTCAGAAAAACATAAATAAGACAAAATATATCTTTAAACTTCAACTATAATGATAAATAATTAGTAAACAACCTAGCAACATGAAATAAATTACAGAACTTTGACAATTAACGAATTTACAAACACCTTCAGTCATATACTTGCAACCAACCTATCCTACAGTCAGTGTTAAAAAAGGTAAAGGTTTTCAATCCTTATTTTCAAATTGATTAATGATTTAAGTAACCAAGCTTCATTCAACAAAAACAGAGAGTTGGTCATACCACCGTTTGTGCTCAAATTTGGCGGACATAACCTTACCTCCCAATGACATAGATCTAGTTGCCCTTGGCTGACCTCTGGACCTTGCAAAATTTAGCATTTGCAAATCTTTTATTTTGTGTGTGGAAATAAGATCTTATTTCCTCAAAATC
This sequence comes from Castanospermum australe, assembly GCA_019955255.1. NCBI lineage: Eukaryota > Viridiplantae > Streptophyta > Magnoliopsida > Fabales > Fabaceae > Castanospermum > Castanospermum australe. The sequence continues at coordinate 716,999 of NSJW01000053.1, forward strand.
AATGATCGCATCAAGCTCCACTCCCTGTAAGGCTCTTGAGTGATACGCTGCAGTGAAAACCAGACCATATAAGATAGTTTCTTCTCTAGATTGAAAACAACCCCAAAGAAGTTCAAAATGAAAAACCAGTAAAACAAAACAAAAAATGACAAACTAACGGATGACCCCGAGATACACAGAAAAAGAAAAGGGTATGACTTTGAAGCAAAACCAAAAAAAAAAAAAGGAGGGGGATAAAAACGAAAGAAAGAACATAGAATTCCAATTGTATGCCACAAGGAAAAGGGAAAAAGGATTCGAAAAGTTCAGATACTCATAAAGACCACAAAACTTTTGCAAATGAAACAGAACCCCGACAAATTCACCAATAAATTCGAAATTATAAAGCTGGTGAAAGAGAGCGTATCCAGAAATCCGAGATCCAGAGAACCCAGAAGACGAAACCCATGTAAGATGAAAAACAAACAAACAAAAAAGCTAAAATTTACGCTCTGCTGCATATTTCACAACAACATTGATAAAGACAGGCGCATAAATTTTCTGTCAGAACATGTCAGGAAGAAGAATAAAAGGGGCGGGGGTGGGGGAGGAACCACCACAGAGGACCACTTCCCAATTTTCGAAAACAATATTCAAGGAAGCTAAAACAACCTAACCCATGAGAAAAGAGCTACGAAGTTTCAAGAACAAACCCAGAAGACACAGCAGTTTCAAGATCCAACACGACAGGCAGAAAAAAAAAAAAAGAACTCATCATGAATAACTCTCAGTCAAAAAAAAAAAACTTCAATATTGACCAACAATTCAAATTCAACTACAGACAAAAACCTTTTTTTTCCTCAGCAGCATCACTAATCAACCGAAAATCAAACCTAAGAAAACCGCAGAGAATCAACTAAGAAGATCAAGGACCAACCGAAAAATTAAAAAACCCAGAAATGTGTCGGGAAAAAATTGAAAGGCTTTGAATAATCCAAAATGGCTTATTGGCATTTAAAAAACAGAGAGCATTTGAAAACCAAAAACTAAACTGTCAGGACAAATATTTTGAAGCAGCTTACACGGTTGCCCACAAGACTGTAAGATCTTATAGGGACAAATATGGAAGCCAAAAATAAAGGGGTCAAATTCAACTGTTTCTACACATTAAGAAAATCTGAAAAAAAACAAAAAATTTACCAGCTTCTGTGTAGAACACAGGATGAGTTCCAAAGAGAAATGAGAGAAAACGTACGAGTAAGGAAAGTGGAGCAGCTGCAGAATTGTGGAGCGGTGATGAAATTGTGAGAGAGAAAGAGAGGTGAGGTTCAGGGGAGAGAGGAAAGAAGGAGAAGGGGGTTCTAATAGGCGGAGACTTCTCTGCGTCCATGCTGGCAAAGCGTTAGAGGCAGACACAGAACGCAGGGAACAACGTCGTAGACTTTTTTTTTCTTTTTCTTTTTTTTTATTTCCCTATTTTTACCTTTTTTAAAGATGGGTTTAATGTTATATTTGGAATTTGAATTATTTTTATGGAGGAAAAGAGGTGATGTTATTAAATATTAAATATCATTTTTCATTATTATAAGCTCATAACACTTTTTTTTATTAATTTTCTTCTGTAAATATTAATTTAATCAATTTAATTCAACAAATTTCAAGTTAAATTACCAAACAAATTTCATCCATTTAGGTATAAAATTAAAAAAAAATCAAATAAATAAAGGAATTTGAATTGTTGGTAACCTAAATTTAAGAAATTAAAGTAATAAAATTAATTTTTCAATGATGAAATTAATAAAATAAATATATGTGAGAAAAAATGACTTTTAGTATTTATTTGTTTATTCTTAACTTTTAAATAGAAGGAAAATAATTTTTTTTTATTTAAACATTCAAATGAGAAGAAATAATAATGTTTATGAGAAGATAATCTCTTTTATTTTTTTATTTTCTTATTTTTTTTTATTATATAAAAATATAATAATATTTATTTTATGTCCCACATTAAATAAATTAAAATATTTAATATGATATTTTAATCATAAAATTATTTATTTTATTAGGTTAATTTTTTTATGACAAATTCTTTTTATAGACTTGAGTAGAGTTTAGAGTGAGGGTCCACAAGTTAAAGTATGAATTATACCAGTCACATTATAAGACAGAAAAAACGCAAATAATTTTTTTAAAAACAATTAGTAGACCTTGCACAAATAATTATGCTATTCCTTCCATACAGAGCTGAAGTTGGAGGATTTTCCTTTAAAAAGATAAAAAAGAAAAGAAAAAAGAAAAACTTTACTTAGGGGTTAAGTTAAAAAAAATATTTTTTCAAAATTAATATAAAATATTTTTAAAAATTTTGAAGAGGTCATGAGATATTACTTTAACATGTGCTTTCAAATAATTTTTTTTCTACAAAATGCTTGAAAAAAGAGAAAATTGTCTCATTTAAAAGTCAGGATATATTTCAAATCTCATGGACAGTGATGTTTATATATTATCTTTCAACCAAACATCGTTAATAAAAATTAAATTTAAAATTTTTGTGTCGACGCAATTTAATTATGTCAGATAAATACATGTTTATTTTAAGATGTCCTCAATGCAAATGGTGCTGGCAGAAAGTTTAGCACACTTTCTCTTTGAAACAATAAATTGCACTCAATGCAAATTCTCTCTTTTGCTCCCCGCCCGTTTAAGCGAACAATAAAAAATACATGCCTAAGTTAATTTTTATTTTTTCTTTCAGTCTATTTTTGTTTATTGTTTAAAATTTTTATATAAAAATTTAAAAATTATTATTTAATATTTTTATATAAAAATTAAATAATTTATTAAATAATTTTAATTATAAAAATTATAATTTAATATAATTAAATTATTTTTTTATTTTATTAGTATTTTTTAATTTCACTTTTTTATTAATTATTTTTATTACAAAATAAAATTAAAAAAATAATTAATATATTCTTAATATTTTCAAATAATATATTTTTTATATAAAAAAATTTTTGTTTACAATAAATAAAAATAAACAAAAAAATATTTTAAATAGAATTTGTGTACTCTCTATTTATTTTTACTTATTATGTAAGAATTTTTTTTATTTAATAATATCTGTTATTTAAAAATAATAAAAAAGTAATAATTAATTTTTTAATTATATTCTTATTTTAATAAAAATATAAAAAGTAAAATTAATAAAATATAAAATAATTTAATCATATTAATTATATTTTTTATAATTAAATTATTTAATAATTTTTTAATTTTTATATAAAAATTTGAAACAATGAATAAAATTAAATAAAAAAGAATACGTAAAAATAAAATAAAATAAAATTTGGGTACGAACGCGATGAAAGAAATAAAGGAAACTTTTGAGTATTCAATCATATGCTGCCATTTGTTACCTACTTCGGGCGACGAACACGGGGCTAGCTGGGCAGTTTAGTCACAAATTAACGTGCATGAAATGTCATGGGTTACGGTACGGTGAGGAGAGGACCACCTTCTTTTTGTGGGCCCTTCTCCTGCCGGTTCTCAATTTTTCTTTAGTCTTTTCTATTCCAAATCATAGTTGGAAAGGTGCCGGCGACAGTCGAACACTGGCAAGCATGTCACATACGCTTTTCATGCCACGTCATTCTCATGCCCATTATTTGATTTCATAATTAAATGAATATATTGCTCTATCTTTCATTTTTTCCTTTTTTTTAATTTTTATTTCAATTCATTCCCTTAATTAACGATTCAATAGTTGCCAACTTAGCAAGGAATGATCTAAAAAATACGGGTAAATTTTTGGATTTAAAAATTATATAAATATTATGGATGACAAATAAGATAAAAAAATAATTAAAGAGTGATAAATAGATGAATTCATAATTTAATATTTACAAATTTGATCATTTTCTGACTACTTATTTTCACTAGTAGATTTATCTTTAAGTTTTCTTAAACGATTGCTAAACCTAAGGATCTACTTTGATGTTAAATTGAAATATTGTCTTTTTAATTTAAATTTTTATAGACAAAAAAAATAAATAAGGAAAGGAAACTCAATACTTATACGTAAGAGAGAGGACTTTTCCTGCATTCATAGAAAATGTAGTAACTTTTGGTAAAATGTTATCAATGTAAGTGAGTTTTGTTTCTAAATGTATGCAAGTAGCATTTTTAGAAAAAGAAAAATGCCATGCATATTTTGCATTGTTTGTTATTTAAACTTAATTACAAAATTTACATAATTTTGAAGAGTATAATTTTCATTAATTTTTAATATAAACAATTTTATACCATCATTTAATCATGAATTATTAAATTATAAAAAAATTTATTAAGATAATAATTATTTAAAAAATTAATCATTTAATAGCATGTAATTGAATTAAAACCAAATTCAATTTTAAAACATAAATACAAGAGGCTATGATACAAACACATGAAAAATAAAATTACAAATTTATTAAAACTCATTCTCTTATTGTATTCTCCGTGCACCCTAAACTTAAGATTCAAATTCCCCAATCTTCTACCTTCCACCGACACCTACCACCAACTTGCAACTTGCAACTAGCAATAGTGTATGGACCCCGAGAGAAAAAAGTCATGCTTGTGAATATAAATTGTCTTGTGCCAAGAAAACCCAAAACCATACCGTTGCATTGTTGTATTCTTATTCTCGTGTTGCTTTCACATGTGTCATGCGTAAGTAGTGATCTCTCTCTTGTGCTATTTGTTTTCTTCTAAATAATTGTTATTTCTTTATACAAATATATTGATATATGTAAATGTAATAAATTAATTATTATGTCGCTTATTTATAACGTTTGTGGTTAAAGAGTATTATGAAATTATTGGTGTAGAATGCTTATAAATTGTAGATGGAATAATTAAATCTATATTTTAGTTGTACGAATTAATTATATTTGCACTTTAGAATTAATATTTATTTGAATTATACAAAAATAGGTTATATTGGATGTAATAAATTTATCTTGAAAAAACACCACGACAATTTTTTTTTTTTAAGTGCAGATGCATTTTTCAAGAGAAATGCCAGTGAATAAAGAAGCCAAAAATTTAACTTTAAAGCATATATTTGGTATGAGGATGAAAAATTAATGAATGAATTTTGTATATAAAATTATATAAAAAACTCATTTATTAATTTTTCATATCTATTTTTACTCTTATATCAAACTAACCTTAACATACTCTAATAATTATATTTAAGAAGTTTGATGTTAATTCCTTGGAAGTTGATCCATAAGAACATCATCAAATTTACCAATATCTATGAATTAAATGGCTAAAATTCAAAGGACTTTATCTAAAATGTGGTCCATCCAAATTTTTTTTAACATTATCCTTTTGACATCATCCAAGATGATTTCAATATACTTGGATTGGCATTTTGTGCTTCGTGGTCAAGACCTTTGTTGACACTATTTGTTAGTTAATATTTCAGGTTGTTACTTTTTAGTGATCAGGATGAAACCGAAAAATCAAGAAATCAAGGTTTTTTTCTTTTACAAAACTTAATAATAAAACTCTTGTCATATATACAATATTGAAGTTGCAAAATTGGGTTACAAAATGCTCCGCAAATTTTAAGTATACTTCTCATCAAATTCAAAAAGAGATCCTACATATCCTCTCAATAAAATGAGAAATTAAATTGATGAAAAAATTAGAGATTTTAAAATTTGTATAGTTGTTAACCAAGCCTGTAATGAATCAAAATTATAATTAGATATGATGCTAGTAATATGAGAAAATTATAGAATGAATTAAACATTATCATTGAATGATTATCCTTGTGCATATTATGTTCATTCCTATGCTCATCGATACATACAATGTACACACATACAACATATAATCTCTTATATATGATGTAGCTTTATTAACAAAAACGTTCAAAAGTTATGTCTATTCCAATTATAGTCAAGGAGATGCTAGCCATTTTTTAGATAATCATATTTCCTTTAAATAAATAATAATAGATTTATCAGTGTCTTAAAATAATAATTATTGTTATTATAATAATTTAAATAATAATATACTTTTTTGATAAAAAAAATAATAGAAAGAAATATTCACTCTTTTAAGTCAAAAATACAAAGATTAAAGTTATCTCTTTAAGTGATGACTCTAATGCTATCATTTATTATAAAAAAACTTTTATAATAATTATATTTTATGTAACACACACGCGCATATACACACACATATATATATACACACACACACACGAGATTTGGTTTCAATTATCCATTTTTGTTTACAAATAATTATTTTTTTAAAAAAGAATAGTTATTTCAGCTTTCTTGTAGTAAGTAATTCATAAATGAATGTAATAAATACTTAAATATGCTATATCATATACATGGAAAACTTGTATCTAACACTTACCACGCATGCTGAATAGATCGTGTAGGTTTAAGTTATATTAATGACTTTTTGTATTAATAAATAGTAATGATCATTAACATAATTTTATAATCATATAATACACCTTTTTGGATAATAAATAAAATTATAATGAATGATATCAATCCCAATAAATTTAACTTAAGTAGTATTAACTTTTTGTGGAAACTATTTAATTTTGGGATTAATTTGGTTAACAACTTCCCAGTGTTACCAATTATGATTACCGAAAAAGTAATGTTATTAACACACAACTAACCACAAAATAGGGAAAAGAAAAAAAATAAAATAAAGAAATAAAGAAAGGTATACACACCATGTCTTAGAAATTCAATCACCCTGTGCTGTTGATTTGATATATTGCACAAATCTAATGATCGATGAAAGGTTGTTATCTTTTTCTTTTGTGGATAAAATAAATCTGTGAGTAGCATCACTCTTTTTAAAATTAGTTTGTTTATTTTTTTCACCTTTAATTTTTTGTGACATTCTTCATTCTTGTAATATGCAAGCCTACATAATAGTCCATGATCTTTAAAATCATGTTTTAACACCAAATAGCTAATTGCTAAGCCAATTTTAATTCTTAAAGGTTGTATTTGAAATCTTAAAAAATGAAGTTGATCAGATTTAATTTGAATTGATTTAAAAATTATTTTTTATGTTTTAAACTTTTTATAAAAAATAAGATTTGATTTGATTTTCAAATCAAATTTTATATTTAGAACACTTTAAAAATTATTAGAATTCATTTTATTTTAATAATTTACTTTATTACCCTTATTTACATTAGATAAGTGAATAAATTAATAAGAATAAAATTATCAATTGAATTAAAATTATATCAAAATCATCTCAAATCCAACTAAATTTGAGTAAATTTCTAAATGCATATAACTTAAATATAATAGATTTATAAACAAATCAATTTCAATTTTATGACTTTTCAGACATAAAATTTTATCTACAAATCAAATCATTTCACAAAACTTATCATTTCAATTACACTCTAAAAGAAAAACCATCACTAATAGGTCAAGTCCATCGCACTCTATATTCCCCACTTTAATGTTAGGTAATTAACTAAAATTAAGAGGATGAAGTTAATTATTTTATTGAAAACAAATTCTTAAACAGGACCAGTTAATTTTAAATTCAATTAATTTGGTTACGGTAGATAACTATAACAGTAAATGTGAATGTGAGAATGAACTAACAACACTTAAAACTCGACCAAAATGGTCCAAGCAGAAATTATATGTATACCAAGAAAAACCATAAAAAAGAGACTAAGAGACTTTAAGAAGAGAAATTACATATATTGACTTCACTACAATAAATGTTATTAATGATCTTTTAATTAATTTAAAATTTACTTCATAATATTAATATTGTGATAATTATATAAAAAAAAATTTAATTAATCTTAATAATATCTATCTTTTTGAATTTATTTTACAAGTACGTCATATTTATCCTTTTTAAAACGAGGTTATGAATTGAGATTGTCTCACATTCTCCTATATTTTAAAATAAAATTATTATTCTTACGTCTAGCTCCTTCAAATTTATTTTTAAGACAAGTAATACTCAACATTAAATAAAACTATTACTCCTTTAAATGATTTATTGATTTAAAATATGTATTAAGTTGTGTATTGCATGGGTATAATAACTAGTACATAAAATTGACTTTAGTATAATAAATATAGTACATTAAACGCTAAATCAATGTGAAAGTATTATTATCAAATCTCACTTTTTTTAATTTTTCTCTTATGATTTTAAAATAAAAATGATAATTACTTTAGTAGTATACACTATATAATAAAATTGACTTGAGCATAATAATTACCATTACAATGAATATTAACCTAATTTAAATGAAATTATTATTATCATATTTTACTTTAATATAAATTTTTTGTCTATAAATATTGACATGATATAAATGAAATTGTTATCTTCCAAATTTGATTTTAGGATAAGTATATTGAACATTAATATAATTTAAATGAAACTATTTTTAATGAAAAGATTAAAATTATTTTAAATAATCATTTAAATAATTTAAATTATGTATAAACTCAAACATGATATGAGAATGATAACTAGCACATAGATATATTGCTCACTTGATGACAGAAATAATTCCTATAAAACAATAAAAAAGTGAGTGAAAAATAATAAAAATAATTGTGTAAGAATGTAAGAGTGAGATAAATTTTGAAATTTTTATGTTGGTTACTTAAAAAATATTGATGATTTTTTTTTTTTTTGAAAAATAGAGACCATAAGAAATGTTCTTTTTATATAATGGCATAGATAATGCTCTGGATACAATGGATACACATGCCACGTTCAGAAACAGGCCACAATTTTGTCTTTATTTTGCCCATAATATCACATTTACTCCATCAGTGAACCTTTTAAATTGCTATCCAAAGCAAGTGGCACATTCATTTACAGAGCGTATAAAAAACAAAAATTGCAGAACCAGAAACTTGACACTTTGTTAATTCAATTCGTCATTTCTAAAACTGGAATGGGAATATTCTGTGTCTCTCTGCTCCCCTCTCCCTATTTTCTCATCTTCCACTTTCTCGTACGTTTTTCATTTTGGGTATAATTGTTTCCTCTTGCTTCATGCATATAATATTTAGTCAATCACCCTCTTAAATCAATTAGGCATCCATTATGTATAGAAAAGTCAAACAAAAAAAAAGTTGTTATCACAACGAAGTTTGGCTCCTAACTCCCAATCATTGTGAAGCACGTGAACTTTCTTTTTTTATTTCTAATTAATGCTTTCTAATTCTTTTTTATTTAATATGAATAATTATTATTAAAAAAACTATATCTCTCTCTCTCGTAACTCTCTAATATATTTAAACCAAGAACATGACGATACACAAGAATATGATCTAGTAGTAAATAAATTTAAAATTTAATAGAATAAATATTATTATATTAAAATTTTAAATTTTATTAAAAAATATTTTATAAAAAAAATCTTAATATTTTAAATGAAGTTATATTTTGTAAAATATAAAAAATAAAAAAAATTAATTAAACATGTATAAGTAATTCTTTAAATAGATATACATTTATAAAATATGACTTACAAAATTCTATGCATATTTAATATTAATTTAAATGTTTAAGTAAACACGTTTTTACCTAAAAATTTTATCACTTGCCAAAATGAAATAGAGTTTTGCATAAGAGCCATTTGACATTAAATGGTACACAGTTTGTTTTCCCATCGACGTTTGTGGCACTGATGAAGGTGGCAAGGCAATTTTGTTAGCTCTGAATGATGCGACTTTCCGCTGCATACGTTATGGAGCAATGACCAATTAAGCCAACTTTAGATTTAATTTTAATTTATTATTAATATAAATTTTTTTATATTATTATTTAATAATATCTCATTTAATATTTAATAATTATTATTTTGATTAAATATTTTAATAATTTAATAACTTATACTTAAATAATAATATAAATTTTTTATATTAATAATAAATTAAAATTAAAATTATTTAAAGACAAGAGAACTCCTTCATACTTTGGTAATATAAAATATATAATTATATAATATAAATTATTATATAAATTATAATAACTATAAAATATAAATTATTATATATATAGTATATAATTAATATAATTTTTTTCATTTTAATATATTTAACTATATAATATTTAGTTAAATATATTAAAATGAACGTACCCAAAATATATATATATATTAAAATGAAAATTTGATTGTCAAATTAGGTAGACTTTGAATTTTCAAAAGTCTGACTTGGTGTGCACTTCTTGTTATTGGGGTTGGGGCAGCCGGCCAGGCGGCCACTGGGTTAGCGAGTGACTGATTGATTGGGTCAGGAAGCAACCAAAAGTGGTGTGCCTGTTGTTTTCCTTCAACTTCTCTATTGTACTCTTTAATAGCTTCCAAATTCGAAAGAGACAAATCACTTTCCCAATATATATATTATATATATATTGCGCTCAAAGCTGCTTCAATATCACTCTTTAGTCTTTCCCAAGGTCCTTGTCAAACTGTTTCCTAAATAGAAAACAGGAGGGTACTGCTATTAAAGAAAGATGTGAGACATTTACCCATTATTTAGATGAGTGAATGAAAATGAAAGAAGAAAAAAAATTTAAATCTAAATTTTTTGTTTTTTTAAGTTTTTTTTATTTTTCTCTTTATTTTTTCTTCAATTAAACATAAAAAAATTAAATTTTTAAAATTTTCTTTCTCTCCTATTTTCTTTCTTTCATTCCAAAAATGAGTCAGAATTGGATCTACCCATAATAATAGGCACTTTTATCCTAAGTGATGGTGATATTTTAAAATTTTGATGTCTTGCATTCGTTGACATTATAACTTATCTATGAATAAAAAATATGTTAAGGTCACGTATTTATTTATTCAAAATTTATTTAGGGGTAAGATAGTGTGACCCTTTAAAATTATTTTAATAAATTTGTCATGATGAATCAGTACATTTGTTTTTTTTTATAGGTGAGTGATTTTGTTAGAAATTATAATTGTTATTATATTTTGTATTAGTTAATACACTTAGTTAATAATAATAACTTGTATAAATAGAAATAGATGAATATAATTATATCATTGTTTCATATAAAAGAATTGTTGAAATACCAAAAATATATTGATGTAATAAAAGTGAATTATGTTTTTAGATATACAAATTATGGTTTGATTCTACTTATATTGGTGAACTTGATCTTTACTATTTTATTTTATTTAAAAATAACTTTTAAATATAAATTACTGGTCCTTATTATTTTATATTTATTATTGAAAATGATAAGTGTTATTTAAAAAAAAATAGATAAGGATACTTGTGATTGTGCAACTATACAAATAATTGTTAAGCAATACTTACGTCACTAGTAATCAGAAAATAAAGCATCAAAGAAAAGTCTATGATCCTTCATGTGTTTCAAGTACAACATAATTCCTCCTTATAAATATCTTTTACTAAAGTGACTTTCGATTGTAAAAGAAAAAATCGTTTCTCTTTAAATACATTAAGAAGTTACCCAAACAAAAATTTAAAAAAAAAAGTTTTCTTAAGTCAGAAGTCACGTTTGGGAAAGGTAACTTCTGACCTAAAGCAGATTTTTATAGAAAAAATTCAAAAAATCATCGTATTTTAAAGAAAAAAAAACTTATAAAAAAGAAAGCCCTTCCGCTCATGGCTTGAAATTTTTTTAAAAAATTAAAGTATTTTTATAAAGTTTGATTTATTTAAATTATGTTATAAATTTAATTTTTTTTAAATTACGAGTGATAATGATAAAAATTTTAAAAAAATTAAATTAAAGAAAGAAAAAAAAAATTGAAGAGAAGATGCAGTCCGTTGCGTGAGCCCCATCCTTAATTGGGCTCAAGTGCAGTGCAGTACGTAGCGGCCTTGGTTGGTAATTTGCCTACCAGCACGGACTGCACTTCCCATCCCAGTAACGATTCTTTTTGTTTCTTGTGGGTCTATGCCTCTATTTTGCAATTCCATGTGTATACCTCTTGTAACTTTTTAAAATTTGAGTCGTTAACTCAACCGAATATTTCTCAAAGGATGCTTGAGTCAACTCATGAGTAGTAAGTGGGTTTATCTATGTTTGGGAGTATAAGAAAGAAAGGAATTTTAAAAAAAACCGAAAGAAAATAGAAAAAAATAATGACAGATTAATTAATATTTTGTTTCTTAGATACTGTAAATCTTTTAAAAAATTTTAAATTTAAAGAATTTTAAAATATTTATAAAAATTAATAAAAAATAATTTCAGAGAATTATTTAAAAATTTTATTATTTTCTCATTCTTTTATAAAACTTTTAAAAAAAATGAGAAGCTTATGATAAATTTTTGATTAAACTTCTAATTTAATCTTCTAAAAATTGAGTTGATATCACTTTAATCATCTAAAGAATGTCGACATCAATTTAGTCATTAAATTATGAAAGGTGACATCATTTTGATTTGTTTAAAAAAAAAGTAAATCAATTTAATCCCTTAATCATTGAAAAATATTATCAATTTAGCTTCTCAATTATATAAAATTAACATTAATTCAATCGTTCAATCATACAAATTATATAAATTTAGTCCCAATCCGTGTGCAGAAAGATGATTTTGATGTCATCTCCCATGATTCAATAACTAAATTGATATTAACATTTTTTAGAGAATTAAAGTGATGTTGACTTAATCTTTAAAGGATTAAATTAAAAATTTATGCTAAATTTTTCCTTACGCTTATTTTTTTTCCCAATCCCTTATTCAATCATAGCATTAAACTTGGTTAAATTCGATTTAAAATCACTTAACGCAGTATGAATGAGTCACACTGTAAGTTGAATTTTCCTTAACTCACACAATTCAACCCAACTTTCATTTTTCTTTTTAATTTTCTTTCTACTAATTTATAAAGCTATTAGCTTTTCAAATTTTATAAGTTTTAGCATTAGATTTTTAGTGAGATTTAGATTTTTTTTTGTACAAATTATCCATTGATTTATGTTTTAGGTGAAATTACATCAATAATATTTTTGCTAAAATTATTTTAAATTTTAATTTCTCTCCAATAGAAACTCTTCGGAGAATTTCTAGTAAATTTAACTTGAACTTAATTTCAATTACAAAGTAATAAAAAGTTTATGATAAAATTCTTTAATTTTACAAATTTGTTTCATGTAATTTATAATTGATTAAATAATAAATAAATTTAAGTTAAGTAATTAAAAGAATCTTTATAATATCATAAGTTTAAATCCATAAAAACATCCAGTAGTTTCCAGGCATCATCATTACTTTCCCTATAGGAGCACAATGTAAGAATAAAATATGAACATTAGGCTCACAAGCGACGTTGAGTACAAATAAGTGCTCGATGGAATGTATTTTTTTAAATACAAAAAGATATTTTTATTAATTTTTATTTTTTATGTTTTAGTATATTTGGATGTATTTTTTTTTCAAAAATATGTTTTTGTAAAAATTATAATTTTGTACTTTTGAAAAAAATTATTTTTTTGTAACATAAAAAAACTGTTTAAATTAAAAAAATACTTTTTAAATATTACATCTAAGCATAATTTTTTTTTTACTTTTTTTATATTTTTTTTAAAAATATAAATAAACTCTTCTTTTTTTGAAATTTATATGTTGGAACAGTGAGAGAACAATTATTACATATTATTACCTAGCATAAAACTATACTATTGATTTTTTTTTCAACTATCTTTCAATATTTCATTTTCACATCAGACAGTTCCCTAGCCAGGGATACAACGAAGGATTCAAAAATTTTCATGGGACACCAAGTGTCGGTAATGCTCGCTCCATTGTCTATTTATATTTTTTATTAAGTACTATTAAAAACATAAACAAGAGATTAAAAATATTTAAAATATTGAATATTTTTATATTTTCAAATAATATTAACATCACATTACTATTGTAAATATTTAAGTTTTAAATTTTTTGGTACAGAAAAAAAGTTTTAAATTTGGGTCTGTGAATATTTCTCTAACTATAATAATAAAAATAAAGAATATAATCAATAGATAGATGTGGTAAAAATATTATAATCCATTAAAAAATAAATAATGAATTAAATAAATTAACTATTTGTCTAGTTAAATATTACTGCATCATTAATATTTTAATTTTTAATTTTTTTGGGCAAAAAGGCCTTTGTAATTCAAAACCCTACTTTCCTTGCGTAGATTATTTCTCAATCTCAACGTCACTCATCAGAGCAGAGAAGTGCCGGCGAAGTCCATTCCGGCGAGGCTGTACGGTTGACGTCAACGTCGGCAACCGCACCGAAGGCCTCGAGGTACCGCGATTTCCTCTAGTACTTGTCTTCTCAGTTTCATATTTTGGAGTAACGAATGGGTATTGGGGATTTCTAGCTTTCGGTTGGAATTCAAATAAGATTGTTGCAAGTAGGGGTTCTCATGTCCTTCTCTCAACATAGTTTCGGGTTTAGTATTTACTTTGCTTCCAGAAATGGCTCTATCACATGCTGTTAATTCCGCATTAGAATTTTTGGGTTTAATGGTGTCTGCTGAGTCATGGCAGAACCTGTGATTTGCGATATAAACTTAATCTTCCCAAGAATTTTGTTCCCTTTTTTTTTGTTGAAAAATAGATAGCTTGTGTATTTTCCATCGGGTTATTATCTACTTCTAATTTAATTTTTTTTTTTTTGTGTGTGAAATTAGTAGTCTTGGTCTGATGGGCCGGTGAAAGGATGGTGATTCTAACATATGTCATCGCTGGTTGGAGGCTTTAGGGTTTTTATATGGTAATTGGAAGTTAAAATTTCTGTTCTCATTTTCAGTTGTGCGTAAAACCTGAGATACATAGGAATGATAGGATGATTAATAATAAACTTCAAATGGAAATTTCCTAAAATTTCTAAATTGATTGTAATGTTAGTCTAATATGTAGGTTATACCATTCTTTTTAATGGAACTGCAATGGTCATTTTTCTTTTGAATTCAAATAAATATTTGATCTTGCTGTCTTGTGTACTTATTTTCATTCTTTCTCTTTCGTGGTTTGCTTTCATGTTGGTTTCATTTGGAGTTGGACAAGATAAAGTCCTTTTTCCTTGTGTTTTCTTCTTTAGGGATGTGCCATAGGGTTTAGGTTAATGCTAAGTTTTGAAGTAATGTTCAAGAATTTAAATGCTAAGTTCATTTATAATAATCAAGAAGGTGGTCTCTGAATTCTCATATGCTTTATGCGTTTGAGTCTTGTCATGGTTTATCAATTTAGGGTTGGATGGTGTTTTGAATTTAAAGCTTTTGGGTTGTTAACTTTTATCTTTGGAATTGGTTTCCTTTTAATTGTGGCCACGACCAATTATCCTTGGACACATGCACTAGTTTTCTTGTAATGGGTGCTGGTTGGTTTGACCAAAGGAGGAGTGAATAGGAGTTTGTTTATGATTTTGGGGCTGAATGCTGGGTACTTTTTTAAACTAAGTCTGATCTATTTCTTTTTTAAAGTATAATGTGATTTGTGAAACTAATCTTTAAGACTTTAACTTTGGAAGATATATTGATAATACTTATATTTCTTATAGTCTTATAAAATGGAAATTTCCTAAAAATTGTTAAAATGATTATACTGTTAGTCTGATTTGTGGGTTACCATTTTTTTAGTTGAATTGCATTGGTCATTTTTCTTGTGAATTCAAATAAATATTTGATCTTGCCATCTTGGGTACTTGCTTCCATTCTCTCTCTTTCATGTTGGGTTCATTTGGATTTGGACAAGATAAAGTCCTTTGACCTTGTGCTTTCTTGATTAGGTGATGTGCCATATTGTTGCTGATGACATTACGCTTTTGTTGTCTAAGGAAATTTATGCTTTAATTTAGTGATTCTGAAATTATCTTATCTGTACTCCTGGCAATTTGTATCTCTGAAAGTATAACAATACTCACTACAAGTTCTTTCAAAATATTTTAGCTTATTTGTCTTGTGCTAAAATTTTGCTATTTTATTTCATTATTTTTTCTAGCACATGATTTGATTAATATATTTAATTTCAAGCATTTGCATTGAAATATTTGAGTGAATTTCTTGTGTGTTCTTTGCAATAAACAATGTCTTAAATGTTGAGAAATCTTTCAGGTAATTGGGTAACCAAGTGTTAGAAATAGATTTTTATCCAACAAAAAAAGTGTGATCTACAGATGCATTAGATGGATTTTTTTGGGTTATAATTGACTTCTTTGTGTTACTCAGGTAATAAGGGAGTGCACGGGTAAATGGGGCCGTCTGTGGGTTGTTAATGGGGGTGGTAAACTCCACCTGCTTGTATGACAGGGAGGGTGAGAGGAGATAGACTTTAACAGGTGCACGTATTGGAATTTCAACCCTTAGTGATGCTCTGTTTAGATACTTATTACCGATGTCTTGATACTAAAAGGGATCCATAAGTTATATAATGTATGCAGGAAAGCATTAAAAGTCCCAAATAGATTGATCTACTTAGTCACATTATGATTTCATATCTGTCTGTTTCTACGGTATGTGAACTGGACTGTTTTTTCTTCTTTGATTGGGTGAAAACATGTTAAGCATCAATTTTTTTTCTACTCATTTTATGGTTCTTGATAACTTCACAGCATATCGTGTCGACGAGTTAGTTTTTAAAGATAAAAAGTAATGAAGTTGTTTAATCTCTTGACTCTAGGTATATGTGTGAAGACTGAAGGGGAGAAAGATGAAGACAATCTCTGGAAATTCTGTTTCAA
The DNA here is from genome assembly GCA_019955255.1 of Castanospermum australe. NCBI lineage: Eukaryota > Viridiplantae > Streptophyta > Magnoliopsida > Fabales > Fabaceae > Castanospermum > Castanospermum australe. Next base: position 733,740 of record NSJW01000053.1, read on the forward strand.
TGAAACAGATCTCTCTTTCAAAAGCTGCAAAAATTCTCTCAAAATTTGTTTCTGCTGAGAATGGTGCTTCACAGGTTTTGAGTACATATCTCCATCGGGCCTCTACTTCTTTCAATGAGCTTAACCAACTCCACAAGGAGCTGAGATCATCACGTTCTCATAAGAAGCACAGAAGGCATAAAACAGAGACTCAAGATGACAGAGGGAGAGTCATGGAAAATTCCATTCGGAGTGTTGAGACTAATGAGGAGCTGAATGATGGGCATGTGCAATCTAAGCACAAGTCCAGAAGGCACCAGTCTGGCAGTGAGAATAATGACGAGGATGATGAAAAATCGACTCGGACTGTTGTTAAATTGGGTCAAATTAAGGAGAAAAAGAAATATGAGGCAGGGAGTGAGAATAACTTATATGCTGAAGAGGTAAAGATGGTGCAGAAGAAGAGGAAGAATGAAGATGTGGAAGGGAGAGTGGAGGATAGATCTGGGGACCTAAATAAGAAGAGAACGAAAAGGAAACACAAGGGAGATAATCAATTATAGGTGTTTTAGGAATTCACTTGACAGTTTTGATCTCTTTTAAAAATTGATAAGGAATTTGTATTAGTAGTTTTGCCTTAGTAATATTTTTATTTTTGCCATACTTCTTTGTGGTCTTCTTACAGGTGTCACTGCAAATAAAAGGCAGTATTTCTATTGATTGCAATCATCAGTTGTTGGTGATACTATATCCTTCGTGTCGACATATTCCTTGGGGTGGGGATATGCATTCAGTAAACAACCATTGTTCCAATGAGAGGAAAATTCTTGTATTCTTTCTGATGAAGTGTTTTTTTCCCCCTATTTAGGAGGATTGTCACGCTTCTGATTTGGGTGGGATTTAGTAATGTGACTTATACAATGGCATTTCGTCCTGAACCTTTTTTACTTCACAAAAGAGCCCACATACAATTCATTGTACGTGTGAGCATTTTGGACTCCTAAGTTATTTGTGCCTGAATTATTTTATTTTATATTTTATATTTAATAAATTTTACAATCAAAATGTTACAGAAAAGTAGTTTTTTATTTTAAAAAAAATTAAATTTAACTAAAACATGTTGCAGCAGTAGGGAATATGAACATTAGGCTCACAAGCCTCATTCAGCACAAATAAGTGTTTGTTTGGATGTACTTTTCTTAATAGAATCATATAATTTTTATTAGAAAATAATTGTTTTTAATGTTTTAGTTACGATGGGTGTATTTCTTTTTAAAATATATGTTTATTTACAAGTTATATTTTTGCATTTCTAAAAAAGGACTTTTTTTATAACATAAAAAGTTGTTCAAGTTAAAAAAAAAAATGCTTTTCAAATATTACATGTAAGCATAAAAAACTTTTACCTTTTATATTTTTTTTTGAAAAAAATTCATGTAAAATAAACTTTTTTTTTTTGGAAACTTTTATGTTGGAACAGTGAGCGAACAATTATTACATATTATTACCTAGCATAAAACTATACTATTGATTTTTTTTTTCAACTATATTTGCATATTCATTTTTCAGATTACAGTTCCCTAGCCTTGGATACAATGAAGGATTCAAAAACTTTCATGGGACAGCAAGTGTCGGTAATGCTCTCTCCATTGTCTATTTATATTTTTTATTAAGTACTATTAAAAACATAAATAAGAGATTAAAAATATTTAAAATATTGAATATTTTTATATTTTCAAATAATATTAACAGCACATTACTATTGTAAATATTTAAGTTTTAAATTTTTTGGTGCAGAATTTTTTTTTAAAATTTGGGTCTGTGAATATTTCTCTAACTATAATAATAAGAATAAATAATATAATCAATAGATAGATGTGGTAAAAATATTATAATCCATTAAAAAATAAATAATGAATTAAATAAATTAACTATTTGTCTAGTTAAATATTACTGCATCATTAATATTTTAATTTTTAATTTTTTTGGGCAAAAAGGCTTTGTAATTCAAAACCCTACTTTCCGTGCGTAGATTATTTCTCAATCTCAACATCACTCATCAGAGCAGAGAAGTGCCGGCGAAGTCCATTCCGGCGAGGGCTGTACGGTTGACGTCAACGTCGGCAACCGCACCGAAGGCCTCGAGGTACCGCGATTTCCTCTACTACTTGTCTAAGTTTCATATTTTGAAGTAACGAATGGGTATTGGGGATTTGTAGCTTTTGGTTGGAATTCAAATAAGATTGTCGCAAGTAGGGGCTCTCATGTCCTTCTCTCAACATAGTTTCGGGTTTAGGATTTTCTGCATTAGAATTTTTGGGTTTAGTGGTGTCTGCTGAGTCATGGCAGAGCCTGTGATCTCTGATATAAACTTAATCATCCCAAGAATTTTTTTCCCTTCTTTTTTGTTGAAAAATAGATAGCTTGTGTATTTTCCATGGGGTTATTATCTACTTCTAATTTTTTATTTTCTTTTTTGGGTGTGAAATCAGTAGTCTTGGTCTGTTGGGCCGGTGAAAGGATGGTGATTCTAACATATGTCATTACTGGTTGGAGGCTTTAGGGCTTTTATATGGTAATTGGAAGTTAAAATTTCTGTTCTCATTTTCAGTTGTGCGTAAACCTGAGATACATAGGAATGATAGGATGATTAATAATAACTTCAAATGGCAATTTCCTAAAATTTCTAAGTTGATTGTAATGTTAGTCTAATATGTGGGTTATACCATTCTTTTTAATGGAACTGCAATGGTCATTTTTCTTTTGAATTTAAATAAATATTTGATCTTGCCATCTTTGGTGCTTACCTTCATTCTCTCTCTTTCATGGTTTGCTTTCATGTTCGGTTCATTTGGAGTTGGACAAGATACAGTCCTTTTCCCTTGTGTTTTCTTCTTTAGGTGATGTGCCATAGGGTTTAGATTAATGCTAGGTTTTGAAGTAATGTTCAAGAATTTAAATGCTAAGTTTATTTATAATAATCAAGAAGGTGGTCTCTGAATTCTCATATGCTTTATGTGTTTGAGTCTTGTCATGGTTTATCAATTTCGGGTTGGATGGTATTTTGAATTTAAAGCTTTTGGGTTGTTAACTTTTATCTTTGGAATTGATTTCCTTTTAATTGTGGCCATGACCAATTATCCTTGGACACATGCACTAGTTTTCTTGTAATGGGTGCTGGTTGGTTTGATCCAAAGGGAGAGTGAATAGGAGTTTGTTTATGATTTTGGGGCTGAATGCTGGGTACTTTTTAAACTAAGTCTGATCTATTTCTTTTTTAAAGTATAATGTGATTGTGAACTAATCTTTAAGACTTTAACTTTGGAAGATATATTGATGATACTTATATTTCTTATAGTCTTATAATTTTCATATAATCTGGTGCATTTCTTTACTATTTGTTGTGTTGGCTAATTTGGAAACATAGGAAAATTTATTATGCTTGATTATTGATAAATGTAAATAGGATAACCAAATAAACCTTATAATTGATTTTATTTTTAATTAATATTAAAAATAAACTTAATAGAGTTATTCAATTATTAACAGATGCACTGGTTGATGTTAAAATTGTTACATATAATAACATAAGAAAAGTAAGTATATGATGCAAATAGGTTCTGAAATATAAATTTTATGTAATTATTTTATATCTTTCATTGACCTCCATTACTTTACTCCTGGATCCATCCCTGATTCTGACAGTTAAAATAAAATTGGCAATGTATTTGTATTTCTTTCTTTCAGGTTCACGTGGCTGAAACCTCTCTTATCTGTCCAATTGAATTTCCAAAGTGTTTGTCCATCTTGTCAATGAGAGGAGCCATTGGAATAAAGCTCCAAAACACCAACATTTCCAATGCCACCCGACAAACTCTAGTTCCATTTTCTACTTATTCCAATAGTGGAGGTGGTAGTGGTCGTGGTCGTGGCAGCTCTTTCTCTGGCTTGGGGCCATTTGACTTAAATGAAAGGGCTCCGGATAAGCCTAATTCCAGTGAGTCAAAATCTGACTCACCAGAGTCTCCCATTCCTCCTGGTTCTGGTCGTGGCCATGGCCGTGGGAAGCCCCTTCCTCCTACATCAGGTCTTTCTTCTTTTCTCATCATTTATGTCTTCTGTAAAACAGCCGCCTGCGGGTCGTGGCCAAGGAACTGGTCCAGTAACATTTCAACCTGATCATTCGCCGCCACCAGATTCAGGACCCAAAAAGCCCATTTTCATCAAAAGAGAGGATGGCTCTTCACCAGATGATTCTTCGCCACCCAAAAACCCCATTTTCTTTAAAAGGGAGGATGTTTTTAGCCAAACAGCCAGAACCAATGATCATGAGGTTGATCATAGCCTTCCGGGCAGCATACTAGGGGTGTTGTCTGGACTTGGGCGGGGAAAGCCTATGAAGCAGCCAGAGCCAGAGGCTCAAGTTAAGGAACAGAATAGGCATCTCCGTGCTCGGCGAGCTCCCGGTGCTGCTGCAGCTGAGACTGTGCCCGAGAGACAGCCAATACCAAGCCAGGATGATGCAGTGAAGAATGCACGGAAAATTTTGTCACAAGGTGGGGTTGAAGGAAGTAGTTCTGGAGGAAGAGGACTGAGGGAGAGAGGTGGGCTTGGTCGAGGCCGAGGCCGAGGACGAGGACGAGGAAGGGGAAGGTTTAGAGTGAGGGAGGGAGAAGAAAGGGTTGGTCGGATTCAGGATACAGAGGATAGCTATGCTGCAGGGCTTTATCTTGGAGATGATGCAGATGGCGAGAAGTTAGCAAAGAAGCTTGGGCCTGAGATGATGAATCAATTGGCTGAAGGATTTGAGGAGATGGCTGGTAGAGTTTTACCCTCACCATTGGAGGATGAGTATTTGGATGCATTGGACATAAATTGTGCGGTAAGTGGTTAGCTGCAGATATCTTTATATATTTATTGAGGAATGGTCAAACGTATTAGAAATAGAATTTTTTTTTAATTTCATATTTAGTTTGCTGTGAGGTAAGACTTTTCAGTTTGTCAGAAAGAACATAAAAAACGAGGGTTAACTTAATTGAATTGCTCGCATGAAAGTCATCAAGCTTTATTGAGCCTACTCTGAAGATCTTAAGATGATGTTTTTCTGTGAAAACTATTCAGTCAACCTTCTATTTCTGTTTAGTAATCATATTATAATGATTGATTGTTGTTGTTTTTTCTTATCCCCATTTCTGGATTGTTTATTGCAGATCGAATTTGAGCCCGAATATTTGATGGGTGAGTTTGATAGGAATCCAGATATTGATGAGAAAGAACCTATTCCACTTCGGGATGCACTTGAGAAGATGAAGCCATTCTTGATGGCATATGAGGGGATTCAAAGTCAAGAAGAGTGGGAGGTACATTTTGTTGCTAATCTTATCCATAGTTGAGGATTACTACTCAGATTTTAGTAATGTAGCATTCAACTGGTTGGTGCATTCTTATGAGATAATAAGACTGCCAAGTTACTTCAGTGAAGCAACCATCAAGTTTGTTCTAAACATTTGTTTTCACCCTGTTCCTTGTTAGCCACATCTTGAAATCAAGTTTCATCATAAATTATGTTGCTGTTCTCTACGTGTATGTTGTGAGCTTCCAGGTCAATCTATAATATGCTTGAATCTCCCACTTTTTACTAGCTTGCCAACCTCATGTCAAGGCATGAATTTCTTACTAATTTTCCATTTTTATTGTAAATTCACCACTATCTTCACTAATAATCTTATGGCTTGATTGCCAATAACTTCGGTTTATTAAACCTGTGTAGCAAGTACATTTAGATAAGTACTGTATTACTGCATTTCTTTAGACATAATTTTGTACTTTATGGGTGTGTGTGTGTTGGGATTTTTTTTTTCTCTATTCTTTTCTAACCTTTATAACCTACTAGGAAATAATGGAAGAGACAATGGCAAGAGTTCCATTGTTGAAAAAGATTGTTGATCACTACAGTGGACCTAATAGGGTAACTGCAAAGAAGCAACAAGAAGAATTAGAAAGAGTTGCTAAAACCCTTCCTGAAAGTGCACCATCTTCTGTGAAGCAATTTACAAATCGTGCCGTACTCTCTCTTCAGGTTTGGAACTGTTAATACTGAAATGTGAGGTTAATGTTGCGTTTTTTTTTACCCATGAAATGTCTTTTACTTGGGTAATTGCTTCTTTCATAAGTTGGTAATTTCATTATAAATGTCTCTGCTGATGTTCAGTTGCTTGCTCATGCAATTCTGTTCTAAAGGAACCCCCCTCCCCTAGTACAGTGTTATTGCAGTTTGGTATTAACATAGGATTAATTTTCAGGCATGGGCCGCATGGCCATAGCAGGTGTTGTAACTTGAAAGGTAGTGACAAGAAGCAATTTTCTGTTCACAAGAGATGTATAACTAGTTGAGATTCCTGAGAAGAATTTGCTGTTCCTTCGAGCAATCTAGCATCTAGATGCTAGGTGATAAAATAATCTCTACAGATATTAAGAGTGACTGGTAGAAATGAAATATTTATTCGTAGTACGTATTAGATTCTTGAAGCCAACAGAAGGTGGATTTTGAACCTATGCTGAATAGTTATTATTAGCAAAGGTAGTGATAAGAAAATCAATCCTGAGGCTGAAAAATCCCTAGTACTTGTTAATAATATAAAAAAAAAAATTGAAAACAAAAGAATGAAGATCATGGGCTGTTGGAGCTTACCTATTTTTGAGTTAACTGCTATATAGAATAGGATAATTATTTACTGTGTCATTTGAAATCCAGAGGTTCCCTGACATTAGTTGTCTTGATCTGAAGCAATTTGCTGCCACGAATTGCAAAATCCGTGGCTATGTACATCAAAAGAAGCCATTCGGAAACTTGGTTAGCTGTGATTGTATAGTGTTTGTATATGTTTTGGTAATAAATTTGTACTGGCAATAGTCACAGATGTGGCTGGAATTGCACTACTCTTAATCATATTGGGTAAGAGACAATATTGTTATGTGGTCAACCTATAGTATTTTGAATTCCTATCTAATGTCCAAATCTTGAGGTGTGAGGAAATTTGTTTGAAGTCAATTTCCTTATTCTGAGGTTGAATAATATAATCTTCCTCTCTCTTTTATCCTTTCTTGAATTTGGATGAATATGGTTTATGCAATTGTGACTATAGATTTTGGATACGAGATTAAAAGGATATAAGTATAATGCTAACAGGTTTCTTTGCTTCAAAGATTGGTTGTTACTAAAAAGTTTGGAGCTTGTTCTATGAATTATTTTTGGTTCCTTCTTTGTATGGGAGACTAGTGTTCTAAAATTTCATTTAGTTTTCTTTTTTGGTGTGATTATACAGCGGCACTGATGCACTAGATCTCATTAGAACTCTGCAGTTAAGCGTACTTGAGCTATAATATTACTAGTATGAGTGACCTCTTCAGAAGTCTTCATGTTGCATGTCTAAAGTATAGGATTGCACCATGGGTTGACTTTGAGTCCATATCTTTTAATCTTAGCATTGGATGCACTTTCTCAGCACACCCGAGAGCCAGTGCCTAAAAGCATAATTTTTGCAGATGATATAGTCCTAGTTGATAAGTCGAGAAAAATAATAAATTTATAAACTTGAGTTGCAGATAGAAGCTCTAGAGTAAAATGGTTTTTGGTCAAGTAGAAGTAAGATGGAGTATATGGAAGGCAAATGTAGCAAGATGCAAGCTAGCAATGTTTTGAAGGTGAAAGTTGGGGATCACATCATACCACAAGTTGCATGGTTTTGGTATCTTTGGATCTATCTTATAAAGTGATGTGCTGAGTGGATAAGATGTAGAAATGCTTTAGACATTATTTGTGATCGCAAGATGCCTATCAAACTTACAAGGAAAATACTACTAGACAGCTATAAGACTAGTGATCCTCTATGGCAGTGAATGTTAGACAGTAAAGTGCCAACATGAGCCAAAAAAAAAAGTGTAGCGGAGATGAAAATGTTGCTTTGGATGAGTGGACACACGAGAAAAGTTAAGATCAGGAATGAATGTATACATGGGAAAGACGGGTACGTGACAGAAACTTGCGTAAGGTAGTTTGGTCACATAAGAAGACCAACGGAGACTCCAGTGAGAAAAGTGGATCAAATGGAAGATAATTTGGTTAGAAAGGTAGAGGTAAACTGAAGAAAACTTACGGAGAAACTATTGAAAAACACATGCTCTAAATGGATTTATTGAAACTTTGATTTATAGAGTTCAATGGCATTGCTTGATCCATGTAGCTGATCACACATTATGATAAGGCTTGATAGTTGTTATTTTTTAATGTTGAATTATGGTTCCAACGTAGCTGATCATGTAATTATTTCTTCAGTTTCAGGTAATTTCGTCTTTTATGTTGTGAGCTACGGAGGAACTAAGATAGTTATACTATTCTGTTGTCCTTTAAGTTTTAATGACATGACTGCTAATCAATTCAGGATTTTGAGTTTTGGATGCTTTGTGTGTGGTATGATGTAACTTTTGTTGTAAATACATAATGCTATATATTGCATTAACGATGCAACTCCATATAGCTTATTTAATTTGATTCTTTTGCTACTTAATTGCCTTTTATTTCAATCAAATACGAGAAATGCTGGTTTGAAAAAAAAAAAATATGTGGAAGGATCATTCTGCACATTATTGTAGATTTATGTTCGGTTTGGAATATGATGCAGAGCAACCCAGGCTGGGGATTTGACAAGAAATGCCAGTTCATGGATAAGCTAGTTTGGGAGGTTTCTCAACAGTACAAATGACATGATATGCCTTTCAAGCTCAAATATGGTGGGTTTCAAGGTGTGCAATGTCCATCATTTGGATAAGTCATCTGGCCTGCTTTCATTTTAATTCTTTTGTTGATTAAAAAATTGTGCTATAACTCTTGTAATAATAATATGGATCATATTTATCTTGTGGCGTCAATGCATCATTGCATGCAATTATTACATGAGCCATCTACTTTGTAATAATTTTGCATTTTTATTAATTAGACTCTTGATCACAGCTATTAAATCGAGGCCAGATTTTTTTTTATTGCCTGCAGGTCTGAAGGATTTACTGTGTCTAAATACTATGATTTCATTGTAATAAAGTTGAAATGGATAAAATAAAAGAAAATTATGATTTGGGATTAAGGATCACTATATCTGTTACCTTAACATCCAATAGTAGGGTTAACAGTTGCTGTTTTTCTCAAATTTTTGGATGGTAGCAAGTAATGTTAGGTTGTTATTGCTTATATGTGATGAATTGTTTTGACCTTTGATTCCTTCCAAGGATATATTGAGTAGGGTTGGGTTGACCTATTAATTCGATCCAATTCGAAACACAAATTTGGGGTTAGGAATTAGTTTCTTTAACTCAAAGGAACTTGACTCACTCAAATGCTGGAACTTATATATATATATATATATAATTCTTTAACGTAAAAATGATGTTATGTTGAGTTTAATGCTCAATACTATGTTATGGCTTTTTTTAATAAAAATTAATGTAAAATGTTTTCGTTGATTGTTTAAAACAAAATTTCCCCAATTCCATTCAACCCATTTGACCCAAATTTTTTCCATTGAATATAACTCAATTCGAGTAGTATACTTCTTTGAATGGTGGCCATACAGCAAGATGTATAAGGTTTGACCTGGCCTATAAAGAGAACAAGTGAGGTGTCTGTGTGTTGGATTGAGTTAGATTTAGGGTATTTTCATATGCAATTCGCTCATTAAAATAGTGGGTAGGACTGTCAAACGGATCAGTATGGCTCGACTCGTTTAAGCGTTCCAGTAACAGGCTATGGGTTAACGGGCTGAAAAAAAATTAGCCCGACTCCCTCTCGTGAACTCACTGGCCTTAACGAGTTGGCTCACATAATTTTTCTTTTCATTTTCATATTTTTTAACCAAAAAGTTAAAAAAAAACATTTAAACTCACTTATTATTAAAGAAACTTGCTAAATTAATTATATAATTTAAATATTATTCAAATCACGTTTATAAATATATAACATAATTTAAATATTGTCCAAAGTTTAAATAAATTTCATAAATATATCACATAATTTAAATATTGTCCAAAATCTAAACCAAATTGACAAGTAAAATAATAGAAAATCGATACATTGACATACTAGTGTTAGGGTCTTGAAAAAATAGGTCATACATTGTGTTTTATAAGAATGATTATGTATTTAAAAAAATTCAAAAAAAAGGCCGGGCTAGCGGATAAACGGGCTTTGCTCGTTTAACTCGCAGGTTAAACAGGTCGGTACAGAAATTCTCACATTTATATAGATCACAATTTTAAAAATCCAACTCGTATTTTTCTTGCAGGTAAACTTACCTGCCTGGCTCAACGAGTTTGACCCATTTTGACAGCCCTAGTAGTGGGTCGGGTTGGGTTAGAGTATTTTTTTTTAAAACTCGAACTAACTCAATCTGCACATGAATTGATTGGATTGAGTTGAACCCATTGGTCTGACATACATTAAAAAATAAATTTCATCTACTAAAATAAATGCTGAAATCAATACTAGGTCAAAGATTTATCACACATCATAATAAATAACTTAATAAATTTTAACAAAAGATGATATATAAAGTTTCAAATAAATTAAAGATAAAATACAATAAGTCACAAGTCATAAATATACCATAACGCGCTTTAATCTTAAACATAAGAAGTACTAATATAAGTTTCAAAAGTTAAATACAATAAATAATATGAGAGATGGGAAAAGAAGAAATATTATATTTAGTATGCTGAATATTAAAAAATAATATGATTTTTATTTAAAAAAAAAGATGGATTGGGTTGGGTTGAGTGGGTTAGAATTTTTTCAACCCGTAACCCAACCCATCATCATCAAGTTGAGAATTTTTAAATCTAACTCAACCTGTAAACATAGTCTAATTCATTAATTATGAGTTAAGTTGGGTCAAAACTCACAAGTTCATTAGTTGACTAAATCTAATAAATACCTCTTACAAGTGAAGAGTAGCCTCTAGAAAGTGCTCTGGCCTATAAAAATGGGAAGTACCACCAAGATAGATGGAGGTAGCAGATATAGATATGAAAATGGAAAAAAGGTTTAACCTTTAATCAACCAATACAACAAGGAAGCAAGAACTATTTTAAAACTCAGTTATTTTCTCGTATAACTCTACAATTTATATCTTTCACTTTAGTATTTTTTATTTAAGTTTGTATTTAAATTAGTTTATTTTATAATTAAAATAATTTATAATCAAAATCTTATTAATTTTTTTTTAAATAAAAATAATTTTTTTTTAAAATTAATCTATTATCAAACTTATACCAATGGAGGTGGTGGCATTGGAATGTTTTTGGAAAGTCTTTAAGACTTATAGTTTTCATGAGAAGATAGAGTATAATCCGAAAAAAAATATATTTTAACCAAGATTGAGAGACTAATGAACTTTGATAAGAGCCTACTAGTCATCCAACGAGAGACTAAATAACCTACAAAGATGTCAATATATTACTAATTTTTAACAATTTTATAGTAGTAATGAGGTAAGTTTAATTTTTAGGTAATAATAAATAAAACTACATTAAATTTTTTTAAAAAATTAATTCTGATTTACTGTCAATTAATTTTTTTTATATTATTAATCATAAATTACTATGTTAATAGAAGAAATTGATTATGATAAAGAGTAGAATTTTTTAATAATTTATTAATATATAATAAACTGATAATGTAAAAACCTTATATTAAGAATAACTCAAAATTAAACTTTTTTAAATGAAGTCAACTTATTTATTTTTTTAAAAAACAACTTTTTTTAAATAAATAAAAACAACTGTTCATATGATAAATTAAACGTATCAGTTTAACCTTTCTTAAAGAAAAAAAAGGGTTAGCGCACGTATTCTGAGGCAAGTAGCAGAGAAAGTGGGTCCCAGACACCTAAAAACGACCGTTGCAGTTCCCAAGTTCCACCCCCTCGTACTACTCGCGCAGTTTAAAGTTACCACTCTCTCTCTCTCTCTCTCTCTCTCTCTCATTTCAAAATTCAAACTTTCAAAATTGTGAAGCAAAGCTAAAGCTGCCACTTTCCTCACACAAAATCATAGCTAGCTCACATCATCATCACCCATTATTCATTCTCGGGACGGCAAGTTCTTGCATAACTTCACCATGCCATGTCTTGGAGCGGCAAAGTTGTTACCTTTTCTGGAAACAATTCAATGGAATTCAATGTCTCATTCCTAAGAGACTGACCTACATATTATTCTCTTATCAGTTCCAAAGAGTTCCGAGTAGTCGCCACTTCAACTTCACACAATGAGAGAAGAGAACCCGGCAGAGAGCAGGCCCAGAGGGTCAAAATTCGCCGACCAAAACCAGGTGCCAAAGCTTCAGAACGTCAAAGGCAATCACAATCCCTCAAAACCGAGGTTGGCTTCTTCTTGGGGTGCCCACATTGTCAAAGGGTTCTCAGCGGACAAGAAGACCAAGTTGCAGTCAACTGTTCCCAGCAAGAAACAGCCCCTAGCTGGCTCGGATGCTGCAAACCAGAAGAACCCGTTTGTTCCAGCTCATTCCCGGGTCAAGAGGTCGCTCATAGATGACTTGTCGTGCTCCGTGAATGCTGCTCAGATTCATCCCCACGCGTACCCGACCCACAGGAGACAATCATCCACTGACTTGTTCACTGAGTTGGATCACATGAGAAGCTTGCTGCAGGAATCCAAGGAAAGAGAGTTCAAGCTGCAAGCAGAGTTGGCGGAGTGTAAGAGAAACCAAAAGGATTTGGATCATGAGGCAAGGAAGAGTGAGCTTGATGAGCTTGTGAAGAGAGTTGCTTTGTTAGAAGAAGAGAAAGCCAGCCTTTCTGAGCAATTGGCTGCTTTGACCTGTGTCTCGGAGAGACAAGAAGAGGCAGCAAAAGTGGAACGGAAGGATAGTTCAATGCAGAATCTTGAGCTAGAAGTTGTGGAATTGAGGCGCCTCAATAAGGAGCTGCAGCTGCAGAAGAGGAACCTCACTTGCAGGCTCACCTCTCTGGAGTCTCAGATGTCTTGTCATGCCAAATCTTCGGAGGTAATTTTCTCAATTTGGCTAATTACTTTTCTATGATGCACAAAATTTCTTTTCTATTTGGATAGGAATAGATGTGAAAAAGTGAAGAAACGAATTAGAGGAAGAGAGGAAAGCAGGGTAGTTGTAACGCTCGTATAATTGACATGACTTAACTAACATGAGTTTAATGCTTCATTACTTAGTACACTCTGATTCATTACTAAACGGATGGAGGAACCATATCTTTTTGTTTTGATTATTATACAGTTAGATTCCAAATTTCTTTTTCCAATTGATTTTGCTTTGGTTGCTTCTTTATCTCTTCTTAAGGTGTAGCATATTTTGCTAATTGCACCATTAATTTTCTTAAATTATGAGGGTGAGCTTTACTGAGTTGTCCTGATTTACCTTTTTTTTTTTCTTGCTGTCTTTCTCTGATCAGAGTGACATTGTTGCAAAAATTAAAGCCGAGGTATCATTGCTCAGGCTCACGAATGAAGACCTGTGCAAACAAGTAGAAGGTTTACAGATGAGTAGATTAAATGAGGTTGAGGAGCTTGCCTACCTGAGGTGGGTGAATTCATGTCTAAGAAACGAGTTGAAGAATACATGCTCAGCATTGGATTCCGACAAGTCATCTAGCCCCCCTCACACAGATGTAAGCAGTGGAGATTGTGTTAGTTCTTTCTCAGGTCAAAGCAATCAGTACCTAAACTGTAGTAGTGCAAATAGGTTCAATTTGATGAAGAAGCCAAAAAAGTGGCCCATTACTAGTGACCATTTGTCACAAGAAGAATGCCCAGATAGTGTTATAGAGAAAAATTGGATTGAATCAGAGGTAGCGGGAAGTCCTAGAAGAAGACACTCTATCTGTGGATCCAACAGCTCAGAGGAAGAGGTTCTTGTCCTGAGCAAGAGAAGACAGTCTGATTGTTTTGTATGTTCTAAAGATATGGACAAGGAGTCAGTGACATTATCCACTCAACAATCTGATTTGGAGATTGTCCAAAGACCACAATATTTTGGAAACTTCCATGAAGCTAACAAACTTTCGACTTCTTCAGATGTTGAGAAGAGGGCCCTGCGTATTCCTAATCCACCTCCAAGGCCTTCATGTTCTATGTCTAGCAAACCAAAACAGGAAAGTTCGACTCAAATGCCACCTCCACCACCTCCACCTCCCCCACCACCTCCTGTGAATTTTGCATCAAGAAATAACACAGGGATGGTAAAACGAGTCCCGCAAGTGGTGGAATTCTACCATTCACTTATGAAGAGGGATTCTAGAAAGGATTCTTCAAATGGAGGACCCTCTGATGCACCAGATGTTGCAGATGTTCGTAGCAGCATGATTGGAGAAATTGAAAACCGTTCATCGCATTTGATTGCTGTGAGTGGTTTTCCACTTTATGCATCTCAGTTAACAAGTTTCAGCTTTTTCCATAAGGAATTTCCTATATGATAGTAGATGATTTCAGCTACCAGTTCATATTTATATTATTTATGCTTTCCTTGTTTTTTAAGCATACACAGTAGGGGGAATTGAATCTTCTGATCTAATAGCAGATTTTTCAAGCCATTCCAAAGTCTTTTGTATCATCTATATTGCTAATAACTATGCCATGAAATGCAGATAAAGGCAGATGTTGAGACTCAGGGAGAATTTGTGAATTCATTGATTAGAGAGGTGAATAATGCTGTTTATCAGAACATAGAAGATGTAGTGGCATTTGTGAAGTGGCTGGATGACGAACTCTGCTTCCTTGTAAGTTGTTTTTTTTCTTATGACCAGTGTAGATTGAAATTATGTTATGTCATGTACAAATTAAGGTATATACTCTGCAACTTTCAGCTAGAATAAATAGTTGCAGATTATCCATCAAGGAATTTAATGTGGTTGCTATTGTTCATAGGGAGATTCTTTTCTGTTAAAATTTCTTTTATTCCTATTAAAATATGCGAATATTTTGCACATTTTTGTCATGTCATATATTTATATGATTGCGTACATTTTAAGGTGGATGAGAGGGCAGTCCTTAAGCATTTTGATTGGCCAGAGAAGAAAGCTGACACGTTAAGAGAAGCAGCATTTGGGTATCGAGATTTGAAAAAATTGGAGTCCGAAGTTTCCTCCTACAAGGATGATCCACGGCTACCTTGTGATATTGCTCTAAAGAAAATGGTTGCACTATCAGAAAAGTAAGCAACTCCAAATATCTTAAAAGTGCTGTGTCTCCCTTTCCCCTTGTCTGACCCCAGAAAGAAGAAAAAAGTGTCGAGGTCCTAAACTTAGTCTTTCTTGCAAACATTTATGTTTGTGCTCTAACTTCACGGTCAGGATGGAGCGTACTGTTTATAATCTTCATCGCACAAGAGAGTCTTTAATGCGTAACTGCAAGGAGTTTCAAATTCCCATAGAATGGATGCTTGATAATGGAATCATCGGCAAGGTACACCATACTGTGCATCAATCTTTACTTTGTAAATAATAAAAGCGGAACAGGAGATTATAATTGTCCCATTACAATACTATGAGAGCGTAACATATTTTAGTATCTGTTTCTATTGGATTGTGTTTCCCAAAGAGTTGATAAGCAAGTAAGCATGTTACTTATTGATGGGGTGGTCCATAAATTAAGCATCAGGCTGGCAAATAGGGCTTTGGTAGATGCTGTTCTGGAAACTTGAAAAACCATAATGCTCTGTTTGATATTGCTTCTTTAAAACATTTTATATATCTTGCATGATCCACCAATAGTAGCTTCACATGACAATTGATTCATCAACTATTTTTTGCAGATAAAGCTAGGCTCAGTCAAATTGGCAAAAAAGTATATGAAAAGGGTAGCTATTCAAGTAAAGTCAGCATTAGAAAAAGATCCTGCAATGGATTACATGCTTCTTCAAGGAGTGAGATTTGCTTTTAGAATCCATCAGGTTTGTCCAATAATATACTTTGGCATCTTTGTCCATGCTTCTATGTCGCGCCTCCAATGTTACAGTGAAATTTGGGTTCCTTCACTGTTAGATTCGCAGAAAACAGGAAGAAAAAGGACTTCATGCAAATTTTCTGAGTTTTCAGTTCATACTTCTCTCCATATTTTCTTCCAGAGTCCAGACAACTTTGTTTCTTGACAGTAGGAGCACAACTGTTTCTAAAATCATTCTTTTCTTTTCTTTTTTTAAAATCAAACTGCATAATAATAAACATGTGAAGCTGTTAAATTGAGTGAATCTTGAACAAGGGGTAGAAGGTAATCATTATTTATTTCTCAATGCAGTTTGCAGGAGGATTTGATGCAGAAACAATGCACGCATTTGAGGAACTTCGCAATCTTGCCTGTCTACTTAACAAAACATAAGAGAAGGGGGCATTGAATGGTTCAGGCTTTCAGCTTACCATCTCAGTAAGCTACATACTAACCTTTCACAGTTGCAATCCACATTAGTTTTGTGTTTCGTCTGTGGTTGCATTACATTTTGGTAGAGAGAGATAGGCAAGATTTTGTTATATGTATAATTCAGAATTTTTAGAGGGGTCAACTGCATCATTTGTTGAAAGCTTGCTCTAAAATCTCAAGGTTTGTATTCAAACAGCAGAACGACTTCAACATCAAATTATGTTGTGCAACTCAGTACAAAACTGGAGAAAATATATGATTGATGTGGTAGAACCAGATCCCCTAGCATTTTAAGAAACTTTAGAGGCATGTGGTTTTGTTACATCAATTATGATATTTTAATCAAGATAGTTACTATTTTACCCAAGCTAAAGCCTAGTTTGAAAGGCTAGCCAACTTGTGTCGCAAGACCTCCTATGTCTGCTACCAAAGATATGGGCAAGGTGTATCACTAGCGCTAGCTTTGTGCAAATCTTCACGATTATTGTGGCACGAGCTCCCCAACCCAAAATACTGCAAAATGCATTGTATGTTTCTCTTGCCATCTCTCGTGCTAAAACAATTCTACACGACTTTATTACACTAGTTATAAGATTATGTATATTACTTGTGTTTGTCACTCGACTTCGTTCTAAAACGAATGATATAATCAGCCCTTTAAAAATGCTTTTATGCTGGGTTGGTGCAATCGTCCTAATTCCCTTTTAAATAAAATTCTTCATAGAATGATAAGAGTTGTAATTCTTGCTTCCTGTTAATAGAAGGCAAAACTGGCTGCCTTGCTGTGAAAATTGATATCAGGAAAGCATATGTTAAGTTAAAAGGAAGTTTCATTAGACAAACTCTTTCCTATTATACGTTACCTGACTCAACGCATTGTCTCTATTTATTATAGAATTTTGATTAATAGAAGGCCTAGTAACCCATCGTCTTGAACAGGGTGATCCTTTATCGTCATAGTGCTTGGATATATTTCCAAGAGGTTGATTCTGACACCAATTATCAGTCCAGAAATTTATATTCTGAAGCATATCTAGGCTTATGATGATAAGAGATCATTCTGGTCATTGGATTGCTGGATTCACTGCATATATTGGAAGTCAGAATCAACAATGAAGCAGAATTGCCACCAAGGATTAGAACTTTTTTTTTTTTGTGTCATCCGCCAAGGATTAGACTGAACCTTCACTTGCGAACATACGTTACGTTGACGTTATATTCTGAGTCCTTTTACTTTTCGATTAATTACTTTTGCACGACGGTTGTTTATTTCCCATTTGGAATTGCTCTTAGATTCCAATCACACAACAAGGATTTTGATCTAAATGCTACACTTGCAATTGTTGCTTCTTGTTACAACTACATTAATATATGTAATTGATAGAGTTGCTATAAAATTGTTTGAAACATTTTGGGCAACACCAAAAGAAAGTGGTCGAAAAAGCTTGTACATTAGGAAATGTCCGAAGAAACTAATATATAGAAAACAAGCACATTAATAAAGCCTCTAAAACATGTAAAAGTATATAAATTTTTTCAATTTAATAATGAATATATACTAACTAATCTTCTCTATTATTAATTCTAACATTTGTTCAATTATATAAATAAATAAAATTTTAATGATTCTATTAATTATATCCTAGCATCCTATCCTTGTATCATACTATTAAGGATACAAAAACTATGTCCACATCCATGCATCATAGGTTGTCATTGAACCAAGCTCCTGCTATCAATTTGAGAGAGTAGAGAGAAAATTAATAGACGAGGACCATAGTCAAATTTACATGCTACATTCAAGTAGTTGTAAGGGTTTGTTCTACAAGAAGCGTGCAGTACTATTACACATCAAGCAAACTGAATTGCCTGGTGCATTGTAATTTGGATTTGGACATGAAAAAGCCAGTAGGCAATATGATCACACTCAAGTTGAATCTATAACATCTGTAAGGACAAATAAACGAAATATGACTCAGTCCAAAGTCATTGAAGAAAATTGCAGATAGCACACATTTCTCGCACAGTCAAAACCAATAAATGCTACACATATTACTATAGACACCTTTGCCGTGAAGATCAGGAATCAGGGTACAAATTTAATGTCTTTAAAGTATTCATGCTCGAGAGCGTTCCTGGCATTAATTCTTTTGGTGGGATCCAAGCAAAGCATACTCTGGAATGAAATAAACATACACACTAAAGTAAGCACCAGGGAAAATCAATGGAAATAATTTTGAGACCAGAAAATAAATTGTATGATAGTATCTGACAGGAAGAAAACCCATGAAAATGCAAAATATGGATCGATACAGACGATTGACAAAAATTACTAATGAAGTAAATCAAATGCCATGGGATCTTTCATTATATGATAAATCAAATACTGGAATGCATTTGTTATCTAATCGTCTCTCCATACAGGGGTTAAGCAAACCGGCTTGGGACCACACGAGAGAACAACTAATCTTTGAAAAAAGCAAATTAGGCATCCACTCAATAGCATCTCCATTTCAAATTAACGAGAAAAACAAAGGATATTCTCTCCCTCTCCTTTCAGTTCAAAATTTAATGGACTTAAGTATTACTAATGCAGAATCATAACTAATGAAGTGCCTTATAAATAGCAATAACAAGGGAATATTTGATGAACTAAACTCACCATTTACGCATGGTTAACCTTTCCAAACTACCTTGATTTCTAAGCTACAATCAGTCATCATTGTGGCAAATATTGGTCGTGCTCAGCTCATGTAAAACCTTGAGACAAAGACTACCATCTAATACTTATGCTTTATATTGCTTCTAAATAAATTTCTGGTCTTGTCCTTATTTTTCAACAAAACAGAAAGTACTTTCTCTTCATTAATTATGAAATACATAAAACCTTTAGTTTCATTTTATCCCCATAATAAAGAATTAATCACTATTTTTTATAATGACAAAGAAGAGAATACTGTATCACATGTTGCACTCACAGAAAGAAGATCAAGACCAGCTGGCTCAAGATTTGGAACCACAGTTGCTAGGTCCTGAAAAGTACAAGATTAGGTTAAATTCTTACTGCAATGAAAAACCCAACAATTAATGCAAGTTAAAGACAAACTTCCATTGAATTACCTTAGGTAGCCACTTGGGAAAGGCTGATTTAAAATCAGGCAATGAAGTCACTCCAGGCCATGTATCTTCATTCGGTGTACCCATGATTCTTCATATAGGAGCAATATGTAAATATATATAACTATATAAGCATATATTATGCAGCTATTTTTATTTATATATTATACACAGCTATTTGGAAGCAAAAAATGTATTTGACTATTTTGCTGTTCAAATCTATTTATGCAGTTTTAAAACGTTAATAAAAAATTTTAAATTCAAGGCTCAATAAAAAAAATATTAAATTCACAAACCCACCAATGAAGAAGAACCTCCTTTGTTATCCTTTTCAGTCAGCAAATAAGAGCAAGACTTTAAGGAGAAAAAAGTAACTTTAAAGGGAAATGCTCTCTCAAAATTCAAATTTTATCAGTTGCCTCTCAAGTGCACTTCCCTCCTGGAATATATCAAATATATCAAATATCCTATCAAGTATATATAAAATGGAAGATTTCTATAATTTATTTCCTTGGCCGACATGGGTGCTTTAGGCTTCTGCCCAATATCCCTCAGCCTCCTGCAAGAGCCCCAGTCAAGCTGTCAATCATGCCCTGAGCAATTATCCATAACCCAAAACCTAGATGATGGCCTCAAAGATATATCATTACCAAATAATTTTCATATGCACAAACTACAGTTCCCTACATGCTTAAAAATAGAATCTTCCTTTGAGAGAGTTGGAAGCTTTTAGGGGTCTTCACAACAAAGAGCTTTCCAAAAAGCAGCTGATCACTGAAATAATCAGCTGGCATGGAGAGCTCTTTTAGCTAAAGATCATTAACTTACATATGGACGTAAGGTGGTATAAATCAAGAACATTCCCTTGAGGCCATCAACAACTAAATATCCAAATGAGACATTACAGACTTTTTTCTATTGACTTATACTAGTTCATATATTATTCAAAATTTTGGGAGGGGGTAGAGTCTTAAGATTCAGATTTCAGAGAGAGAAACAAGGGGAAACACAGAGAAGCAAGAATATGGAGCCAAGCAGGTAATTTGCTCGATAATTCAATTAATCACTAAAACTAAAAACTAACAAAATAAGTTAAATAACCCATAAATAAAAGGGTGGCCCGGTGCATGGGGCTCCCACCATTGTGGGGTCTAGGGAGGGTTATATGTACACAGCCTGACCCCAATGAACGGAGAAACAGTTTCCGCAATTAGAACCCGTGACCACTAGGTCACAAGACAGCAACCTTGCCAAGGCTCACCCTCTAAAATAACCCTTATATAAGCAAAAAACTTTATTAGACAAGGAATGCAATGGAAAGAATTTAAAACTCCTCTTTGGAGAAATCTACAAAAATAAGCACAGAAAAAACAAAGACATTGTATACAAGATCTATCCAATCCCTCTGCTTGTCTACCAAGGAATCTCCCTGAAAATCTATGTGCTGAACGCCACAAAGAGACAATGGAAATGCATCTTTTTCAAATGAAGTCTACATACAAGCACTTGAGCTTAAAAACCAGAGTATTGTGTTAAAAAGAAAAAAAAACTAAAGGACAACATACTACCCACACAGCGATATATAACACATGTATTACTAGCTGCTGGACAGTCTAAAAAATAGATGCACACACACAGTGATTCCCCAAAGCTCTATAAATGTCAAAGTATCCTCTAAAACAACCAATGCACATTATGAAAGAGAATTCACTAAAACCATACACTTTGAAAGCGAATGCAACCACAAAATACTTATTATAAACAACTTTTAGCCCTCCTCCCTTTTCAAAGAACCCACATCACAGCATATGGCACATATTCCAAATGAGTCTCCAAGCTCTTAGAAGTGATAGTATAAGATACAAGCATCAGAGACTTCATACCACATACATATTATTTGCATCAATACATTAAAGTATTGCAGACAAAAATGATGCCTTAATTTCAAAGGACCTAGGCCATCAAAATGTCACCAACATGTTAGAAACCATTTAAATTAGGCATATAAACAAGAATATGTGTGTGTGTGTGCGCACGCGCGCACGCATGTCTGTGTCTATGCCATTTTCAAGTATAAAGAATAGAGACTATTAATGGATGGATAACGTCTATAAATTCAGACTCCATCCTTTGCCAAGTTCTTAGCTAACAGATGTTAATATGACTTATTAAAAATGTAAAACTTATGGGAAAAAAAATTCACCTGAATATTTTGAACAATTCATCAATCTCAGAGTCTCCAGGGAATAGAGGTCGTCTGTTTACCATCTCTGCAAATATACATCCCACTGACCAAACATCAACTGGGGTAGAATAATGACGAGATCCAAGTAGTATTTCGGGAGCTCTATACCACAGTGTCACCACCTACAAGCAATCAACAATGATTATAAACACAGAAATGGGAATGAATATTCAATTTTCTAAAAGTCCATCTACCACAATACCTTTCCACGAGATTTTATACGTTGTTTAAAGAACCTATTAATTAAATTTTAATTGTTTTCATTCGAAAAAATTGCAAATTATACAATGTGGATGGTATATGCAAACAAATAGCAAAAAGAACAATGGTCCTACCATTCTTGCTTCCCTATATACTAGTGGAACTCATACTACCAACTTCTATGATTCAGGTATTCAAAATTTCAACTTAATGAGAAAGGCAACAATCTCTAAATACCAGTTTTGGTGTATAATATAAAAATGACCAATAATATTCCAGAGTTCCCGTGGCAGCAATTTCCTATTACAACTCAGATAACCATCCCAATGTTAAATTCAGGTTAACTCTAGAAAAAAAGAATGTTCAAATTAACAATACATTAAAGACAGAAAATAACAACTAAGCCTTATTCCCGCTAAGTGGGGTCAATTACATGGATTCTAGTACACAATCGTGCTCAATCTTGTATCATATATAGAGGAAAGACAAACAGTATGAAACAAGAAAGAAGGCTAGCACAAACTAATAATTTTTAGATCAATAGGAGAAATCACAAACAACCAATTTTTGCCTCCAAGATAAGTTGTATTGCTTTAGCATTAGAGGTCAGTAAGATTTTCAACTATGTTTGGTGTTCACTGTTCTGCAAGATGCAACTCTAGAATGCAGCATACATATTCATTTTCTTGTACAGATGCCCATATATTTCAAATTTTGATTACAACCATGGATGACTAGAAGCAAATATAAGGTAGCACACAAACCTCATGTGTAAAAGTCCTGACAGGAATACCAAATGCCCGAGCCAATCCAAAATCTGCAAGCTTTAGTGCATTAGTGCGGCGATCTATCAACAAATTCTGTGGTTTCAGGTCTCGATGAAGAACTCTGTGCGAATGACAGTAAGCAATGCCACAGAGAATTTGATAAAGGAACATCTGCAGAAAGGATCATTAAACAACACAAATTTCAATTAACCAGTACTTTTAGCCAAAGTTACTGTGTCTCTTTTTGAATCCATGATAAAATAGATTTTATATTAATGATACATGTTAAGGGGGAAATATTTAATCATTATCTAACATACAAACAATGGGAAGTGAAGGTAATGGGAAATTAATGCAAAAATGCTCACGCTCTGATAGTTTATTAATGAGGGGGCAGACTAGAAGGGAAGCCAAAAAACCAATTAAATAAATGATAGCTGCATGTCAGTACAGAATAAGAATATTGCCATGCTGCAATGACCTGAACTAACATGGTAAAGCTCTAATCTAATCAACTACTTGAGATAACATTTGAACAACTTGCTACCAAACTCTGGACTTAACAAACAAGATATGACCAATATGCTAATTGGCCCAGTTTGATTTTTCTTAAGAACAGAAAATGCCAACACCAGTTTCAATAAACCACTAGACAGCTCCAATTAAAATGCCAAAGGTTAAACTTAATAACTCATCACTCATCTTCAGAAACAGGAAACTTTTAAGGGCAACATCATACCGATCAACTGTAATCCACATAACTCTGTAATTCATCACAAAACTCATGAGAAATGTATAATATGTATGGACCTGCATTTTTTGACAAGCTAAAATTATGTTGCCAAACATGAGGTTATTTAATCATCAACCATTATCGTATTTGCTTCATTTGATTTATAGAAAGACAAGATGAAGGATAAGAAATTGCTTGCCGAATTTGATTTCTTGCTAACTCTCATAATGATAACTTTAGTTACAAAAAAAAACTAAAATCTATGGAAAAAAAAAAGAAACAGAGAAGTCATTCACTTTTACTTGTCGTGGATCTTTCACAAATTCTGGAGATGAATCCATGTGCTTCTTTAGATCTAAGTCCAGGTACTCAAAAACCAGGTACAACCGCTTCTCACTGTGCACTACATCCTGCAACCTGTCATCCACACAACCACCAAGCAACATAGTGAAGAAGCAGAATAAGATTTAGAACACCAACGTAGTGAAGCAACATAATTTAAAGTAATTGAAATGTGGGAGAAATTTTAGAGTCAAAAGGTTTTCTTGGGTCATCCAATCCTATTTTTTATAACCAAAAAAATATATATATAATACCCCACAAATATGCCGTTTGCAAAGCTTTTATAACAGCTCTAATAGAATTTAAGTGGCTCATAGGCATTATGCTAGGACACAGAAAACCATATGAACATCAAACATGGGAACTTAGTAAGACCAACAGCAGGATTTGAAAATGAAATGTTCACATAATTGTTGATGCATCCTACTCTCAACTACATGAACAATTCACAGCTATAGTGTCTGTCAAATGATATCTTCAGACAGCTTTACCAGTTGACCAAACACCAAACATAAACATTAATTAAATGGAATTTAAGTATCAAAAACAGGTTGTCAATTGATCCATGTCACTGACCACCACCAAGTGGGACAAAGATTGGTTGTTGTCGTAAAGTATCAAACGCAGGCTTTGTCAGAAGATGAAGAGAGAAATATGAAGAATATGGATGACATGATAATGATAGCATCATCTAGATTCAGGATTTGAGTGAGCAGGAAAATATACACAGACTCATTCAATTAAAAAGGCATACTATCAATCAACAACATCAGCATACACCAGTGTTAGCAATACTGCAATAATTGCCTATTCCCTATGAAGACATATCAAGCCACCTTCTGCAATTTATAATAATTTAAATGCTAATATTGGTATTCTTGCAGATCTATGATTATGCTACATGTAACAGTTAAAATTCCAAAATGCAGAAACATTGGTTTACCAAAAAAATACCACGGAATGAATCCTGTGTTCATCACACTGAGCATTAACCGCCCTATTTTCTAAGTCTACAGGCAGAGTACTCTTGCCTAGCACATCAATTTCATCATTGATAATCAATGCAGTCGTCAAACACACAATGAAAGAACAGATATCAGTGAAAGCAGCACTAATGAACGCGTCCCCGCCTCAGGAAAATCACACGGATCAAGCTAAACCAATGAGATAAGCAAGACCCAGAAGCGTAAATATACCTGACAATGTTCCTATGCTGCATTTCTTTCAAGAGGGAAATCTCACGTATCGCAGTGCTCGGAACCCCCTCATCTTCCTGCTCCAGCCGAATTTTCTTCAACGCGATAGTCTCATTGGTGACCTTGTCACGAGCCTTGTAGACCACACCGTAGGTTCCTTCACCTATCTTCTCAACCTTCTCGTACTGCAAAATTCACGAAACACAGGGAAAGAATCAGCGGGTATTGTAAGAGGAACCGAAACTCGAACTGAAAACACAGTACATTTTACTAACCTGTTCCATGAAACAAGGTCTAAGTTGAAAGCGGAGCACTAAAACGGAAGAGAAAAAGGGAGAGATTACGAGGAAAATTGAGTGAAGAAAGTGCGATTGAAAAGGAAGAGGAAGATCTAAGAAGTCACCAACTACAAGAAATGGCGGGAGCTTGGAGCGCCGATGACAGTGGCTGCAGTCTTGCAGTGGTGCTCTCTCTCTCTCTCTCTCTCTCTCAGCCTCCGTTCTGGCGAGAGACTTGTGTCTGTCCCTCTTTCTCCAAAGTCTTCACACTCTCTCTTTTTTTTTTAATGACGAAATTATAATATTTTTTTTTCTCTACTTTTAGTTTAGTTATTATTTTCAATTTTAGTGAAAATAAGTTTCAACTTCTAAGTATTGTTTGTTTTACATTCTACCAAATGCAAATGCTAAATTCATAGATTCCAATGCACTTTTTCTAAAAGCAAAATTTTCTTACTTTCACAACGCTCGTTTGCGTTCAAAATTTGTGTAAAATAAACATGCAATTATAAATTGTTAGTTTTCACTTTTAGTGTGTTTAAAAGGAAAAAACAAAAATAAACAATAATTATTGGTATGAGTGTATTAGCCAAATGCAACTAAGTCCAAACTACTGAGTTCAGTCCATATTACATGGAGTGTCAAAGATGTTCATTAGTTGTAACAAGTCATCACACCTCTGTAACTCACCTACCACCATCTCTGGTGGCTTTGCACAAGGAGGTCAATCTAAATTAGCACAAAAAGAAAGAACACGACAACTCTATGGTTATCACTGCATTTGTTACAATCTTCTTGGTTACATAAGCTCTATTCATGTTTTGTTTATAAAAATTGAACTAACGATATGATATGAGTTTTAGATAAACATGATAAACACAACATTATTATAATATAATTATTATAAATTGTACACACCTTATATTGGATTAATATGAAATGATAACAGTATAAGCTTAAACTTAATAGGTTAATCTACTCTATACTTATTGAGAAACCTAGTCTCATATTGAGACTTTTCAACTTGCCCCATTAAAAATTGATGTATCTCTTCAACCTTATAGGTTTATAGATTGGTTCAAGGATTGCTCTTATCGAATGTCAAATAAGATTTAATTGATGTTCTATTATCGTATAATTGTTAAAATTTTATTATTACATGCGCTACCTTATTGGCTTCGAGATTGCCCAAGATAGCCCCAAGCTTGGCCGCAAAGCTCTCTTTCTCCTTAAGCAAGCTCATCTTCTCTTCCAAAACCTCACCATTTCACCCCCCAACTACCCCAGTCATATTAAGGTCATGTTATTTGTCTATAAAAATATCACTATGAATCCTCTCATTCCACACCAGCACAACAGCTTCCATCTCGACAAGATATGATGATAAGCGATAAGAGGAAATTTCTCTTTGTAAGTAAATATCTCTCTATTCTTTTTAAAAAATTTGGATGTCACTTGCTAGTTAGATGCGTGGCTTTTATTTTAGCCAGTGAGAAAATTCTTATGTAGTGATATAATAACACATTTAGCGGTGTAAGATTTATTATAAAGTTAATCTTACAACACGTTTAATTTATTTGTCACATATTATGCTTTGATTTATTTAGTGTATTACTTTGATTATAGAATTCATCGAATATGATACATGACGAGCCAATTCACAGCCATATAATTTGTGTTAATTCACACTACCTCACATGTACAAAAAAACAGTGCTAAATAAATCTGAAACCCCATTTACCAAATTTTCAACTGATCTGTAGCATTGTTCCATGTTCGGGACTGATGCAAATGCCAAGAGTATTAAAGTTTCTTCATATAAGTCAGATAATTAAGGGACAGGTATCAAAGAGTTATGTTATATGCCTACTTCCCTTCTTTTTCTGGTTTAGATCTCACTTTCTCAGCTGAAAAACCGACTCAAGCCACAATAAAAAGAGCACATACATGAATTGTATCAGAAGCTACCTGATAACTTTTCCTTGAATTTGTAGAATCATACTGCAGTAATGCAGTTCCTATACTTAATAGAGGTACAAACTTGCTCTCTGGAGTCCCATGCATTGATCACTGTGTTCTGTCGCATTTGTGCAGTACATGAAGGTATCTTGCTAATATATCTGGTTTGATATTCTTATACGAAGTTACGAACCATTAGTTTATATCATGCAGATTATAAACTGGAGAGCCAATCAGAAGTTCCCTTTTAGGATAAAGTTGACAACTGAGGTTAAAGATCTTATTTGTAGGCTGCTATGTAATGCAGATAATAGGCTTGGGGCTGAAGGAGCTGATGAAATTAAGGTATATATGTATCATTGATTAGACAACCTTCTTTGCACTTCTATCCTTCACAAAGGGTTTGCAATGTATATGCAGTTGACTTAAATCTCCCTATTTTAGGCACTTCCGTGGTTTAAAGGTCTCCAATGGGATAACCTATAAATTTTGTTTTATACTATCACCCAATCACATATTATCAAGCGTTTGACTTTTTAAATAATTATTATATTAATTAATTTTTTTAAAATAAGATTAGATGATAGTATAAATTTTTTTACGTTAACAACAAATCGAAATTAAACTCACAAACTATATCTATCAAATGGAAGCTGCTTTCATTCCAGGGGTCAATGATGAGTTGGACACTCATAATTTTGAGGAGTTTGCAGGGGCAGAGAATCACATTTGTTTCGTTTTTAAGTTTCATTGTCTTGAAAAGATGTAATTCCTCTTTATATCCACAACTATTAGGTGTAACTGCTTTTGTGTAACCCTTTCAATTATTGCCTTATCTTCTCTAGTTGTCAGTTTATTACTGGATCTTGTCATTGTAGCACTGTAATATGGGAGATGCAGCCTTACCCCAGGGGGGCTCTTATTTTCTAGGGCTGGTTCCGGGCCATTTTATGGCCATACAACCATCAAAGGCCAATTCTTTTTTGTGACTTGAAAACCTTCTAGATTTGTTCATTCTTAACCTTTTTTCAATGATTCCTATCTAGTTGTCATAGGCACTGATTTCACTAAAAAAAATTTGCAGAGAATTCTCGAGATATATGGCCAAAAGAGTGAACATTGTATACATTCTGGCTTGAATTGGTTTCCTCAACTTTGGCAGTCCATATCATTTAGGATGTCTACTGGCCATAAGATGAAAGTGAGCCTTTAATTTGGGCTGGATTTGAACATAAAATCTAATGCTCAAGCTCAAATGGTGCAATTATCAAAGTTGTTATATTAGGAATATTTTAGATGTGTATTCAGATTAATTTATTTTATAATCAAAATCTTATTGAGAGTATATTATCACTCTCGGCCCGAAAAGATTACACTTATAAAGCGGTTCAAATAGATCGAAACCTATAGGAATATTCATGGTTTATAAAAAAAAAATCTTATTGAAAGTGTTTTTTTTTCAAAAAAAGTGATTTTTTTTAAATTAATCTATTACTAAATATGCACAAATAATCCCTCTTGAAATTATCAAATCTAGCTGCTTGCGTCCGCACGATATTCATGGTACAAAAATGTAGTGTCTCCAGATCTTTAACGAGGTTCTAAGAGTTTTTGCCTAAGTTGTCCTTCAATAACCACGATTATGATTGGATAAATGCCATTATCAATTATGCTTTGATTCCTATATTAGCAATCATGGCTATCATAATTTTTCAATAGTAATAAACAATAGTAGAGATAGTATATAATCAGGGTATACTAATATGGGCATTTTTTTAAAATTTTTTTTGGCATTGGGGGAGGCCCAAAGTTCGGTTGAGATATTGAAAGTGAGGACAACATGTTTGGCATTTATGATGTAGAATCAGATCGAGTTATTTTCGGTCTAAAATTGAAGAGTAACATTTTATTACTTTTTTAGTAAAAAATATTGTTAAAGTGTATATTTAGGGTTTAGACCCTTAATTTTTTTCACACTCTAAACCAAACACATACACATCAAAATAATTTTTTTTTTATTACATATCAAAAAGTGATTTTTTAACACTATCCAAACAACACAAACTACTTCACTATAAACTCACTTTTCAATAAAATTAAGTTTTTAAAATCTAATTTTAAACACACACTAATCATTGATAATTGTTTTGTAAGGAATTTCATTGGCTTGTTTTCATTTCCTGAGAAAGGTTCATATGGCTTGTTTGTTCCCACAACGTTTCCCTCCAACTTTTAGACATGAGAGAAATAAAAATTTATCTATCTGTTGCTGAAAAATACATTATTTTTTTTAAAAGTTTGCTAACTTTTTGCCTCTTAATTTTTTTTAAAAAAAATTATGAGTCCGTTAAACACACTATCTCATTTGACCCTAACAATAAAGGGACTGCCCCTGAGCCCATAAAAGTTCAGCCCGTTTAAGGATTAAACCACCTAATACATGCAGACACAGAGCCTATTCAATCTTGATTACTTATTTGTTTAAGGTCTCAATTTAATCCATAAACTTTCAAGCATATATACAAATTGCTTATATTTTCATAATTACAAGAAGCAGCCCCCACTTGAGCTTGAGGTCACATGCATGTACAATTAAATGCAAATACACAAAGCATAAGTACATGGTTTACAAATTGTTTCACATTTGTTTTTTAGCTTCAGAGTTAGAGATTGAATTAAAATAAAAAGTAAAATTATCTATATATTAATCTAATTTATTATTAATTCTGGTATTAATTAATAATAATTGTTGATCCCTTGCTTTCAGTGACAAATAGCACCCAGGTGTGCTAGCATTATTTATTATCATGTTTGAGCTAGCACCAGGACAACTGTACTAACATGTTAAACAGTACGGGCACTCGGATTGTGCCATTCTAGTAGAAAGGGAAATTTAAAACTAAATAAACCATCTAACTAAATAAACCATCTAGTCATGCCACCCCTTCCTTCTCTTCTATATTATCTTTTTGTTTATCATCCAATATCTTAATTAATGCATGTTTGGTATACCTTTTTTTAAGAAAAAATTACTTTTTTTTAAAAAAAAACCTCTCTCAAAATTTTTTTTATTATAAACTATTTTAACCATAAAATAAGTTAATTCAAATACCCTTTAACTTATTAAAGTTAGATTCTATTTAATTGACATGATGGAGCTAGATTGAGCTAAAAGGTCTTAGATTTAATATTTAAGATCTTTTATTAATAGATAATACGTAAGTATTACCATAAATTCTTATTAAAGTTTATAACAAGCTCTATTTTTGAAATGGGATAACCGTTGGTGCCTTAACTTTAGCCAATAAAAAAGATTAGATCTTTATCTCATCTCGCAAGCTAGTGTAATACCTAGTTGCTAACGTGCTCCTTCTATCTAATAGACTAATAAGTTTTGGGGGAACACAACATGATCTGTTAACCACTCTGATATTGAACTTGTCTTGCAGAACCCAACTGAAGTCTTGTCAGACACCAACAACAGCAAAGGTACTCAATCCAACTATATTAGTAGGTCTAAATTCTTTTACTTTGTGTGTGTGTGTGACAATAAAGAAGACAAAAGGCCGAAAGGGATATGAACACAGGACTATGTTTGGCTTTTCTTGAACTTGAAATGCACTTAAAGGCTGTGGCATAGGATCTCTAAACGATATCCCCCAAATAAAGGCCAATGGATTGAATAAGTTCTAACCCTTGGAAGTAAAGTCATTTACATCACATGGGAGAGGGCCACGTGGCCCAGGACCCAAGGGCTTAGTCCTGTTTTTCAGTTAATGTGTATATCAAGTTGAAGCAAATTAAAGAGGATATATTAAAAAAAAGTGAAGGATTACCCACATGCAAGAGATCTTAACTTGCAACTCCCAATGTGCATATATTGTAGATGACCTACTAGTATATGTCCTCATCTTCATGTAATGAACATGCATGCCAACATAATTCCCAGTAGAAACGGGTCTATTATCATTTGCTTGGTTTACTTTTCTTCCTTGACTCTGTACATGCTGTTTAATTAAATTGCCGGTGAAGTAAAGATAATACCTGCATTATAATTGCAGTAATTATAATTAAAACAAAAAAATCACAGACTAAAACAGTCATGAACTTATAATTAGGGATGGCAAAATAAACCATTAATCTACCAACCATTCAACTCATCCATACTTAAATCCAATTCTGTCCATCAAATTAAAATAACAAATTTAATAGATAAATTGGATTGAATTAATTTTAATTAATGGATGATTAATGAATGATTTAGTGAACTAAACACATTCATTGAATGTCTAATTTTATAATTTACTTTTGGCCCACTAGATCCATTACAACCCAATGGATAATATCCTTCCAAATGCTGTTACAGAGCAAAAAAAGCATGGCCTTTGCTCTGGATCATGACTTTTGATGCTGTCAAGGCTGGTAAAAAGTTTTTTCCTTTCAGTTTGAAAGGCTTTTAAACATTTTGATAAGACTTTATAGTTGTATTGCTCTTAAAATTATTTTTTAGTTATTTTCTTTTAATTTTTATATTGAAAGTGGAGTTTAGTAGTGAGAAGGAATATATAATTTATGAATTGATAGTGAAGTTTAATATATATATATATATATATATATATATATATATATATATATATATCATTTAAGCTTGTATATTATTTGACTTCAGTTATAATTAAAATTAATTTATTTTTAAATTTTTTAGTTGAAGAATAAAAATAGGAAATTTTTTATATTTCAAATAATGATTCTATATATAAACTATGAGTATTATTGAATCTTTTTAAAAATGAAAGAAATATAACCCACTGCAGATAAAGTAATATATATATATATATATATATATATATATATATAGAAAGAGAGAGAGAGAGAGAGAGAGAGAGAGAGAGAGAATTTTTTTAAAAAATAATTTTAAATAGATGGGTTAGATAATTATGCTTCTAATGGGTTAATGACATATTAGATTCTTTTAAAAAAAATTTAATAAATTTTAAATAGATTAATAGTTTACTTTTAATCTGTTTATTACAATCCAATCCAAAACCCATCAAATCTATCCATTTTGCCACCCCTACGCATGATCAGGAACTAAAATGTGGTTACAAATAACTCTCGATAATAGTATTGTGACCACAAATATTGTTGGAAATATGTACAGTTAAGCTATATATATAATAGATTTTTTTGTGTGTCTATAATAGATAAAATTAATGTACGTGTGATGGTCCAGAGGCTGCATAAAATTCTACAGCTAAGCCTATGAAGTAGGCACTGTGGTTGGTGGTCGGGCGCAAGAACCCCACTTCCCTTGAGACCCTGTTCAGATATAAAAGTTTGTCCTCTTGTGATTGGTTTGTTTCCTTTAAATATGCAGCTGACCAATTCAGGATATCAAGCAAACACGCCATCATGAACCAGCAAAAATGCAAACCCAGAAAGGAAAGAGGTGAAAGACCGAAGAAAAGAAAGGAAAGGGGTGGGAAAGAGATTCAAATTTTCGAAGTGGAGCCCTACTTTGACCTTGTTTTTTAAGTGGCTCCCTCGAACGTTGTTAATCACTCGTTCAAAACATCAAACAGGTGGCATGCATCATCGCAGCCGTCCACGGGCACCATTTGAAGGGCTGCGATGGCAGGGGAGTGACGTCTCCTCCTCGTCATGGCCTTCGGCAAGTGTCCCCGCGTGCCCATGAACACCGTTGTCACAAGCAGTGCCCAAAACATTATTTTAGTCCATTTGGAGTTCTAAACATTTCGATTAGTTTAATGGGAAGTGGCAGTGACCAGCGAGTGCGAAGGGTTGGCATTTTAAGAGCCGTATGAGTCAATTGTTTAATATATATATATATATATATATTGTACATGATATGATTTGATATAGTTATGTGTATGAATAAATTAGAGGCCTGCTTCACATGGTAGGGTTCTGGTGGTGATTCTTAGTGGGAAGACAAAACCCTTGTTAGATTATTGCTAAAAGAATCCCAGTTCAATTTTGTTCGTTTGTGGGGTGTGTGATTGGCCTGTCATGCAGCAACGTGAGGCAAGTGTTTGTCTGAATTCAATCTGCAATAATGATTTTACAAGATACCACTTATATAATCATGTGCTATGTGCTAGCTCGGGTTTTGTGGGATGCACCACTATAAAAATATGTGTATTATAGTAATGCTCCCTGGTTTTAAGAATCCTGTTAAGAATGGTTCTTTGCAGCAGCTGTGGAGCTTCAATAACAAATATATTTTGAGTGAGCTGAAATGAATGCTTAATGTGTAAGTGATTGGGGTGGATATATCTAGACTGAGATTTTAATTGATTAGTCTAAGAGTGTATTAGTTTAAGGAGAATCAAAATTACTTCTCACACTTGTTTGGTATAACAATAATGTGGGACAAATGAGAGTTTCTCCACCCCACAAATTTTTTTATTCCTAATTTCCCCTATGAAAATATGAAAGTGGGTTGAGAGTCCATCATTTGCTGAGGAACACAGAGTGAA
Source organism: Castanospermum australe (assembly GCA_019955255.1). NCBI lineage: Eukaryota > Viridiplantae > Streptophyta > Magnoliopsida > Fabales > Fabaceae > Castanospermum > Castanospermum australe. The sequence goes on from NSJW01000053.1 coordinate 767,509, forward strand.
AATTTCACCATTTTCATTCATTTTATTTTCACTTCCCTATCAGTTTTTTCATTCATTAATTTTTTACCCCAAACAACCGCACTTATATAATAATGCTCATAGTCTCAAAATATAAAAAGGGATTAAAAAATACTGGAGACAACCAATTTTTACATTATATCTAGAGATTAAAATAACTGTTCTCATCTATATATGATTAGAAGATGTATCGATACATAATGTGATTGGAATAATAAAAAATAAAGCCACGTGGGTGGAATTGTTCAAAATGCATTAATGATATATGTCATATAGATAGCTGTATAATTAATCATATAATTTTTCTATAGCAAAATAATAATAATAATATAGTTTTTTTCAATTATATTCAGGTGTAGTTATGCATAGTTATGGTGATAAAAAATTGCCAGTTGTTAAATGATAGACTTGGCACAATAAATTGTCATATTCCATCATACACAAGACGTATTGTGTAGAATTGTCGAAAGACTTGTTCAAGTGAGAGTGTTGTAAGGGTAAAATCGACTTTGAGTATATGAATGTTCTCATCCTCATGAAACTCTTTACATGTAGAATTTTATAGTACAACTATTACAAACGTTAATAGGGGGGGGGGGGGGCGAATACTCATGATTATCATGTGGACTCGAGAAAACACCTTGGTTCGAAGCCTAATCACTAGTTTTAAGAGCATGGGGTAACAAACAGTAAGAGTTGTAGTTGGCGTAATAGTGGCTTTTTTGGAGCTTATGGCATCAAAATCAAAACGAAAGGCCCTTGAGAGAAGAGAGAGAGAAAGATAGGAGGGGTAATAGTTGTCTTACCTCTATATATGTATAATGGATTCTCAAAATGTCTCATCAAACATGGGAGGTCGGTGATTCTCTACATGATAGTTGGCCCATTGAAAACTTGAATCCTTCAAATTATAAACATAATTAAGGCCAACTCTTTTGTCCCCACAACATGCCCGCATCATGGACATTATATATTTTTTTACTCATAAAAAAAGGTGGGGAGGGGAGAAGAAAACGTTTCGAAACCTCTTTGTCAAAAAGTAAAAAAATCAAAGCCCTCGAAAGTGTCTTATCATGCATGTATCATTTTATCAACATGACGATGATGATTTTAATTCTTTGAGAGCATCATCTTTGAACGTGTTCACAAGACTATATACCTAACCAAGACTTTACTTTTGGAACCAAACAAAAGGCAGAGAGACGTTAATATGACCCTTTACAGGAAGATACTAAGCCTAATTAATAATTATATTTATACAAGTTAGATTAGGCTTTCTCATTTTTCTAATCATTGTCCTTTATCACTCCGACATACCATATTAGTTAGTTCCTAGCTAATTGCATCCCACAATCTCATCATATAATCACTTTTATAAGTTTTTGATTGCCCCTCAAAAAGCAGTCCTTAATTAAGCAGCTCAACGATTCTTAATTTGGCTCTAAATTCTATTCCTAAAATAAGATACCTATCTAGTTAGATCATTCATGCTTTCATGTTGTGACTTGTGACCTCAGAAGATGATGAAAAGTGAGCCCGCATTCCCATTAAAAGTGGCTTCTGAAATAGTTTATTTGCAACGAAAGAAACACTCTCAGCCACGAGAAAATTCAAATATACCGTATGGACTTTGATATCAGCTCATTTTGACTCTGAATGGAGTGAGTGGAACTGAATGTTCTCAATTGCACACACACCCACTCTCTGTTCTTTTGAAGACCAAAAGAATTCACTGATTGGTCTTGAATATTTATTCCATCATTCCATTGTCTTTTAATCACTCATATATATAGATATATTTTATATGTGCAATATATAAGCTTTGCTTAATGACAGTTCTTAATTATAGATAATAGATTTCAATATTGTTAATATAATTTATTGATGACGTGTAAAAAGATTACTAATTGAATGGATATCATATATCAGTGGGATCAGCATGACTTGGCATCCACATATGGTTAATTAGCAGCCACATATATAATTTATGTTCGCATAATTAATTAATTGGCAAGCTTAAAATAACTATTCTCTTTGTTAAAAATTTTAAATTTTGACCCTCGAAAAAAAAAAGGTGTTCTCCAATGCAATCTTTCGTTCATTAAGGGTTGATCATATTCAGCCAAAAACTTGAAACGAAAAGAGGAAAAGAGAAATTCCTGTATACAGCTTGTATTTGTATTCCAAAATATATAAACCACAAACATAAGTGTTTAGCACATTTCATTAATAAATCTACAACATAAAATTAAGAAATATTTACAAATAATGTGAATTAATTATTTTGATAATTTAACTTGGTTTTATTTTGTTACCTTACAAAACTTTAAGTGTCATTTTTTACCCTTCTGAAATTTATTTCATTAGAAAATAACGGGCTACTTTTTGTCCTAGCTTAATTATCACTCCTCTCAGCTCATGTTCTCCTTGCTGATGCTTTTGGTACTGTTAATGTGTAGTTTTCTCTTTTAAATCTTGGGATTTGCCTATTTCTCAAAAGAATCTTTGTCTCTATTTTTTGTTGGTTACATAAGAGGTGCTGGCTCACCTAATTAAATAGAGAAAGGAAATAAATTGTTTAGGATCAAATCTTCAATATCATCATACTCAAATCTTAAAGACTGAAATCGATGTCAATTAAATTACAAGTCACCTAATTCTTTCAGTGATAATTCACACACAATACATTTGTTTAATCTCAACTTGTATTTTTTTGTTACTTTGAAGTACAAGCATATTTAGGTAGGAAATAAGAAAAAGTGACCTAACAGAGGATCGAACTTGTATTTTTTTTTTAAATTATCGTTGCACTCTAATACTAAAGATGGGCCGATGTTAATTGAGCCTATGAGCTTGTGGCAGCCTGTATTTTAAATTTGAATAGCTCAATTTTCATCTTTTATTTTAAATTTGAATTCGAATTCTAGTCATAATTATTTTAATTTTGTAGTAGATTCAAGTCCCCAAATCCATGCTGTAAGGGTTCCAAGCATTTCTCTATATACGACGGTGAAAGTTCCTCCCATTTTCTTTGAAAAGCAAATTTATTTTTGACCATGTCTATTATTAATTGGAAATTGCCTTGTAGAAATTAAAGATCCATAGTTTTAATTTTCTCTGATAAATATTTATAAACACATGCAGCTCTTTTTCCTCTGTTAGACTGGATAATTTTCCTTAATTTGCAGTTGCAAAGGGGATATGAGTGGCAAGAAATTAGAATGACGCGGCCTGGGCATTGGATATAGGAAAGGAAAATGAACAGAATCACAACCAATGCCTACATTAATTCAATAAATCAAATCACTAAAATTTTGGCACTTCCTAAATTAATTATTTGATCATTTTGAATTTATATATAAATTGCCCAAAAGAGCTCAATTTGACTTAAAAAAATCTATATCTCATTCCCGATTTTGTGTCTATTTAGAGATTGTAACTTTTCTAAAATCATTTAGCCCTGAACCTCCCTTTCTTCGCTACAATGAGCTAGCTCTTGGATTGCATATCCCTGACCACTGTCTTGCAGAAAGAATATATATATTTTGTTGGTGTTTCTAAACTGACATAACTCCAATGGAGAACAAAGGTACTCTTAATTTACATATAATATATTTTCCTTTTACTTTATTCGTTTATTACCCCCCCCCCCTATTTTCTATTCCTTTTTATCTGTAAAAGCACTCATTCGTTTTCCTACAGAAAAATAAATAAATTTTAACTGAATAAAGCTTGTTCTTTTTACTTTTCATCAGTTTTCTTTTATACCTGTCATCTTTTATCAATGTTTGGTTTGGAATCTTGGAGATAAGCCAATATATATATATATATATATATTTTGCATAAATCATAACTTCTTAATATTGAAAATTTAGTCCACAAATAGATACCCAATGGTTAATTAAGCATTACATCTTGAAAAGTTCCAAACTGGTGAGGTAAGATTTATATAATGTGATAAGCTAACCCCATTATGTGGCTACATATATGAACAAAAAATATTGAGAAATTAAATCTATTTAATTAGATTTTAGCCGATCCATCAAAATATAACCTAACTACATCACCACCACAAAAAAAAAAAAAATCAACTGCCTCATATTTTAGGCACTATAAGAAGCTTATTGATAATGTGGGTTAATTTCATTGCGTTATTATGGCATATGTTCTCATGTATATGAACAAGTATTATAGATTTGGAAATGATTAACTTTTAACTATTTATATTTTTAATTTACTGTGTAGATCATGGATAACAGATATAGTACAGTACTGAGACAATTTATCCCACCATTCAACTCTTTCTCATTGAAATTTGAAAGTTTTCCAACTGTTACTAGTTAGCGTTAACAGTTAGTGAAAAACAGAGAGTCCAATTTAGAATCTCCTATCTTTAGAGAGAAAAAGTTAATTTCTATCAATTTTACTGTGCTTGTTTGTTTAAATGCCACTGATCTCGTAGTTATTGGAATCTAAGAAAAGAATATCTCTCTTTACACCTAAAGTTAACTTTTAACGTTTTATGTTAATTAAATTTCAAAGGATTTATCATAATTAATGATATGCATAGGTTGACAATTACATTTGTTAAAACGACATTATAGGATAATAATGCAGTTCAGTTCTGTGAAAAAATTTCAATTTCGTATCTTCACATTCACTCCTTTAGATAAATTCTAATAGAAATTAAATTTATTATCTTATGTATAGACAGACAACGACCAGAGAACGAAAACGACAGTAACCGCAATTACAAAATTGTTCAAAATCCAGAAAACGGACTTTCCTAAACATGACTTTGATAGTAATTGAACATTGGCCTCTCCCACTTTGCGTATGCATACAAGTTTCGTAGCACTTGGAAAATGTATTAAATGATGATGATGTCTTCAATGAATCTGTATTTGAATGCAGTTTCTTATATTATTTGAAACTTTTTGAAAGAGACATGTTTTACCAATATCTTGTTGGTGAATAGGGTAGGGGTAAGTGGGAAGTAGAGTTTCGAAATAGTGCTAAAAATGAAAGGTTTTTAAGGAGCTTCTTAAACCAGAAAAAAGAAGAAGAAATAATTGGAACCACAATAAATTCAATATTTTAAAAGGGAAGAAATGGCTAAAATTTTCACATTTTACTGATGTTTGTGTATTTGGATAATAATATTCTCACACCACTTTCCATTACCTAACTTTTACACATTTATAATATCTAGTAATAACTTGTGCTTCTTTTCTAGGGATATGCTATTTTTGTTCATATTTTTTTATCAGGGTTTTAAAGTTAAATTATTAACACATTTTAGAGTTAATAAGATCAAATAATAAATTATTAGTAAGATATGGTAAATTACTAAAATAAGTATCAGCTACTAGTCATCATGGTAAAGTGCAAAAGTAATATAATAAAAAGTGATATGAAAAATATCATTAGTTTTACCCTTGCTTAAAATATTAGTTTCCTTTCCAAATGGGATATAATTGGATAAGTATAATTATATTTTTATATGGATAATGAATACTATGTTAATATTATGATCAAATTTTGTTATGAAAAAAAAAGAAGACATTTTTCAAGAGCATTGCTTCAAGTTCATAGACTTACTTTTTATATCTAATATTTTCTCTTTTTTTCCCACTAAGTGGATGAGGGATGTTAATTATTTTATGTAGTTGCATAATTAATTCAAACTTTTTTGTTTTATGGGTCAATATATAGCCACATATTATTGTTATAAAGGAAAAAAATGACAATTTCGATATGTCCATTCAAGTTTAACAACTTTATTTATTACATATAGCACATGTACGTACTATCAATAGTTTCCTAAGGGGGGAGATAAATTACTTTTTGTTGTGAAAAAAGATTCAAACTTTGGTCAGACAGTATGTGATGGAATATAAATGGCCTGTTTACCTAAATTTGGTATACCAAACAGCACCATTAATATAGAGTTTCATGAAACCTTGAAAACTTCAAATGAATTACTGTTTCATTCTTTTATATGATTTCGATTGCTTTACCACAAAGGTTTTAATAATGATATTTGTAATGTGGAATTTACAAGAGGGGATAAGTTACTTAGTACATTGTATAGCCTCTGATTGACCAAAACTATAGTAATAGGAACACCGAGATTGTTTAGATAGATATCTACTAACTGTACATACTCAATTTATACACAAATTTAAACATTCAGTTTTGGTCATTGAATCATTTTATACATTAAGAATTGTGGAACTAGCATTTTAATTTCTAATGCATATACAGACTTCATTTTTTGTCTTTAAAATTTATCATGGAAAAAAAACTTTGTTGCCATGCGACTTTTCTCGAACTTAATTAATTTGAAGGGGAAAATTTTGAACGGCATGAAGTGGAATGTGGATCTGATTCTTTTAGTTGTGATGATGAAGAAATACCAGACATATGCTATGGGTGATCATAGGTGCCGTCTTCAAAAACATTCTTTATAGAAAGAAACGGGAGAGTCAGATTGAATCGTTCGAAACGTTTTCTCCGAGAAATGCGGCTACTTGCTGCCTCTTTTTGTTTCTTGTCAATTGTTTTGCAGAAATGACCATAATGCAATCCTTTCTTTGTTTAACTCTAGAGATAGAGTGAGCAGCATAACGAAGATAAATTCTGACATACTTAACATTTTTTTTATTTCGTGTAAGTAAAAATAAATATATAATATTAAATTTAATATTATTTTTATACATTTATTGTATATTTACTTACACGAAATAAAAAAAATACTGTTATAAGATAATATAAGAATTTTTCAATATAAAATAATAAATAATTAACAAAACAGTGGCACAATTTTGACCCTTCGATGGTGTTTGATAAATCTCCCACCTCTGCACTTGTGTTATTTTATTAGTCCTGCCATTTTTGCTATTTAAAATTCCTTCTCTTTCTTTCTCTTGGCTTCCTTCATATCATCGCTTTCTCTCTCCAGATGTTGCGTATGGAATGGAGCTGTTTTGTGTGAAAAGTCAGCGTCTCTCTCTCTCTCTCTCTATAAACCCATTCTGTTTGTTTGTTTGTTATTGAGAGGAACGATCAGTTTCAACCTCCCAAAACCTGTTCCTTTGCTTTTTCCTGCTTCTTAATAGCCAAAACCCATCTCCCCAGGAGAAACTTTTTATTCTCACAGAGCCTGCCCTCTTAATCAAACTCTCACACAACACAACCAAAACAAATTCCTAGTACTCAATTGCATGTCTCTTAATTACGTCTGCTGTTAATTGTCTGCAAATCAGAGGTTCCAGGCAATCTGTGCTCCAAAACATGACACAGCACCCTTGTTCCAGCTCCTACTGGAAGCCCTTCCAATAAATGAAAAAAGAGAAAAAGGAAAAGCATGTGCAGCATCTTTGGCCCAATCATGGACAATTACCAAGGTGATCTAACTGACGTGGTCCGTGCCAGTGGTGGAGCATACGGCGGCTGCAGCACGGGCACTTCTTCAATGTCATCGGAAGCTGCTCCCCTCTCTCATGATCACTGGCAGTTCTCCTCTGATCCCATCAATTTCTCTTCTGTTCTGGAGGACCCCAGAGGCAACTTCGGTGATCCATTCTCCAACATGAGAGATCCCTTGCTGCACGAGCTTGATATGTCTGGTTCTGCCGCCTATTTTAACAGCGCAGGTTCTGCAGAAATGATCACTTCTGGGGGTGATTTGGAAGATGCAGCAGCAGCAGCAGCAGCTGCTGGTTTTGGTGGTGGTGTTAGTGGCACTGGCACTGGTAGCACTTGTGTTTTGGCGCAGAAGATTCTTGAGGATGACATGAGAAGGCCTTGTAAGAACATATTTTCAAACATGATTCAGATCTCTCCCAATAATGCAAAGCTACCCGTCTCGCCCTATGACTCGCCGGCGATGGCTGCTTCGCCGAGGGCAATCAAGCCCTCTGCTGTGGTCTCAGGCAACATGATCAATGCAAACACCTCCAAAGATTGCCTGGTGGACAGCACAGAAGTGCAGATCTCATCTCCACGGAATCCGGGTCTTAAGCGAAGGTGAGGGTGAGATATTAATTATTATTTATTAATTAATTCTGTTAATATCTGAATTAAATGGAGAGAGCAGCTTCCATTGATATGTGTTGAGTTAAAGAATCAAATTTATACTTGTTGATTAATTTCGTGGTGGCATCATAAATTTGTAAAAGGGAATTAGTCACATGCTTTTTTTTCGCTTTTTGGAACTTGAAATTTCATGAAAGCATGGTGATGAGGTGTAGACAAATTAAGTAGGGTTTGGCATGAGTTAGGTACGTCTTTTCTTTTCATTTTTTTGCTTTCCAAATATGTTTCGTTGACTGCATATGGTCCGATTAACGAGTTCAGATGAGAAAATAGTTCATTGTCAAGACTAAACATGGTTCATTGAGGCTTTTCGTAGGTTTTAATCCACCTGAAAAAGTAGAGTTAGCTGGGCGTCACAATAGCAGTAACAGACTGAGCTTCCAACCTGTTTATCTTAAACTAATTTCTACTTTTCTTCCCAAACAACCTGAAAAGTCCTATTCTTTTGATCATCCCATGGAAACCATCTCCCTTTAGTTGGCCACAGGTTGAACTTCCACTGTTTCAATGGAAACCAAATCAACAAGTTAAACAGCCTGATTTTATCTTCAAACTTTCTATATCTCTCGTATATATATGATCATATTTTTATTTCTAATTAATTACCTATATTATGCGTTGTTTGTCAAAGATAAGAGTGAACTAAATGATTGATGCTCTTGTGTAATTGCAGGAAGAACCAGGCAAAAAAGGTTGTTTGTATTCCTGCACCAGCAGCTGCAAACAACAGGCAAAGTGGAGAGGTAGTTCCTTCTGATTTGTGGGCTTGGAGGAAATACGGTCAGAAACCCATTAAAGGTTCTCCTTATCCAAGGTAAGTTAGTTTAGCCTTAGGTACGATCGTTCTCAGTAAGAAAAGGGATTTTAGGGATAAAAACTATGGGCAACGCTGCAAAATATTGTTAATTTTCTTGCTGACCTCTCGGTAGCGTACTAGTGTTTCCTTCCCAATTTCTTAACCATTGAATATTGATGCCGGTCACACTTCGAGGTTTAAAAAACAACTAGGCAAAAAGTTCTCCCATTCAGAAAGCTTCGTTTAGCCATTTTTTTATTGGAAGAAATTCACTGAACCCAAGTTAGGCAATTATTTTTTGTAAATTTATGTGTGCTTATGTTATTGTAGGTGATGGATTTCTTTCTCTCATTTATCATTTGGGTGTTGTAGAGTGTTTCTTATCTGTCTCTTTTGCTATCATTAGGGGTTATTATAGATGCAGTAGCTCAAAGGGTTGTTCTGCGAGGAAACAGGTTGAGAGGAGCAGGACAGACCCAAACATGTTGGTCATTACTTATACTTCAGAGCACAACCATCCATGGCCAACTCAAAGAAATGCTCTGGCTGGTTCAACCCGATCCCAGCCATCCAAGAACAACAATGCTGCTTCGAAGAATCCAGAAACCTCTCAGCCCCAGAAGGGCAGCACAACAAAGCCAAAGGAGGAGCAGCAGGAGAGCAATAATAGCGACGGCAATGTGTCCCCAGTTGTTGCTGGCAACTCAGAAAACAGTGCATCTGTGAAGGAAGAGATGGAAGACATAGAGAAGCAGCTTGAGATGGATGATGGAGAATTCAGCGATGGACTCCCTTACAGGCCATCCATGCTGGAGAGCAACCAATCTGAGGACTTCTTTGCGGGTTTGGGAGAAATAGAAGCTGACCCACTGAACCTGTTGTTTACTCAAGGGTTTAATGCAGCTGATGATCAGCAGAGGGAATCCAAGGCCTTAGATCCATTCCATCTCTTTGACTGGTCAGGAGATCACACCAATACCAACTCATTTGAAGAACATAAGAGAAGGTTATAACAAGACCTTGAAAAGCAGCACCTCCCTCTCACAAAGACCTTAATCATCCTTTAAAATTTGATCTGGTGGTGCAATGCTATTCAAGGTCATGTTTGTGCTCTTTCTCATCTGGTTTGGAAATATGTCATGTGGGGGGAGATTTGAGAGATTTTCGCTTTTCTACTTAGTACCTTTTTTTCTTGTTATTTACCAGAACAGTCAGGGAGAGATAAATTAGTAGAGTGAAAAAAAGAGAGTGCTGGTTGATTGGAAGCAAACCCAACGAGTCCCACATTCCTTTTGGAATATTGGTGGATGGGACAGAAAGCTGAGGAACAGAAGGTTTCAACAGTTGAAATAAGTACAGTCACTATAGACATGACTCGAAAGCTCAGTGAGTAGATTGATGATAAAAGGATGGGACTAGCCCTTTCATCTTTTCAAGTGGGAAAAATTATTTAAAAGCCTCCCCCTTGGGCATGTGGGGTTATTCTAATTAAAAGGGCGAAAAAAAGAAGAATGGGTTCGGAGATTTGCTTGCTGAGGTGATTTATGAGAGATGACAAAATAATATATAGGGTTAAAAGATATTATATTATACTATAATATAAAGCTTGACTTTTCATATCAGTCACCTCTCGGGATGTGTGACATGAGAGGAAATGCATGCTTTGGTTCCTCGGCTTTCTGATTCTTTTATTATCCACCAACTTGTGTTTATTGTTTTGAATGATTACTTTATATTGTTTCTTAGACTAGTTATTACAGTTTGATTCTATTGTTTATCACAAAGAAAAAATGATTATAGAGTCTTTTCTGTTGGCACCGGTTGTATCTCTTTAGATAACAAAATCCTGCAAAACGAGGTTGGCATTTAATCATTTTGCATGTGCATGCTTGCCTATTTGTGCATGTATCAGTGTAGTCAGTTTAAATAAAATAACAAGTTTGGAAAACACGCACAATATAATATATCTTTATTTTTTAAATATTTAGAAATAATTAGTGAAAAATCTTGGGTTTGGGAGCTTTTCCAAGGATGTAAATGTTAGATAACCTAGCTAGCAAATAAAATATTTTGTAACAACTAAGAATCTAAAATATTTATGGTTCATTTTATGTTTCAGTACATGTATTAATTATACATGAATATACAGTATTGTAAATAGAAAAGTGTAACTTTGTCTGAACACACTATATTTATGGATTTGTTATTCACCAAAATCCAATACTTATGAAGAGCCTATAGTTGATTCGTGTAAACTGTGTTCTTTTACCATTTTTTTGTTCTCCCTTTTGAGCTAAACTATAGGTGTAACTATTTTCTGCTGCTGAAGTCGTGCAATACTATACAAATAATCACTTCCAAGAATCTTTGGCAATTACGTATGTATATAGGAACAAAGTACTCAATAGTTTAAATAATTTTTTTTTTACCTGAAAATGATCAAAGAAAAATCTAACTTTAAAAAAAAGGAGAGAGATTCTCATTTATTTTATTGGTATTGGTTGTACATATAAACATAATCCTTTTATTTTCTTAATCACTTCTTTCTCTGATAGAAGTAAGGAATTGAATTCTAGGTTTCCAAAACCTTGAAAAATCAAGGAAATATATCATCTATGAAGTCATAATATGAACTATAGGTATATGAATCTTGACAACATCAAAATATATTGTTCTATCAAAAGTTTACATGCAATTCTAAAATTATATGATTTTCTAATTCATTTGGCAACAAGAATGAACATTTTCGCCACTATTTCTCTGAAAATAAATAAGGAACTATGCTGTCAGGTCATCTTTTTATCTTCAAATATTAAATTTTAATTAGTATATATTAATTAAGCAGGGAACATGGAGTTTAGTCCCGTTATGAATGATTTAAAATTTTTGCTACATAGTCAAGATAATCTGTTCCTTTTTCCAGAAACTCCACTGATCCTGTAGAAATGAGATATCTCTTCTCATGAACTTCACTACCCAAGTGTAATTAAATTTGATAGAATAACATGAGCATACTGACACAATGCAGTTTGACTTTTTTCTGTTCAATTTCTTATATGTAATTTTCTTGTTCATACATGTGCATCTAATTCTATATATGTGGGAGAGATTTATTGTATCTTTTCATTGTGATATTTCTGTCCAGTTAATAGCAGTATTGACTATTGAATGGTTACTGAATGAGTTTCAATGAAGAAATTTATAATAAATAGTGCAAGAGATACTATAATGTAGAGGATGCGTGTGTGTCAAAATTTGTTAATTTGGTAAAAGAAATAATAGACTTACACCATCTAATGAATAACTTTTTTTTTTGTAGAGAATGATTTTTACCGATTTAATTAATCATTGAATTATACCTAATTATTATATTTATCATTCATAATAAATTTTATAAAATAAAAACAATTACAAATATATGTTGATCAAGTGATGAAACTTTCACTTGCTTGAAAGCCATCCTATACTACACAGGTTTATGAAGTGCAGAAATTTTTTTTATTAATAATGTAAAATTTTCTAGGCATGATATGTGTTGAGTAAATTTCCAATCAACGGAGTTTGTAAGATATTCTTTCTGTAAAAATTTATATGTTCGTTGGTTGAAGAGTGATTATGATTTACATCAATGTCATACGTATCAGAATTTTATAATCATTCTTACATTAATGAATAACTTTTATAAAAAGAATATTTTATAAAATCTATTATTAAATTAAAAATATAAATTACTTATATCATGGTAATAAATTTTTATATTAATCTAAAATTATTTTATATATTATATACTAAAAAATTAACGTACAATATACATCTTAAACAAAAAAAATTGCCACTTGACATATATACATTATCTTTAAATAAAATAACATGACCTTTCTCAAAAATTGATATATATATATATATATATATATGTATGTATGAGGTCATATGCACATGTGTCGACCTAGGTGCTCATGTAACATCTTTTATCTAAATGGGACATTTTGTGGCATCAGCACCTTCAAGCCACATATCTCTCTTCATAATGGAAACAACTTTTATTTTGCTCAAGCTAAGTTATTGGCTGCAAGTCTTGTCAAATCCATAACCTCACCTCCTTACAAATGAAGTCACTTCAATGGGCAGAGAAAACAACAGTCTGTTTAGTGCTTTTGCCCAGAAGGGCTTTTCCTCTCCTAGTTGATTGACGGGTTAAGGGTCATTATGTTTTTCAAGGAAAATAAGGATGCAACTGATCTTGTGGGAGTAACTGTAGTTCGTGATTTTGAAAAGAAAGAAATGGGAATCATCAATTGATGACACACATAAAGCTTCATGATTCTATGATCTCTTTTTTTTTTTTTCTTTGGTCATAGTTCCTTTTTGATGGCTGAGTTAACTTCCTTTTCTATATCAATCTTAATATGATTTGCACATGAAGCATCACATTGTTAGAATTTGGTCAAATATTCATAAGGAAAAGAAATACAACTTGGTCAAATATTAATAATAATTGTGCTGATTTGCATCATTGATAGGAGCTAATGCTCATTGGCCTAGCTAGGTTAAATCTTTCTCAACCTGAAATATTCCTTGATATAATATTTTAAAAGAAAATGCTGAAAATATTATAATTTATTCTGCAAAGAAGTTTCTGCTCACAAGCAAAGCAATCATATACATTGAAAATTGCCAAAACAAAAATATGGAGTATTATTTTATTAGTAGTTTCCTGTCAAACAATATCTTTATTTTAGTTGCAAATATTATGAGATCTCCTCGAACTATTCTAGATATTATTTCTTCCCTATTTTTTCAAGGTTGTTTTTCATTCTTTCATGCTTCACATGGATTCAAGTGGTTGTGAATGGAACAGATTAAGTGTATGATTAGATTATCTTATTTTGTATTTAAAATAGTTTATATATAGTATTATACTTAAAATTAGATTTTACAAAATTGTTAGCCAAATATTTTTTTGCTTCAATTATATGTTTTACAGATAATTTATGGCATGTTTTTGACTGAACTAAAGAGATGAATTTGTCAAAGTATTTGTAAGCTGGTTGATCATTATCTAGCTGCAATACAAAATAATTATTTTTTGTTTCATAAAAATAAAAGTTTTAAGCACTTGAAAACTCAAAAAAGAGGAGGAAATCATAGTTGAGTTAAATAGAGGCCTTGTAGCTGGAAAAGATAGCAGGACAAGGTTCGAGTACATACATATTACGATCATATATGCGATTATTCAAAGATCTTTTGATCATCAATGTCATATTACAATCATATATTTCTTGTGGGACTTGAAGTTGTTATATTGGTGGTCGATCACCATTAATCATGCGTATGACTGTATGAATTACCGAGTTTGAAATCTTCTTAAAACTTTCAGCATACTCTAATCAAACTAAGCATGCTTTTCTGTTGAACTTTTGGATGGCTATAAAACTGGGACAGTGTGTGCAAATTTTGAATCTGTTGTATGGAAATTGTGTGTGTTGGTTAAGACTAGGATATAGTTAAGTGAATATGCCAAAATCGGCTTGTAACAAGCTAGTAAAACAGTAACCATTGTCCCAGAAGACAGAAGAGCCTCTGTTGTATGCTCCTAACACACTCTGAACTAAGTTGAAGGGCTAGCTAGTTAGATGCCAAATCACCATGAAAAGAAGACTTTAATTTGCACCATAAACTTGCCAAAAAATGTTGAATTTCTTCGTCAATAAAGACTAAAGTTTACAGCAACTAACACCAGAAAAAGAACAAGAACAAGAACAAGAACAAGAACAAGAACAAGAACAAGCTAGCATGTGGAAAGGCTTTTTTTACAAGGGATTGACCGTATGATCAAGAAGATCACTAAAATCAGTAAAATGAAACAAAACAACCAAAGCTTAAAAGTTGAAACAGTAAATGACTGCAAAAATATAACAAAGACTAAAGCAGAAGTCCGAATGAAGCAAATTAAGGTGCTTGAATGCTTGTAAGTGGATTGGTTTGAATCTGATAGTGAGTACAGGGACTTGCATTACTACCTCAGCTATTTATAGGGCAGTAACGGGCTAGGACATGTGGCAAATCTCTATTGAAATTATAGGACTTAGGTAGAGAGAAAAAAAAAAAGAGAAGTGAGATTGATCAATAGTATTAAGTTAATATGAAAGAGATATTATTAATGTACTACAAAAGATAAAACACTAATCCCTATTTATATTATAGTAATCCTAATCAAATAAGGAAATACAATTATAATCAAATAAGAAAAGATATGAAATACAATGAAATTAAGAGTTTTCAATTAGAGCATTAATTGACTGGATAATATATTTTAAGATTTTTTAAAATATTTAAAAAATATTATAAATATCTTAAAGATATTCTAGATATATTCTAACAATTTATTGGATCATTTTCTCATCACATGCTTTAATTTTTTACGTAAATGTTAGATTTAGATTAACTGCAGTTGCATTTAGAGAGAAATAGATACAAAATATTGATTTTATAATTTTTGAAACTATGAAACTCGCAAACCTTTTTTTTTTTTTAATTTCTCTCTAAGTGTATCTGTTAAATTTTGTTTTTTTTTTAAATATTTCTCTCTAACTGTATCTGCGGTTGGTTGCAGATGATCCAAATCCGTAAATGCTCCACGCCATTCCTCTCTTTAACATAACACAATTGAATGATCCTTGGGGCACATTATATTGCTACCCTGCACGTTGTTCTTCTGACCAAGTCAAGGCTTATCCATAATAACCATTTGGATCTAATTCTTTTTTTTTTGAGCTGCCATTTGGATCTAATTCTAAAGCTAAGCTGCATACAATATTAACTCGGCTATGTTTCTTGACTACAGAAAAGATCGACTATGTTTCTCAGTCTTTAGCTATCGATACAAGTGTTCAATAGAATATTGGGTTAATAATCTGTATAAGGTAAAAACTGTCCCAACATAATCGATAAATGGTGACTTGGTTTGGGTGATTGGGTCTGTGTGTTTGATTGGGTCAAAATTCATCCAACCCGCAAGTGTTGAGGTAGTTCGCAACCTGCACAAAACCAATTCAACCTTTTTTTAAAAAAAAAAAATTTCAAATGAAATGTCTTTTCACTTGTTTTTTCTTTTTTATTTTTTGACCTGAGTTGTTCCACCTGTAAGTGGAATGCTTGTTAGAATCGAAATTTTTTTTTTATCATTCCACTTAAGCAAAGTTAAAAAAAAATGGAAAGAAACTTGAATGAAACAATGTCATATCACCTAAGAAAAGAAAAAAAAAATTAAAGTGAAACTATGTCGTTTCTTTCCAGCCCGCAAATGTATGGGTCAATAAAAAAACATAAACTTTCCCCGACTAAAAAAAAAGAAACATAAATTTTCTGAGTCATAACTTTTGTCAAAGAGGTTGGATCTAAAGATATCCAAACTCAAATTAATAAAACTCAACTCATAAATGAATTTGGATTATCTCTTGTTACTTAAGAATATAAGAGAATTTTGTTATGATAGATATATATAAATTTTATATTTAAGAAACTTACTATGAGATTTATTAATTTTATTTAAAATTATTTTGTATTTTTTTATAACAAAATACTATTCTATTATTTAAAAATAAAAAAAATCTAAATCCACGGTAAATATTCCTTATTAACTATCAAAATTCACATGTCCAAAAAATATATATGGCCTATTTTTGAATTGTACATAATTTAAAAAATAACATTAAATATTTTTTTGAAAGTTAACGTGAGTGTAAGTGGTGAACCTTTATAATCAATTTGTAATAACAATCTTATTTTATATTTTGGTTATAGTGAAAATTAAAATATTGAGCTTTTAGAAACAATAAGAAAGACATTAAGAATTCTCTTTTTATAGTAACATAAATAAAAGAATTAGAAGAGATATACATTAATATGATTTGAAATACGTAGAACTGCATCTAAAAGTAAAAAGAAGGTTGTTATGAAAAAACAACCAAATGTATAAAAATCACTTTATAAATTAAAATTATTCAATTAAATAATTTATATACCACCAATAAGAGCCATTTGCAAGATTAAAATTAGGTTGAAAAATAATATTATTGGAGTAAAAAAAAAAAATCTTGCTATGGGCTTGGCTTGGCTAAGCATTCTTCTATCAGCTACCGGTTAGTCAGAGAATGAAGATGGAAAATTAATAGCCACCACCCAATTGCGAATTGCAGCTTTGGAAAAATTGAATTGGAGGATGGCATTGTCAATCTTGTTGTCAGCTACATTACCAATTACCATTAATAATTGCTGTGGTTAGGGAAGGGGAAGCTTTCATGGTCATTACACCCAGTAGCCACCCTTCATTGTGTTTGTGTTGTGCCCATCAAAATTCAGCAAGCAAGGTAGAATCTTTTGATTTGATGCTGTGCCAAAACGCTTTCATGGCAACATCGCCGCGAATTCTATCAGTGACCCGGAGGGCTTTCTCTTCTGTTGCTTTGAAATTTGAAGGTGGGGTTTCCATGGTTCAAGGAGCTTCCAGAGGAATCGGCCTTGAATTTGTGAGATTTTTCTTCCTCTTGTTTCTTTCTGATACTTGCATGTTATTATCTCCTCCTTGGAAATTTTGTTCGAATCTGCCCACTACCCACATTATGAGAGATAAACTGATGAGTGAAAACCCGAGACTTGTTTTGAAGCACCGTGTTCGTTTGTCCAGTTACATTAACACTTGGGCGGTTACATTTGATTGTTTTGGTGTTAAGAGCTAGGTGCAATGAAGATAAGTTCACAACTATTCTTGGGCAAGCGTAATGTGACAAGAATCCAAAAAAAAAAAAAAAGAGAGAGATGCTCCCCTATTAAAGAAAGGAAGGAAACTAGGGTCTCAATAATGTTTAGAGCCATTCCAATTCATGATCACTATTATGACATTCTCTTTACATGATAATTGACAACTTGGGTATAGGTATTTTTCTAATAGGATATCAAATGTAAATATTGTGGAGTCCAAAATTTGGATATTATAAAGCCACAACTTTTTAATCGATCTCATGTATATTAATTTCTTCCTGATATCTTTGTTCTTTTCAAGGCACTTTGTTATGCTCTTTATTGAGAACATTTTACACTTTGTTTGCATCCACTATTATTGTAGATGTGTAAGTGTGAACCGTGCACCAACAATCTGATAATGGGTTTTGAAATTTTTTATCAGGAAGAGGTGAAGATGCTTTTGTATATTTTCACCTTAACATTCTAACTAAGTATTAAGTACTACTATTGTATAAGAGTTCTGTTTTTGTACTATATTGGCATTAAGATACACTGATTGAAAGAGGCTATTTCAGAACTCTGTCTTCAGTTTAAATCATTTACAGACTGAACAGAGTGACGGATTCTCTTAAGTACGCATTGCAAATTATTTTATAGGAAAATTAGAAGTCATCAGTATTTTCCATCTGTCATCATCATCATCATGATTATTATTATTATTATTATTATTATTATTATTTGATAATTATTCTCACTTCCCCTGAATTTTGCTTTACTATGCAAACCTCCCCTCTATTTTGAAAACCTACAGCAACGTCCCCCGGTGGAGGAAGTTTGTGATCAAATAAAGAAAATTTAAGGGAGGCTTGTGTAGATTTTTCAAGGTATGGTTTTACAGTTTGAGGGAGGTTTGTGTAATAAGAGTAAATACAAGGGAGGTAAGAGTAGCTTACTCTTATTTTTAATATGGGATTTGCTTTCGATGTGTCTACTTTCTTCATCTTGTTTGTCCAGTGGTACTGTGGTAGTATGATAAATACAGTCAATTTTTAGTATGTTTCACAAGCAGAACAAGAATTGCTTAAAGTTTACAGAATTATCCAAGGCCTGAAAATCGATGAATCAATTACAAGTTGATTGCTTGCCATTGGTGACCATCATAGGTTTATTAATTAACAGTACTTTAAAAAGTAAGAAAATTTCAAGCTGATTATTGTAAACAGTTAATCCAAAAGATGATATAAGCAGATCTCTCTTTTGGCATATTTTTTCAATATTCTTTTCTTGCTCAGTGATTGTAATCATTCTTCAGAATCATAACAAGCCCTTTCATCATTTTCAACTGTGTTATACTTGCTTCTTTTGTCTTGTGATTGTTTTTGTACACTTTTAAATCTCTACTTTTGTTTATCAATTAAGCTATGCAATTCGTTCGTTTTACAAATATATAATGCACGGACTCCCTTTTTCATCTGAATCTCTTGAAGCAATCTGGTGGCTTTTACATTAATTCCTTTCTCCATATATCAAAGGAGTCAAGCATCTTGGTTGTGTAATTAATCAAATAATTTTACTGAAACAGTTTTAACAATGCTTTCAGTTACTGCCTTCTACAGGTAAAACAGCTACTAGAGAGCAATGATAAAGGACATGTTATTGCTACTTGCCGTAATCCTAATATGTCAACTGGGCTTTTACGTCTGAAAGATAAATTTGCTGATCGTCTAAGAATTTTGCAGTTGGACTTGACCGTTGAAAGTTCAATTGAGGTTATGCTTTTCTCTTAATTGTCTTCCTTCACTCTCTGTCGTTCACCAGACAGAAGCATGCATTCAGACACCAATAGGAGGCTTGATAATCTTTTTTGTTCTTCCTCTCCCCACAGCCTATTCACACTTCTAAGGTCTTATGGGGCTCTAATTCTAGGTAAGTTAATATGATTAAAGGATAAATATTGTTAAACATTAAACCTTGAGGAAATTGCACATATCCATCCTAATATATTACCCTAATTGCATTCCCCTTCCTCCCCTAAACTATCAATTTTGGCACATTCCACCAAAATCTATCATCCCATTACACGTAGCTTTTTTTCAATTTGTTTTTGAATTGTAATGAAAGCTGCCATCACGTGATCTAACGTGACTCTCTTGGAGAGAAAGGCTGTATAATTGCCTAATTTTCCCTTGACCTTGTGTAAAAAAAAGAACTTAGCCCACTTGTCAGCCCCAAATGGGAGCTATTGTAAAGGGAAAATTAATAAACCCAGTGGCCTTTCCAATCAAGAGTGATGTGAGGTCATGCAATTGCTGCTCATGTTGCAATTTATAGACAATTTGACCAGCAGGGGGCTATTGGTAATAGGATGATAGATTAGGGTGGAATGTCCTGAACTTTGTAGTTGAGGGAAAAGTGGAATTGGGATGATAGATAAGGCTGCGTAAGAGCAATTTTCCTTTAAAACTATTAAATCTGGAAAGAAAATTGTGAAATTTATATATTCCTTTTCTTTTTTAGACATTAAGATGGTTCACTAATGTTAGATTTAAATAATTCCAAACCCAATAGGTTGTTAAGATTTGTGTATTATTTATAATATTTCAGGCATCTGCATCATCAATAAAAGAGAGTTATGGCCATCTAAACCTTCTCATTAATGCGTCTGGCATTCTTTCTATACCTGAAGTATTGCAACCAGGTAAAGATTTTGTATCATTCTTTGGTACTTATAATCTCTGACACTGTGTAAGTTTCAATTCATGTATTCCAAAAACCCAAGCCAAGAAAGAACTAATAGGAGAAAAGAAGATGGAAAGACAAAAGAAGATAAATGTGAAGCAAATCTATGTGAGCTAAAGCCATAATATCTTGTTTTGAGTTTATCTTCCTTACAAAGATGAGACAATTCATTATATTAATTATCTTTATAATACAGAAACAACACTGAGCAAATTGGAGAAGTCATCTTTAATGCTTGCGTATGAGGTTAATGCTGTGGGTCCTATCTTAGTTATCAAGGTAACAACAATCTAATTTCCATTGCAAAAGTTATTTTCTGTATCTATTCATTACAAAAAGTTGTTTTCTATGAGTTTTGTTATTTGTCAGCTGCTGGAGGAGGATAAATTATCCTCAAAATATTCACTCTTTCTTTCTCTCTGCAATAAACTTTCTTTGAAAATAAAATGGGAACAGCAGAGGCCTTTATTTACTTAAATAGTTATTGCTATTTAGTTTTCATAGAAAGCATATTATGGCAACCAGTCTTTGATTATATGTTTTTCACGATGAACAAGTAATAAATGATATCTATCATTTTCAATAATTTAATGTTGTGAAATTTTGTTCGTAAATTTCACCAAAAAAAAATAATTTCATAAATGATTGAGTAGCTGATTGTTATCTTTCTTAAACAATTACTTGTGAAGTTTATGAAGCTAATGCAAACCCTGCATTGCATTTTCTGTAACTTCATAGGTAGAATTCTCCATAGTATCTCTCTTTCTCTCTGTCATTATTTTTTTCGTTTTGTATTCTCTTGCGGCAAAAACTGGAATCCAAATACATCTTTGTATTTGTTTATGGATTTATACAAAGATATCAGTTTTAATTTGTGCAAACTGTTCCTACTGCGGCCCTTGCTCATGATTGCCTTATGGAACCACGACAGTAGCAGTCTTCTGAAGCCCAGTATGTCAGACATCTTCGCCTTATGCAACCTAGTCACTGGTTTGAGACTCAACACCTCATGTAGATGCTCCTTCAACACTATGAGGACATAAGTCATCATAGCTTCCTATGCAAGAGCTTATGGTACCTTATTGGCTAAGACAGGGCCTAAAGGACTATGGGAAGATGACCAAATTCCTTCCATGCTCTTCTAGGAAATAACCATGGATGTGGGTTGGTAAGATTTAGGTAAGGGCCTGCCTCAAGGTACAGAGCCTTTAAGGCCTCCTTTCAGGTCCCTTGTGTCAATAGGGTTGAGACGTAAATCAAGATGCTTCCTTGACTGACCTCCTTCTCATCTTTCAACATAACCACTAAGGCAAACAACCCTTTCAGAGTATCTTTTCCTTCTAAAACACCAAGACCTACAGGCTACAGGTGATAATGGTACTATTCTGGCTTTCCCTATTTTTATAAATTTTATCCGTTTTTTACCACCAAAGCCTACTAATCCTCTGTACCACATCATTTCTGTAAAAGGGTCATGCACTTGCAATACCCCTCCTTCTTGTCCTTCATCCAAAGACAGGAAGGCCTAAAGACCTCTCAAATCAGAATCACTCCAGGTCTGAAATTCTCATTTCTCTGAGACTTGCCTTAATCTCAGGTTTATCTCAATCCTCCAAGAGTTATTGGAGTAACTGCTCTACTTTCATAATCACTTCCCATTCTTCCAGAAAACCATCACTCTTCCTCCTCATCAATAGTCTCAGAGAGGCCAAAACATCCATTGCATCTCGATATCATTTTAGCCTATCTTACCCACCATCACTCACACAAGATGCCTTGCCGTTTCTCCGCCATCCACACCGTGACTATTTCTGTTACTATCTCTGGTTTATTCCATCATCTCTAGAACCCCCAACAATGGTAACAACATTGGCAAAAGGTGTGCAAAGTGATGGAATCCTTCCCTCACAAAACTAAATGATGATGATTTTCAGGAGACGGCCAACATGCAAAGTCACCTGAGGTACCAGCTGACATACAAAGGCAAACTGGAACCAAGAAACAAAACGAAGGCTGTGTATGTTCCAACTTTTCAACGCTTGAAACTATTCTTGCTCATCACCAGATTGATAATTTCCTTTCAAATCTGAATGAGACCATGGGCTTCCTTGTCCCAAACCATGAAACAACTAAAGCGGAAGCAGTTTGAAAGATCCAGCCTTTGTTCAAGCTTATCAAAAGCTAACTAGAGAGCTTCCCTTTCCACACTTCTTCACAACCTTGATCTGTGTCAATCTCAGCTTGTGGTAACCAATTAACACTCCCAGCAGTGCAAAAGGATTTGGTATCGCCCGGTCTTGCCCACACAAGTCACAACAGCAATAAGCATGCTAAAAGCTCTCGAGATGGTCCAAAGAAACTCTCACGTTTCATTTCTACAAGAAGCGACCTATCAAAGATGCACTCTCTCAAAACTCAAAAGGGTCTCAAAACCTTATCATCATCTTTGTTCTGATGGATTTTACCAAGTCAAAGACAAACTCTCTCATATTCATTCAATCTTCTGCATGAAATGGAACAGTACACTCCTCAAGAAGTGGAACTCACAATCTCAAAGCTGCAAGATTCGCAAAAAAGAAAGTTAATTTCCTGTCAAGAATAGCAAAATTGTCACTTGCTGGCCACAAAGTCCATGGAGCGCATGTCTTTTCGACCTGTCACTAGCGCATGCCACCTTCTCAATTAGCAAATTCCTATTCAGAATTCCTATATACCACAGCTGTGCAAGAGGCAGAGAGTCTATGTTTCTTCAGACTTCAAAATTCAATGTGACAAGAGGTGACATGAACCACCAAAATGGATTAACATTTACACTTTACCTATTATATCTCCATGATCAGACAGTGAAGCTGTTCCCTTCACTTCTCTTGTAACATGTCCATTTCAAAATAAAGCATTGATACACTTAATGTCAAAGTCTTTCACTTTCATGTTTCCATGTCTTCTTTAGGGGCCTGAACCTAAGTAAGCTGATGACAAAGTTCAAAAATGACCTCAATACTTTATTGACAACCCTTGGCAAAACCAAAAGAAGAAGCTTAACGGCTTATCCTCGCAGGGTCCCCACTTCGCTTGAAAGATCAATGCATGCGCAATAAAGACATGTGCTGCCTCATCATGTTCACATGCAGGGGGCCTAATGCTCTTATATGGGTCTGTTGCCTGGGATCGCTTTATGAAAACAAGGCAGTAGTAGCGTTATGATGGCCAGTATGTCAGACACCTTGCCTTATGCAACCTACTCTCTGGATCAAGACTAAATTCCTGATGGATATACCTCAACACTATAAGGACATAAGTCATCAAAACCTCTAGAGACAGAATTACTCAAGCTCTCAAGCTTCCATTTCTCCCAAACTTCCCTCAATATTTGGTTCATTGCAATCCTTGAAGAGTTATCTGATCCATTGTTCTCCTCACTTCCCCATGTATCATTCTTTCAACAAACCATCATTTTTCATCTACGTCAACAGTTCAGAGAGCTCACAGAGTCCATTGCATCTTGATCTCACTTTTGTCTTACCCATCATTACTCTCAGAAGGTGCCTTGCCATTTCTCTCCCTTCCACGGCCTGGTTATTTCCGTTGCCATCTTGATGCTTTACTCCTTCATCTCAAGAACCCCCTTCAAGAACACAACCTACAATAATATATATGTATGTATATATGGATGTACGCTAATGAACATGCTTAATGGAATGAGTCTAGCTATCTGATAGGAACTGGCAACATGGTAAACCGGTATGAAATATCTCAATTATTGACTGAGCAGTCCATCAGAGGATTGTTCGTGCACAGCTGGTAGTTAGATTATCTTAGGAGTTTGTTTTACTGATTTATTTGTGGAGAAGTATAATTATATCTTACAATTAGTTCTGATTGGAGGGTTGCAGTTATTAAGCCAATAACAAGCTGTTGAACAGCCTTGACAGAGTATGAAGAAATGTGATATTGTATCTATTGTTAGTTGTTACTTCTGATGAATCTCCCACTTTTTACTTGGATTTGGAATAATATGATTTAAAAAATCCCTACTGTTGCAGCAGTCAATAGCTATTATGATAAATTATTTAAAATACGGAGCCATACCCTTATGCATCAAGTTATAGCATACCATTTGTGCGTCTGTGCATGCCCCAGGGCACTTGTTCTGTGAGATGCACATGATGAATTTTGCTCAAACATTCAATCAAGCTTTTTGGTTTAACAGCTATAAAATAGATATGGGGCATGTGCTTTTGGCATATGATATGAGAGAGAAACTACCATGCAACTCTTTTTACAGTTCCCATGCTATCTTGCTCACTTTCATAAAATGGCTTCCATTCATGATGACCCTATTGGACTTCTTACTGTAACAAAGATGTTGCTTTGGATTTAAGTAGTTCACTCAGTTCTGAATTCATGGGACGATGATCATGTTTTTCGCTTTCATTGCCCACAATATTTTATCACGGGAGGATTTGTTTAAGGGTTATTGTTTCTTCGAGGCCTCTGCAAAAATCAAGAGTTGAACTGTTTTGCTTTGCCCTATCACTTTTATTTCTTTAATTTAATATTTTTGAGCAATAATTCTAGCAATGCATTTATCAATGTGTCTCTCTCCAGTTTTATATGTGTTTCTTTTACTTCAATTTTACGAATGGATATGTTTTCAATAATATGAGCCAGTATTTTACATGTTATTCTGTGAATTTTGAAATCAGCACATGTGGCCTCTTCTGAAAGTTGGAGGCGGTTTTGGGACTGAAAGAGGTGCTGCAGTTGTGGCTAGTTTGAGTGCAAGGGTTGGATCTATTGGGGACAATCGTCTTGGGGGTTGGCACTCTTACCGATCTTCAAAGGCTGCTCTTAATCAATGTATGGCTTTTTCTTTATGATCTCTGTCGTGAAATATTCAATAATATAGTTATCAAATTTCCATATATAAATAACTCAAAGCTTATGATCTAAAATATTCATATATAATTGTAATAAAAAATACTGAAAATATTAATTTAAACTCAAGTCTAACAAGTTTAATATCATCTTTTGATTCACTATCAATGTGAAACTCTTTTACACTATCATTTCATTATATATTGTCACGTCACTAAAAGAGTTTGGCTCATTAAATAATTGTTATTATAATCAAACTATTTTAAAGATGTGACAATATGTAATTGAATTATAGTTAAAATTTTTTTTACAAATTTAAATTCATTACATATATAATAAGTGTAATTAAGAGTCTAACAATAAGAGTAACCTACATAGGTATCAACAATACAATGGGACAGATATCAGATATCATATATATATAAATAAGAGTAACCATATTTGTCTCACGATTATCAATACTATGTGATCTCTGTTCATTTTATTATAGTGCTTGCATGTAATTTTTATAACAATAACAATAAATGTTCTGCATTGATAAAGTATAAATCAAAATGATTTTAAAATTGTCCTAGTTGTTTGAAATGGTAATTTTTATGACCCTTTTTTTCCCTAATATTCTTTCAGTGTCAAAGACTGTCTCTGTGGAATTTGCAAGAAAGAAAGATCCAATTGTTTGTATTTTATTGCATCCTGGCACAGTTGACACAGATCTCTCTAGGCCATTTCAAAGAAATGTTCCCCAAGACAAGCTCTTCAGCAAAGAGTTCTCAGTAGAAAAGCTGTTAAGCATCATTGACAATGTCAAGATCCATGACAATGGCAAGTTCTTTGCCTGGGATGCTCAAGAAATTCCTTGGTAACCCTGTCATATTTTTGTCAGACAACATAACTTGTAAGAATGATATCAATAATTAGTGTAGAGTCTGCACTCAAGAAAAAATGACTAGAAAATTGTATTTCATGAAATTCATTGATTATTATTGAAGGTATATTTAAGTATATCTTATAATTATGAAATCTAAAGACCAAGCTTTTGATATTTAAATGCTATAAATTTAAATTTGTTATAGAAAATAAAAAAGGAAAGAAAGAAAACTATAGAATCTTAGAAGTGACAAAGGTGGAGAGAATTTCTAGTAAATTTTTTTTTTTAAATTTTTGTGAAGGCAATAGTATCTTGCTTCAAACTAGTATGCCTTACACCCTACAGCAAAGTAGTTTGGTAGAAAGTAAAAACAAGAAATTAGTAGAGATATGACAAATGACATGATTTCGAGAGCAAAATTTTCTAATTTATGAGATGCTATAAAATTGTATGTTGAAAACCAAAGATTGGGTGATGTTATGATTTTTTTTTAATTTCTTAATAAATTGTCAAGTATTTATTAATTGTTGGTTCTCATAATAAATATTTGAAAGTTATAAAGTTTAATTAGCTATCAATAAATAGTTGACAACTAATTAAATATCGGTACTTAAGAAAAAAAGATAAATATGGAAGTAATTTCTCAAAAATTTCATCATGAATTATGGAAATTTTTGGTGTTAAATAGAAGGTATTGAAGTTCATGAGATCATGCAAGGAAAGAACACATGTGAGGGCTGATATGACAGAACCTAAGTGTATGTGTAATCACGTGATAAGAGATATTCTGGGATCACATGATACGACTATGTTGGTGTTTTTCAAGCTTGCTAGGTGTAGTAGGAGTGATCTAAGGGTTCTTCCAGGCATGATTCTTCAATGAGAATAGGTCTTCCTTCGTTCTATAAAGTTTTCAAAGGGAAAATATTTCCCACATGGCTCATTTATTGATAATGTTGGAACTGGCAATAATCATTTATTGGGATGTCGTAGTTTATTAGAGGGTAGAAGAAAAGGTGTTCGTGGTCAATTGGGCATGGGAGAAACATTTGAGTTTATATATATATATATATATATGATGATAAGTGGATTGCTGCAATTGAACATGGTGAGATTCTATAAGATGTTACTCGAGTGGAAACTTAGCACTATGCTCATTGCTTACCAACTTCTTGATCATCTATAAGATGCCAGTGTCTAATAACATTTATTGACTTTTGTGCAAAAAATTTTAGTATCGTAAATTAAAAAAAAACAATTGACACGTGTGGTTGCATTTCGGCTTCTATAGTCCAAGCTTGTTCGAGGACTCAAGAAATTTAACGAGGACCTGAAGCGCTATGATGGGCTAAAGTTCGAATGAGCTCCAATAACCTTTGTAAGATAGTTCCTTAAGATCAAAAGAGGACAGGCATTAAAATAGAATTAGTTAGCCTTGTAATAGAATGAGACGAACCTTGTGAAAGTAAAGATGTCATGCTTTATTTTTAAAAAAAAACTTATTATTATATGATTATTCATTGAGTCATAAGAGTATCTTGGTAGGTATCACCACCTATTGCAAGAAGACATGAGAGATTGTGACTTAGCAAGCTTACTTGAAAGGAAGATTGGAGCACGTGGTTATCACATGACATTTAGAGAAATTGTGCAGAAGGGGCTGAACCAAATATCCTGATTTAGGACTTTAATAATAGTTGCAGCACACTGTAGTTACCACATCATTTAGAGAATGATTTTTTTTTTAAATGATTTCTAAAGCTTGAATAGCAATCTATAATTAATGTTTATAAGATCAGATATTCTAAAGAAAATATATATCGAGCCAGAACCCTCAATGCGTGGCATAGATTTATCAGACTAATTAATTGGCATACTCATCTCCTAACTAACTCTCGAACATAATTTTTCCAGCAAAAACGGCAAATATAAACAAATAAAAAGGATAAAAAAACTTCTTATATATACTCTTGCATTAATACGTTTAACGCTAAGTCTGTTATTGATTGTAAAAAGAAAAAACTTCAATTAGAATAACATATAGTTCAGTTATTAGGAATTATGCATGTTAGCTTAATTTTTGAATCAGTTATTTGAAGTTTCTCTTCTATAAAATAGAAAAATGGAAAATCAACTCTTGTATACAAATATTGGCACTTATTGAAGGTAAGAAAAAACCAAATGGCTACTCTAATTGCTCCAAAAGATTCATCACCAATTGAAGACGCTGAAACCATCAAGAGGGCTTGTCAAGGTTATCTTCCTGCAATCTCGTTTTGTTTCTGATATCATTGATCAGTACTGTTATTAAGATTTTTTTTATTGAGATGGTACTTTCTTTTTGTTATTTTTTTATTATTAGATTTGTTCCCGTATAATACACGGTGAATTTTTTATGAAAAATAAATAAAAAATAATATTAATTAATAATAATTTATAATACTTAGTAATAAAAACCCATGCTTTTTAATTAATGTGTATGATTTATTATAGGACTGGGGACAGATGAGACAGCTCTTATATCCATACTAGCACATCGAAATGCAGCTCAGAGGAAGTTTGTGAGGCAGGCTTACGAAGACATCTATCATGAGGATCTTATCAAACAACTCAAATCTGAACTTTCTGGAAACTTTGAGGTAAAATATATTACAATTCATAGCATTATTCCATTATTACACAACATGCACGAATATATATATTATGTTACACCCACATTTATAATTATTGTGGAGGCAGCAGGGGGAAAGAAAATAAATTATAACCTTTGATCTCATCCTACCCCGCACTAAATCAATACACACATTAGAGAAATTTAAAAGGTTGAAACTGTAGAGGAAAATTTTGGTAAGAACAAAAATCAGAGAAAAACATAACAATAATAAAAAAAAGGTGGTTTTTTGTATTTGATTATTATTCTTTTTTTTTTAAAAGAGCATATAAATCTCTTAAATTTTGAGTCATTTACAAATAGACTCCTAAACTTTAAAATCGTTCTTAAATTATGATAATTACACAAATTAACCATTTTATTCACTTTTCGTCTATTCTAAATTGAATAAAAAAATTTGAAGTGAATGAAGAATGGATACAATGAATGATTTGTATAATTGTTATAGTTTAGGTATTAATTAGAATAATTTAAAGTTCAAGAGTTTATTTACAAATGACCTAAAGTTTAGAGAATTTGTATACTCTTTTTTTTTCTTTTTTTTAAAAAAAAAAACAGTTGTGCCCGGTTTGTAAAATGCATGGAACACTTTACTAAGTAAAGAGTAGAATCGATAACTAGTAATAAAAAAGAATAATGGTTTATAATTTTATTGAATAAATGCACTAATATAACAAATTATATATTTATGAGAACTAATTTCATATATAAATTTTTTAATGGGTGTTTACTAAAATTGACTATCCACTTTAGATAATCCAAATCGAAAGACTAACTTTTTCTTTTTGTTGGTTTTTTGGTGAATATAACCTATTTGACTATTGGTGATGGCAATCATATGCCATCCAAGCGAAGGCACTATATTGATAATTCAGTTAATATTCTATTTGATCGAAATAGGCTACAAATGCTATAACAAAAGAAAAACAAAATGGATATATATCTTTTGAATGAATTATGTGCATTCATATTGTCAACTATGAAATAACTATGGACATTCAAAGCAGAGAGCTATATGCTATTGGACGATGGATCCAGCTGAAAGAGATGCTGCATTTGCTAACGAAGCATTACACAAGGTAGCACCAGATTACAAAGTAATCATTGAGATTGCTTGCACTAGAACTTCAGAAGAGCTTCTGGCCATAAAGCGTTCATACCAGTTTCTATACAAGCATTCCCTTGAAGAAGATGTAGCCTCCCACACAACTGGTGATATTCGCAGAGTATGTGGATTCTTTAAGCTATTATATATGTGCCTTGCTTTTCAAAACAAATATTACAAAATCTTTAGGAATAAGAATATTATTAAACAATTAGAGCTTTATAATGGTAATCATATGCTACAAATTCTGTTGTCTTACCAGCTCAAATATAAATACAAATATCTAAAACCTTTTTTCTTTTTGACACTTTAACTACGAACGAGGCTTATGATAATTTTTCATGCAGTTGTTGGTCGCAGTCATAAGCACCTACAGGTATGGGGGTGATGAGTTTGATGAGAGCATGGCCCAATCAGAAGCAAATATTCTTCATCAAGTAATTGAAAAGAAGGCTTTTAACGATGAAGAGATAACTAGAATTCTGAGTACAAGAAGTAAGAAGCAGCTGTGTGTGACTTTCAATACCTATAGGAACATATATGGCACTTCAATTACCAAGGTAATATAAGTTTATATTAATTACAAGCCTCAGCCTTTTGTTCTCCAAACACAATGCAAGGAGAAGAAACACACACATTACCATTTATGAGAAATTTCAATGCTTAAAAATTATTTAAAAACTGATGTTACGAAATTCAATTCGTTAGATTTAAATCAAAGGTTGTTGTAACTTTTTGTAAGGGTTGAATGTGCTGTTAAGCGCTTTCTAAAGATAGTTGTGATTGTATAATTAAAGATAAAAATCATCTCAAGACTATAACCTAGTGATAGGGACACTCCTATGTTACTTGGAGTGGGAGGGTTCCATCCCCCAATGCTTCTTTCCCAATTTTCCCTTCTCCCTTCTCCCTCTCACTTGAGTCCCACTAGGGGGCCTAAAGCTACTTGGAGCTACCCTTAGGTCCTACCCAATCGTGGAATCTCTCCTGGATTAAAAAAAAAAGAAAAAAGTGAAGATAAAAACTGATGAATAGATCAAAGTTTTAGTTACATGTAAGATTGAAAAAAGATATTTAAGAAACTTATATTTTATGGACTACACTTGTTATGAGTAGAAGAATATTGGATAGAAGGAAATAAATAAAATGCTTATTTGGATGTACTTTTTTTTTATAAGAAAATGTTTTTTAAAAAAGAGTACTTTTTTTTAAAAGAAAAGTTGTAGTACTGAAAAAAAAACTCAAAATATATTTTTTTTAGAAGTTACATTTTTGTACTTCTAAAAAAGACTTTTTTAATAACATAAAAAGTTGTTCAAACTTTAAAAAAAATGCATCTTAAATATTATATCTAAATATAAAAAAAGTTTACTTTTTCTAAAAAAAACTCATATTAAAAACTTTTTTTTTATAAGTTGATCCAAACAAATTACAAACGTTAAATGCAGATATTATGTCTAGGTTTATTTTCAATTATTGGTCCTCTATTTATTCCATTTATTTTTACTCCCACATAGCATGTTGATAGTCAGAACATTCTTATTATGTATAAAACTCTTAATTTCAAGTTCTGCCTCCATGAAGCAGATGTATGAATGATTTCATCATTGCTTTACTTTGTAAATTGATTTCGTTATGAATATCTATTTTCCCAAGTTATGATACATTGGCAACCTTTGCTAATTGCAGGGTTTATCAGCCAGTCCAAGTGATGATTACTTAGGGGCACTGCGTGCTGCCATTCGTTGCATTAAGTACCCTCAAAGATACTTTGCCAAGGTAACTTATAAGTCATAGAATTAGATGCTATAATTAGAAATTACCCTCAAAGATACTCAAACAATTATTCTCTATTTATTTTTGGTTAAAATTAACAATCAGTTTCTATAGTTTCACCTGATTTGAATTTTAGTCTTTATAGTTATTTTTTGTAATATTAATCCTTATAATTTTACTCATTTAGATTTTGATCCCTATCGTTAAAATATTGATCTTTATATTTTTTACTCAAATTAATCCCTATAATTTTTATTTATTAAAATATTAGTCCCTATTTTTCATAAAAAATTAGTCCCAATAATTTTTAATTATTAAGTTAGTAGTCCGTAAGAAACTAAAATTCAAATAAGTAAAATTATAAAGATGAATATTTAAAAAAAAAACAAAGCTATAGAAACCAAAATTCAAATTAGATGAAATTATATAGACTACTTACTTATTTTAACCTTAATTTTTTAATTTCTTTGATCAATAGCTTATATTAAACACTAATACATACATTCACTTGATTTAGGTGTTACGCCATGCCATGAATGATTTGGGAACTGAAGAGCATGCTCTCAGCCGTGTTATCATCACTCGTGCAGAGAAGGATCTGAACGAAATAAAGGATCTTTATTTCAAGAGGAACAATGTCACCCTTGATAATTCTGTGGCTAGGGACGCTTCAGGAGATTACACGACTTTTCTTCTTGCATTGTTAGGAAACAATTGAGCTTAACTCGTTCGTTTCTCAGTTTAGCAGGGCTTCTCAAATAGATCACTTTAGTATTCCTTTAAAATTGAGAATGAAAAATTTAGAAATTTAAAATAATAATAATAATAATAATAATGCTATATAATACACCAATAAACTACACTGTTACCACCGCAATAATGTGGCTTGTCTACATATATTGTAGCTGTGCTATTGCTACTTTTCTCCATCAAGTTCATTTGTTTTCTTCTTGAAAGTAGGAAAAGAGAATGTCATACATTTTACTCAAAAAGCAATCATTAATGTAGACCAAAAAAAAAAAGGCAATCATTAATAACCAGTCATATATGATGTATACATTGAAATCATGATAGCCTAAAGTAGAACCACATTAGATACACAAATTATTAAGGGGGATGTTTGTAAATAATTAGAATAACAATAGACCCAGGGTCACAAAAGCTATGCATGCATGTGAAAATCAGAAATGTACGTGGATAAAAAATGAGAAGTTTTAGGCAGTCATTTCTTGTCATTGAAATTACTTCAAATAACATACCTTTGATGTAGAGTGAGAGCCCACTTGAGAAAGGAAAAATTAAGATAAAATCATATTCTTCTCATTCACAAATAATTCTTGGCTCATTTTATAGACAAAGACCAGTTAACTGTAATCAAATCTGAGGCAAATCTCAGTTTGTAAGAAACTTTAAGATGAAATTATATTCTTCTCATCAACAAAACCCTTGGCTCATAGTATAGATAAAAGACCAGTTAACCCAAATCAAATTTGAGACAAATCTTAGTTTGTATTGGTTTATGCCTCTTAGAAAACCCAAAAGACAAATTTTCTATCTAAACCTACTTACCCATCAACCTACATAGAGCAGTCCAATATATCTGTATGTGTCCCTCTGTGTGTGTGTGTGTGTGTGTGTGTCACCTTTAAATGGATCCCCACCCATATATCATATATATAATTTGAAGAAGATCTCATCTAATTAAGGTGTTCCAGAAACTACTCTAACCTCTTCTTGCTAATGAAGCATAGGTTAAATCCCTAACTTCATATCTATGAACCCTTATATAAATTGTGTGTTAAATTTAATGTCTAATGCTGCAAGCATTAAAATGGCTACGACATAAGCTGGCCTATATTTTCTTGTGATACTTTGTTCTTATAGACAGAGTAACAGAGCTGATAAATCATGTAGGCATGTTGACCATCTGCATATGATAAAACATAATAACGATGAACATGCTATAGCCATCGAATATACTATGTTTCAGTCTGTCAGTTCAATATTGAAGATATTTTCAGATGTGAATGGCACAAAATAAATTCACAAATAATGAAAATAAGAAAATATATTTTTCATCCATGAAACAAGTTGCATATTTCAGCATTTTGTAGGAATTCTCTGACATAAATAATATTTCTTTACTGTCTTTTCTTTCTCTTCGATAGAATTCTGTTGTCTCTCTTTTTTTAATGTCCAAATACTAGCAATAATGCTGGCATAAACACTTGACATTTGCACTAGAAAAAATATGATTATAGCGATGCAACTTTGCAACAGACTCTGACATGTCACAGACAACCAAAGCAAATCACTTCACATATGCACCAAAATATCCAATTCCAGTGATAAGTCAGCTAGAATTCAATTATTATTATTATAGACTACTAGTTCTCTTACCCACGAGATACACAGGTTGCAAATTGCAATAATTTTTTCATAAGCTACTTAACCTCAATTCTAGGAACCATCTAGTACCAAGAAGGAGAGACACTACTTTTAGCCTACCAAAATACAAGCATCAA
Source organism: Castanospermum australe (assembly GCA_019955255.1). Lineage (NCBI taxonomy): Eukaryota > Viridiplantae > Streptophyta > Magnoliopsida > Fabales > Fabaceae > Castanospermum > Castanospermum australe. Next base: position 801,727 of record NSJW01000053.1, read on the forward strand.
TTAACAAAAATGATTAAAAAAAAAGAGAGGAAAAATGACACAGGAAAAAGAAACCTCAACACAGGGAGAGGAACCTGAGATGAGCCTACCAAAAACGAGATTTCTGCTGAGATCTCACTGCCATTTAATGGGTGAGAAACATATGCAGAAGAGAAGTATGAAGAAAAAGAAGGGAGAGCATGGAACCTAAGATGAAGAAGAGCAAGAAAACATAAAGAGAATATGGAAAAGGAGAGAGAAATTCGGAAGGAAAGAAGGTGAAAGGATGTGAATATCAAGTTTGAAGTGGAGATGGTGGAATGCAGAAGAAAAAGAAGATGGAAAGGGGGAAAGAAAAAGAAATATCCTGTCAAATGACCATTAAGTACTCCAAAATACAAAGCAAGAAACAAGTGGCCAATCTGAGAAAAGGAAAGAGCAATCAAATGAATGGGAAAATTTTGCATAAAGGCTGAGACGTGGAAGTTACAGTGATCCAGAGAAATTAAGAGTTTTAGGCTGTATAATAATAATAATAATAATGGATTATGTATAATACATAATAGATAAGTTACGGATGTGAATACATTGCACAGGAACATTGTGATAGACATCCACATATTATAAGGATGTATTCTAGGAGTGGTAGGAAAGAAAGCAGGGAATCTATCCCATGCAATCACACGGTTAGAATGGAAAGCATGAGTCAGCAAGGGAGGGAAGGGAATTCTAATTGTGACCACATGTCCACATGGCAGGTTGTGGATGGGCAGGGAATGCATTCTGTTAGTAGGAGTGAGATAAAAAGGTGTTGAGGGGGTGCAGTGAGGGAGGCAATTATTCAGTGGGGAAATTGGGGCCTTTGGCTAGGGAGGTGCAGACCCTCGAAGTCTTCTATCTTTGTATTTTCTTCTTTCTGTTGAGTGTTTTCTCATTTTCTGTGAGTGTGAGAGTCTGAATCTGTTTATGTAACTAGGATTATCCCCATCTTCAGTAATTGTATATCAAGGTTCCTAACACATTGACACCACCATCATAATAAAACTGATCAAAATGCATATGCTCTAAAATACTAGAGACAGCAAAGCATACCCTTTCTGCACCATAGTTGCAATTTAAGAGATATGCACACAGTAGAAACTTACCAGCATTCATGTACTGATTTGCCTATGTACCTATCTTTACGTAAATTAATGCTTAATATCGAATTCTGCAAGCCCTTAAACACAGACAACTTTGCCGACAATCTCTTGTTTTACTTTGTTGTTGTAAGTTATAGATAGCTGAGAAAGCATATAGGCATGTTCACAGTCATCATAACAAAACAAATAAACAATAGTGATGCATACATTATAACATGCAACATAGTACATAAGCTATCATTCTGGCTGTTCAATATGTGTATGGTCTAAAATACTAGAGACAGCAAAGCTTACCCTTTCTCACTGTTGTTGCAGTTTGTGTTATGCACTTTCACTGCAGAAATTAAACTTCCTCTCATATAGAAATCCAATCTAAGGATCTAGTAGTTGGAAGCAACAACCTTAATCTTGAAGACATGCCCTCTAATATAAACTATAGGAGTTCAAATTCAACAACTAGAAGTTCTCATTTGGCTTGTTAAAGAAATATATAAAAAATAATAAGAAAATATATTTCTATTTGCCAAAGACAAACAGCTTGAATTCTACAGCATTTCTCTCAGAAAATTCAATAAGCTCCATGCTATTTCATCTTGAATATTGACTTGTCACAATCCTTACAATAACAAGAAGTTCTAACAGGTCCTTCAATAAAAACAGTAGCAATTGATTATCATCCATACATATCATTGATTAATGATTAGCATCCCTATATCATTTGCTATTCTCCAATTCATCAGTGACCAAAATCCAAATTTTACAGTGAATAGATACCACATACCTCTGTCAACTACCCAATGACTGACCATATACCTTTACCAAAGAAAATCAAACCATACACAATTGCAGATTACTAAATACTGTCTGAAGAATGTACTAGTTTAACCCATCAAAAGCAGTTAACTAGAAAAGACCCATTATTAAATTTCAATTGAAATTAAGAATTATCAAAGAAAAACATGAGGAAGCAAGATATATAACTTCATCTATCATTTATGCAAACAACTAAACAAGTCATCATCCTACAAGGAACAAAATTTAAAAGCAAAATTTGAATTTGAAATCATTCCAAAACAACAGTGGCACCCAACTCCTTGAGCTTCTCAATGATAGGATTAGCCTCCTCCTTCGTGAGTCCCTTCTTTAAAACACAGGGAACTTTCTCAACCAAATCCTTAGCTTCCTTCAACCCCAAATCAGTAAACGCTCTGACCTCTTTGATTATCTTGATCTTTGCGGCGGCATCGTACTTCTCCAGCTTTATATCAAACGCCGTCTTTTCCGCAGCTTTCGCATCCGCCGCCGCCGCCGCCGACCCAGCAGCCGAGGAGGCCGGACCCGACGAGCAAAGCCCCGTGACGGGGGGTTCGTAGCGATTGAGACCCATCTTGAGCCTCCAAAGTATGGTAAAATCGTACCTTTCGAGCTTGTTAAGGTCGAGAAGCTCATCGGCAATGCGTTCGAGCTTCTGGGGCCGAGTCTCGGCGGCGGCAGGCGTGGAGAGAGAGCGAGTGGGAGTGAGGTTGAGGAGCCGCAGGAGGGTCCTGGGACTGGGTTTTGGGATCAGGTGTGACATTTTCTGGAACGGAATGGGATTGGGAGCTTCACCAAGGTTCGGACTTTCAGTGGAGTTCAAGTGTGGAACCAAGGCCAACAATGAACGTTTGTCGTTGCCACAGAAACTGATGAGAGAAAACGAAAGCATGAACAACATGAGAATTAGGGCCAGCTCCGGTTCATCGGCTTCGGTCTGGCCCAACATGCCCATATTTTATTTTTATAGGATTTAATTCTTTTAAAATAAAAATTTTATTTAAAAAAATAAAAAATTATAACCATCAATAAAAAAATTAAAAAAATAAATTTTAATAATTTTATAATTTATTATACATGTATGATTTCAAATATTTATTTTTTCAATAATAGTTATAAATTTTTATTTTTTTCATTTAAAATGGAGGTTTGTTTTAAGAGAATTAAATCTATTTTTAAAATATTTATATTAATATAATTAATATATTTTTAGAAATTACATAACATCAAGAATTATCATCAAATGAAAAAAATCTATACAACTCATTATTCAATTTTTTTTAATACAATAAAAGTATTCTCTTCACATCAAGTATTATTAAGAATGTATTTATATACACTTATTTTTAAATAAAAACACTTTCTTAAAAAATTACTGCTACATATTTTTAAGTGTATTTGAATATAACTTATAAAAAAATAAAAGTTAAAAAAAATTCATTTACTACTTTTTTTAAAAAAAAATAATGATTCTTAACTTCTAAAAAAAATAAAAAGATATGCAATTATTAATATAATTTTCTAATAAAAATGTCATTTACCTTTATAAAAATTCATATAACATGTCATCTCTTTTTGCCCCTTTGCAAATCTTATAGAAGGCTATAATTTTGTGATTCACGTTTAGCCATTGTGTCATATCTTTCGAATTGAAGCTTGACGTGTATTATAAGTATACCACCTGGAGCAAGTGAATTCTTGAACAAATTACCCACGATCTTTTCCAGCATACAATGAATAAGAAGAATCATTATTCCATCTTTTTCATGAATCCGCAACCTTGAATACTATAATCAGATTTGTACATATTCCAAAACGGCGTCTTTCACGTATGTTAATATTTTTACTTCTTTGTCGAAACAGTCAATTTGAAGTATATTTCAACCTTAACTCAGACGGCACAATTACTTGCTCCGGAGATGGAGTAATAGCTTCAACTATGTGCAAATCTTGGAAGGCTAGAAATGACCTGTTTTTTTTTAAAAAAAAAAAAAAAACTGTTGATGCAACTCAGATGCTCAAACAAATGAAATCATGTTGTCTTAAGAAAGCCTTAATTGGGTTCCTCCTCCTCCTCTGGGATGCATTAAACTAAACACTGATGGCACTTAATTGTAACCCAGGCAAGGCAGATGCTGCAGGTTTACTCGAAATCCCATTGTCCTCCAAATCCTTCTGGATGACATCCTTCTCCTCCTTCGTGGGTTTCAACGGCTTCAAGTTCAAACATGATGATCATCTGAATAAATCAGAAGCTAGAGATCAAAGTTACAGTTTGTTTTCTAGATTCCCCAGCATAATAACCTTTTTTTCTTTTTCCACTAGTACATTGTATTTTTGCAATGGGATAACAGTCACAAAACTGCCTTTTCAGCCATATTTAAATACTTTATCAGTTATGTTTTGAATGAAATCAGTTGACTAATAGCTTTTGTATGACTTCTTACCTATATAAACAACATAATATTTTTCAGTTTGGCCAAACAAAAACATATTTTTGGAAAAGAACAATATGAATCTTTGACAAAAAGAAACGATAATTTTTTATTTTTGGTTGCTTTTTTACTCTTGTGCAGGTTGCATGACACTTTTTTTCTAAAATTACTTTTAAAAAAATAATTATTCACAGCAAAACTAGTGTAGCTATTTTATTATAAAAAAAAAATAGTTATTCAACTAATGTTCTTATCACTCAGTAATTTTAGAAGAAAATAAAATTAGCACTAAAGTAAAATACAATACTAGAGTTAGCATTAAATAATGGTTTAAAAATAAAGCGACTTTGAACAAACAATATGTTGAAAGATTGTGAACTTAGATTAAATAAACTATATCACACAATAAGTAATGATATTTGTACACCAAAACTCATTATAGCACTTGCCAAAAAAAAAAAATCATTACAGCACTTCTCTCTTCTACATTACTTCCCTGCATAGGTCTGAAAAGAATGGCAGACAAAAGGGAGTGAATTGTGTAACCGAAAGGTTCACAGATTTTCCTAGGCAGACAAAACTTCATCACACACAGTGAAGTAAATCAACCAATTGAAACAATGTTTAAGTTGACTGAGAACAGGCACAGCAAAAGTACTAAAACAAAGCAAGCAATAGCTCAACACAATCAGAAGCATAATGCATAGTAAATAAGTAAAACAGTAAGGGAAGAAAGAGTTTGAAACACAGGCATTTATCTCAAATTAGCCATTCACAACCAATGGCTTGGCCTATGTCCAGTCCCCTAGATTCACAAATAATTTTTGCACCAAAATATGTTATTACATGCTAATAAGTACAGCAACAAAGTAGAGCATACATAACCACACTATATACGTCAAAATTTTGAAACGCCCAAACAAAGTGTAAGGCTAAAGAATTCAACACAGTTAATCAAAATAGTTACTAAAACTAATCACAAGAATCACAAGAGTGATTACATTCTTTATTGTATATAGACATGAAATTGAACAAATACCTCAAGGCTAGGTTACAACCAGATGTGCTACCATGTCACATGAAAATAACGGCTCATAGGCCTTTTCAACTTGTGCTTATACCTCAGCTGCTCGTGTTTCTTTCTCTTTCGGTAAAAACCTCATGTGTATCTTTTGGCAAAGCAACTTTAAGTCTTGTTTTATAAATTTTCATGTAATCTGTCCCAAAGAACAATCTGCCATCTCATGGCCCCCTTCATCCACATAATCTAAATATAAATCCAGTTTTGCACTACTATTAGAAAATCGATTATTCACCCTCCTGTTCCTTAAAATCACTTCTGATTCTTTCATCAACTTGATGTACTTCTTCCTCACACTCAATAGAGGATGCTTCTCAATAGCTGATTTATTGCTGTATGCTTCCTTAAGAATAACTGTACAAGTCTTGTTCCTGAAAGATAGATAAAACATATGGGGATGCCGTTCAAATGATTTGTGCACTTTCTGTGGCAACCCAAAATACTTCTTGAGGCAAAAGAGTTTCTTTCTCTCTGCTGAATGCTCAACAAAAAGGGAAAGCAGTTCATGAAGAACCCCCACAACTCTCTTCTCTGCTATGTCACTGTTTGGATCCAAATTTGAGAAATCATCGTAAGGTGAAATATAAGGAAGCTTCTGAAATTCATGTAACCAATTCTCAATCTTCCTCCTCAACCTTAAACCCTTTGATGGAAAAAAAGGAAATTCAACGGCCTCCATCGAGCCCCCAAAGTACAAACCTCTTTTCATGGCATTCTTCTCCATTGCAGAACAAAACTTTACTCCGCTTTCAAGAGCCAACCCCTTCAATCCATCTTCCATATCGATAAACCTGAAAGACTCGTCAAGATTTTGTTCTGGGTATCGCAAAAAATCATCAGGCAACCCCAGATACCACTGCATCCCTTGAATTATCTTTAAAGGCAGAACATTCTCTCTGGTCATCAATATCATCTTCTTCAACCTGGATCTCAAGTCCTCCCTGCATTCTTCATATACTCTCTTCTCATCCTTGTCAATCTCAGCAGCTTCTGATGTCAACCTGAACCAAGGAAGATTGTATTTAGCACCTGTAAACTCCTCAAAGATAGATGGATATTGCCTCATAAATCTTGCAACCTTCATGGGCACATCTAACTCTAATCCCCTCTTTGACACAGCTGAGATAGGGATGCAACCATTGGGGTCCTGGGCAATGCAGTTTTTGAGGGCAATGAGAGGCTTGAGCTGAATGGACTCGTGGATGTGCTCAATTGAGTCATAGTATGAATCTTTTTTCCATTTCATGTATACATTCACGTAACTGTACCTCTGGATGTGTAAGAAAAAAAGATCTGGGAGCAGCCTTTTAATTGTTTTGGATGCAGATTTTTTAAGGTTGAAGAACATTGAGTGAAAACTTAAAGGCAGAACTTGCCAGTAAAATGAATGGCAAAGGTTGTAAAAATATTAGGGTTTTGATTGACAATTGCTTTCCGAGAGAGCTCAGTGTTGACTACAGAGAGAGAGAGAGAGTTTGCCCTGTAGAAGATAAAAGGAAAGGGAATGATCCCAATAAATAGATATCATGATATGCTCAGAACTAAATTCACTCCAAAACTATAACAATGCCCACAGAATACCATGTGCTCAAATTTTACCTATCATCAAGTATGCTAAAATGTAGTGCTAATAAGAAACCAATTTATAACACATGCAATAGCCAACTAACGCACAGTATCTATACTACCACAGAAAGGAAATTCCTCTACTTGGTATCCAATTTTTTTTTTTTCCTTAGAAGCCTGTATTTTGTATTTTTCTAAAACTAAAAAAGAAAAGACAATTGTCATTAACAATTAATCATATCAACCCACCTTTAAGCACACTTCCTCATTTTTCAATTTATTTTAAATATCACAGCTTTTCAAATCAGTTTTCATTCAAATTTTAAAATTTAAAACAAAATTGTCGTATTATTATATGTTAAGAAAAGAATAGTATTTTCCTTTTACACTTGCATTGCCGGTGCCAGTACTAGCATTCAGAAAGGGTCCAGAAAACTCAGAAGGCAGCTTCCATCTATGAAGCTCGGCTATTATTCCATGTATCAGGCTAAGAGCCCATAAAAGAGCAGTCAAAAGATTCAAAACTCAAAACCATCCAAAAACAGTGCCACCCATGTTACATGCCAAACAGGGACATGGTCGGCAAGGATGTGGGGACACCCAACCCGTGAAGCCTTTCACATCAACCAACACAAAGACATTAAACCTGAAATCTAAATACCATAAGACAAAAATCAGAATACTACCATGTTTTTGTAAAAATTTCAGGCTTTCAGCAAAGTCACCCCTGAAATAGGAGACTCCCAAAATTTTACAACGGAATTTACTATCACCTGAAAACCAATTTCAAGTGCATAAAACACAAATCAACCAAAGGGAGCTCAACTCCACCAATTCCAGTCATCAATAGAGTCACACAATTCAATGCAGCAAAATAGTCAAAATGCATGTTAAACCACAATGGACTTGTAAGTTGTAACCCTAAGAGTGCAATGGTTCAAACATATATCCATGTCTCCAAGCATACTCCTCAAGGTAGTTTGCCTAACCAAGGGTGGAATAGATGTGGTCTGGACATTCTCTGAAAGAAATGAAAAGGAAACAGAGCACATTGACAAACTCAGTAAGTAACATGGGCATCCATAAGCTACTAACCAAAGAACAATTCAGGTTCAAATTCTTACTGAGATTAACGAGTAATTATAATGGAATTAAACATAAGTATGTCTTCACCAAAATATTTGGTTTCAAAAGTTAAACTAAAATCTTCTGTATTGGAATCACTTCAGGCACAACTAGGAAGAACTACAGAAATAAAGTTTAGCACCAAGTACTTCCTGGCGGGCATCAGCCACACATTTACTTAGGTATCACTCACATTCAGAAATTAGCCCCAAGCACTTTCAGCAGGGAATCAGCCACATATTTACTCAAATGTTACACACATTCATAAATTAGCTTGGTCAGGCATTAGCCACACATTTACTCAATTGCTACTCACATCAGAAATTCGCCCCAAGTATTTCCTGCCAGGCATCAGTCACACATTTACTCAATTGCTACTCACATTCAGAAATTAGCCCCAAGTATTTCCTGCTAGGCATCAGTTACACATGTACTCAATTGCTATTCACATTCAGAAATTAGCCCCAAGTATTTCCTTCTAGGCATCAGTTACACATTTATCACCAAGTATTTCTGGCTGGGCATCAGCCATTCATTTAAAATAATAGGAAAATTACAGTAAATATTGAACATATAATGATGTTGAACTGTAAAGCCATGTAATTCACTTCTTAGTCAATTTATAAACAAAGCAAAGACCTTAAGCTCAAGGTTAGTTCTCACAGAGGTAGGAAGATAAAATTCAATAAGTAGTATAGAATTATACACACCAGCACTGACCACTAAGCACTGCTTGCATGAATTATTTCAGACATCAATGCACTCCAAAGAAGTATTTAAAACTGTAAAAGTAAAACCAAATAAAATGCTTCACAAATCATTCAAGTATAGCTTGATTGGAAAAGGTGCAAGTCATTTCAAGCAGATGAAGATTTTCATATGGAATTGCTTGGTCAGGTAACTGAAGCAAAACTTATCTTAGAATGATAACTCTACATCTCAAAGAATAAGTCAAACCAAAGTGGTTGAGCAACAAGAGTTGACTGGCTAGAGGTTTGATAAAACATGTTGAGGATGATAAAAATCTGAGCTGACAGAAATTAGTTAAAAGTTTAAAGCTGTGAGGGTTCTATGAATTAAGCGTCTACTATGTATCGGAAGTTGGGAACATTCACCACAAAATATCATTAAGAATTCCTTCTCCAATTAAATCAGCATTACACATTTAATAACTACAACATTTTATGTCATTTTCCACGGATATTATCATCTATCATTCTATTGTAACTCTTCATAAATCATCAGAACTTGAAGAAAGCTAAGTTGTAGACACAATGAAGCACAGGTACAGCTCTCAAGCCACCATACCAGTGTCCAATACATTTCTGGTACCGGAACGCATACTGGACAGCAGGATACGTACGCATTTTTCTTTTTTGTTTTTTTCGCATTCTGTCATCACCTGTGAGGCCAAAAATTATCACTGGCCTATTGTTAGAGCTATCAATGTGGGCCGGCCCACCCCACCCCCACATTGGGCCAGGGCCAAAAAGCCACATCTTAAATGGGCTAGAATCAGGGTCAGCCCATGGGCCAGTTCACTAGATTCCAACTCAATCTTAGTTTTCTCAAAATTATGTTTATGCACCATTAACTAATACGCATTCTAGCAATAATTTTATATTAAATCTCTCCTCTCTCTCTAAAATCTCTCTTAATAAACAGATCCTTCACCAATTCCCAATTTTTTATTGATGAGCCACTGAATCAAATATGGTACAGAACACGTAGCATTTGGACCCCACAATCATATTCAAAGCCTTTTTCAAAGATTCTGTTATAGACAAATATCTGGAATTATGAACATGTATATCCTGGCAACTAAGTGCATTCACTACATAAACAGCTCCAATTGATTTCAATCAAAAGCACATATTTCACCGTGTATCCTCTAGCAACCCACTTAGGAAAATAATCAAACACCTAGTGTCACAGCTCAAGCAACGAAGTAGTCGAAAATGGAATCAAATAACATTAGAAATTAAATGAAGCACAGTAGAATGATACACACTAAACAAAATTTGAAGTTCAGTTCGAGTGAGAAGAATCAAGGAGAGGGAGAACTCTGGGTCGTTGAAATGGCTGTCGAGCACCATATTCTTTGAAATTTCCTTAGCCAAAATGGCTATGAAGGTGCTACCAGGAACTGATATTGGGTGGAAAGAGGGTCGGTTCTTATGGGCTGTTTAGTAGCGGTGATGCTGGTTGTAGCTGGGCAGGGGGAGAGAATGATGGATGAGTAGCTTCTGGCCAACAGAGGATAGGAAGGGAAGCTACGGTAGAGAGAGAGATTTTAGCAAAGACCAACAGAAGCAATGGGCAAAGAAAGGAAAACCCACTAAAGCTCTTTAGCAACTCTGTTCTAGCGGGCAACCACAATGCCCAAGAGCAAACGACGCAGTAAATTAGTAATCATTTGAGATGAAAATTTCCAAACTTCAATCAAAACAAAAACACCCAAACGAGAATGCTAATCAAGATTGAATCTTGATCCAGTGCGCACATTTGTGATGAACGGAGCATTCAAATTACCAAAAGCGGAGAGAATACCTACGTGCTGTCTAAGCGGAAAACAGAACTAAAGGACTTGCGGCGAGTAAAATGGCGGTGTCCCAGATTAACTCCTCGAGGATGAACAAAAACTTGACTGAATCAACGCAGCAGAGGAAATCCTCAAACCAGCAAGAGACTGGACAAAGAGAGAAAGAAGGCGAAATCAAATTCGGAGAAGAACGGATCGGACGGTGGAGGGAATTAGGTTTCCGGCGAGTCGAACAGACTAGGATGGAACGGTGCTTTGATTTGGGTCAGGGGTCCCTTCGAGTGCATTGTGGGCTTCCCCAATTTGGGCTCTTTTAGCCCATTTGGACTAAGAATGTCATATATCCAAAAACTTCGAATTCAAATATAAATAATTTTGTGGTTGAGGCTGGTTGTGAAATGGCCTTGAAGCGTATTCGAGGATTTCCTTCCCCACTACTTCAAAATCCCCCTCCCCTGACTAAAAAATATGCAAATAATTGTTTTTTGTTGATCAAAAATAAATTTATTGTTGACCAAAATAAACAAATAAATTTATTAATTTCTGCAATTCATTGTCGCAATTGTGATTTACAGTCGGGTAACCATGTGAAATTATGCATCTTTTAGTATGAAATCTTTATTTAAAAAAAAAGAAATAAAAGAGCTTATAATCAAAAGGATTGCACGGATGCATCACTCAAAAAAAAGTGCAAGGTTACGACAATCTTTAATAAAGTTATAAACATTTTAGATAAAGTTACAATATTTTAAAATAAAATTACTTTAAAAGTGTAAAACTTTTAAAACTTTTCATGTTATAACTTTATTTTAAAATATTATAACTTCATTAAAAAAATGTTTATAATTGCATTCAAAGAGGATTATAACTTTATTAAAGATTAGTGTAACGACACATGGTGTATCATTTTTTAGGCCATGCACTTGGGAGGACACTATTATTAAATGTTTTACTTTTTTAATTAATATTTACTTTTTTAAATATTTGGAGAATTATTAAAAAAAATTAAAAAAAAAAGATATAGTTATACTCTTCCTTTTATGAGGCTCCAAAGTTAGGCCTTCTGTTTGAGCTCCTTAACTGGACTGTTGGTTTCAAATTTGCCAGTTCATGGCAAAAAGCCCAAGCCCATGGCTAGATGGACTTCGTAACATTTAAAATTCCATTAGTTTTCATAATTTTTCATTTAATAAATCTTTTTTATTATTTATTTTTCTAAATTTTGACACATGAGAACATAGTCACATCAGTGTCTTTCAAATGATAATTAAGGTCGTCCTGTAATTCTGATTCGTCAATTATTGTTGGGGGTGCTTGTTGGCTGAGTTTAGTTTATACACCATAGTTACTCTTTAACATACACATTTCTTCACTGCTTATAAAAACCTCTAGTCCCTTCGCAGGTTCATATATTTATTTATGCTGTGCGATCATAAACGGTGTAACAAGAAGCACAGAAGAATCTTCTTCGTTATGATCCTTTGATTTTGCTTTCACACTGTCGTTTGTAAAGCGGTATCATCCTTTCTGTTTGCCTTTTTCTGTGACTTGGCAATGACGAATGTGAGTTAAAATATGGTGTTGCTTCATACAAAACATCGACTTCCCAATGGGTGATGTGTTGACACCAACTGTCATACACATTAAAAAAGATTATCATGTTTAGTGTTTCATAACTTTGGTTACAAATATTAATATTAATCTCAATCAAGTACGAAAGCAAGCAAACAATGATGCAATTGATCGTATCACATACACGTGCTTTCTGGAGGAAAATGTATGGTGCTGTATCAAAAGGACGAAAGAAAAATCCAACCAAAGGCTGCGTTTCAGTAATCCTGTGCATTATTAAAAAAAAAAAAGGCTTATTCTGCTTTGGATCCTTTACTTTAAAAATGAATTATTTGATCTTTTTATTTTAATAAAATAAATAGTTCTAATTCTTCTGCCTGTGTGTCATTAAAAATTTAACAAAAAATATTGATGTGATATTAAAAAATTAATTTTTATTCTAAATAAATAATTTAAATATATTTGACATGCATATTATTTACTAAATATTCAGATTAATTTTAATAACAAGATTAATTTTTTATAAACTTTATTATTATTAAAGTTAATTTGAGTATTTAAAAGAATTATGTACATATTATATACATTTAAAATGACTTATTTAAAAATAAAAATTAATTTTTAAATGTCACATTAGTATTTTTTTTGCTAAATTTTTAATAATACACTGACAGAAAAATCAAAATTGCTGTTTTTTAAAAAAATAGAAAAATTAAATAATTTATTTTCAAAATAGAATGACAAAATAGCTAAACATAGTTGGTATAGTAAAAACATATTACGCTCCAAGCAAACCTTATCTACAATATCTAAAATAGAGAGATCAAAACTATAATTAAACATAAAAAAATTATAATAAAAGGTTATATTTTCAATACAAGTTCAACTTAAAATAAAATTAGATACAATGCAACTTGCTCACAAATTTTACGGATTGGGATGATTGATTAGTAGTTTTTTTTTCTTTTATTTCAGATTGATTAGTAGTTTGTCTTATAAAATAAGTTGAATGCATAAACTGATTTTTTCTTTTTTTTTTGTGTACGTGGCTCATATTATTATTAAGTAATCCATTATGGGTTGCTGGGAATCACGGATTTATTAATTGGTCTTGAGCTTTAAGATATGTGGAAGTTATGTTTATTCCGATATGTATTTATAGGTTGTTGTGAGGTCAGGATCCCCACTATATTTTTTTTACTCTTATGACATATTACATGTGCTTGCTCGTTGAAGAGACAAAGTTAGAGAAAAAAAAAATGTTTCTTTTTTTCAATATATACCCTTGTGTATCAAAGTTTTGACACTTTTTTTTTTGATAGAACACAGTTTTGACAATAACTGCACATGATTGGGTAGGCACCTCGTATTAGTTATGAAATATTTAATGTATCAGTCTTCTAAATTCTAATATAATAACAACGGTATAAATATTCAGAAGATGCTTTTTTTTTTTTGGTCGATAGAAGATGCTTTCTCGTGTAAAACGTATGATGCTATATGGAAACGATGCTATAGTAGAAAGTAGTCCAACCAAAGGATGGTTTTTAGTAGTCATGTGCACTATAAAGAAATTTATAAGCAAAATCGGATTTTCAATACAAACTAGTCATTTGACCCACACAATGGGCAACTACTTGTATATTAATATTTTTAATTATATTTTAAAAATTTATTAATACTTTTGTAATAAGATATTAGTTTATGAGTTAAATATAGAGATAATATATTTTATATTTTACTTTCATAAAAATTGTTTTTAAAATTTATTTGCATATATTTTTAATCATGATTGTTGGACCACAGTTAAATGTTTTGAATTGTTGTTTTTTTATAGGATATGCTGTCATGATTATACCTAACACAAATTAAAAAATTAAATAAAAAAATAAATGTAAGTTATTTATTATGGTCGGAGTGATATTTATAAAAAGTATCATGCCCAGATTTTAATATATTAATATTTGTAATTAGTTTTTTTATAAAACTTATGAATAATTTTTTTTAATGATAGCTTAATTTATGAATTGAATATACAAGTAATATAATTTATTTTCTATTTTAGTAGAAAATTATTTTTTAAATTTATTTGCATATACTTTTTCATAATTGTGTACCCTTAATTTGATGTTTTAAACTGTAATTTTATTTTATAAGTTGTCTTGTCATAATTATACAAAACACAAATTAAAAAAATAAAAAAAAACAAATATAAGTTACATAGTATGATAGAGTAAGATACCACAAACAGTTTTTGCAAAATATTTTAATATTTTATTTATGAAAGCATTGATTTATTCTAGCACAATTTTGTAAAATTCCAACAGTTTCTTATGACATTTTCATGCAAAAGGCCACAATAGGATATGAGAAAAAGATTCACATAGAAGGTATGTAAGAGTCTATATTAAATTACGAGAGATCCACGTCAATATATGAATTTTTTTTAGGAGGCCACATCAATATATGAGCTTGTTTCTTGAGAAAGGCCACATCATGTGGCATTAGTGGCGTGTAGGAGTTTATATTAATTATATCCATATAAATAGGTTAATATGAATTCATTCAAGTAGATCAATGACATAAGAGAGCATCATTTATTAATTTTTTTCTCTCTTTCTTTTTTTTAATCTCTTGTTTTCATGATGTTACATTAGCACTTGATAGTAAGTGACACATTATATGCTTACAAGAAACTTATTTTAATTATATGTATATTTATATTTCAGCAAAGTTGTTGGATTTTGACTCTTTATAGGCTACCTATTTAAAAAAATAATTAAGAAAATAACTATACATTACACGTCCAGTACATGTAAAGTCATCTTTTTATCAATAATTATGTTTTTATGTGTAATAATACTTAATTTATTTAAATTTTAGATTAAACTATCATTTTTATTTTTTAAAAATTTACTTGATATTAATTTAATCTTTTAAGAATATCTGACATTAAATTAATTATTTAAAAATTTAAAATAACATTAAGATAATTTTAAAGATATGTAATATCAAATTAATTTTTTAAAGATTTAAAATGATATTATAAAATAATCACTCAAAATGATCATGTTGATATTATTTTAAATTTTTTTAAAAATTAATTTAATATTAATATTTTTAAAAAATTAATTTAATATTAATATTTTTAAAAAATTAAATTAATATCAAATAAATTTTAAAAAAATTAAAATGATAGTTCGGTAAAAAATTTATATAGGAGCTGTGTGATGCTGGTATGCTAATAGCCCACATAATAAATGAGTTTTTTTTTTTTTACCAAATCCACGTGAATTATGATTGAGTTAGGTCACATCAATCAATTTTGACGACTCTAATATATAGCTTAATTTTTCAATATCATCCAACATTATTATGCTAATTTTTTCGTCTATGGATTTATTAATTGCGTAATAGTCGGCAAATACAAGAAGATGCCTTTAGTCTCTAGAAGCATAATATGTCCGAAACAGACCAGAAAGCTAAAGATCCTCTCCAAGTTTCTTTTCTTTCTCCAACACATGTCCCATATATATATTGAGAGGATTGATGCCTCCTGAGTGAATACGACCCCCATTGAATTTAGTCACCAAAAAATAAAAATATCTATCTATTATTAATTGTTTAAATTAAGAACCCACAATATTAATTATTTTTATATAGTACTTTTTTTGAGACAAACTTCAAATTCTCTACGTGGGCAGTTTTAATTTATTGGCCATTTGTATGTAGGTTTTTCAAAACCATCAACATTTAAGAGACTAATGAGGCAATTGCGAGGGCCAATGTATTCTAATTAAGGTTGTCAACTTTTCCATTATTGTGAAGTTCTCATCATTCATCGCACATTAGCTATAAAATCAACAAGTTTGACCTATATGTACTTTCAGACCAAGATTCAAGGCCATTTGTACAATTTAGACCAATTAATATTGACTTATGTAAAAAGGATGACGATATGATTTTATTTTCACTCGTCTAAAGTGGAATTTACTTTAAAGAATAAAATAAAAAATATTAATTATTAATAAAAAATTAAAAATATAAATTTTAATAATTTTATAATTTATTATATATATATTTTACTATAATTTTAATCATTAATTCTTTTATTAATAATTATAAATTTTCATTTCACCGCGCCTCACGGCCAAATAAATGATCTTCTGCGTTGATATATAATACGATGAAGAAGAACACAGATTTTGTGTTACTCAGCAAGTTCTGCAAGATATAGATCCGTTTGGTATTCCGAATAATCAAATGACCACTAATTTCCTAAAATTATGTCAATATATGTTCCGATCACTACAATTTCTTTTTTTTAATAAAGCGTGTTGATCACGTAGAGTCTCGACTCTCGAGTCTATATTAATTATTAATTAGCACCGACCTAACAGATGACATCCACTAATGAATGATAAAATATTTATAAATAACTTATTGTAAAGTTTCCTCATGCATTATTTAATAATATGTTATTAAATATTTAATTTTTTAAATAATTATTATTTTTATTAAAAAAATTTAATAATTTAATAATATATAATTAAATAATAATGTAAAAGTTTTTAAATGATAATGATCAAACTCATATTTAATTTAGAGCAAAACTGCACAGTTTGTAACATTGTGCATATATATATATATATAATATTGTTATTAATTTGGGCATAACTTGTGTGGTTGGGACGGATGAAATTTTGAATAGAACATCTTAGGTATAAATTATAATAATAATTCATTGGCATATCAAAAAAATATATTATCTAAAATTTGGGGAGTCGAAATGAACGTTTAATATGTAAATTACATTTTTTTGTTCTAATTTGTAAATTACATTTATTATAACATATGTTTTCTAATATATTCATACTTAAAAGTAAAATCTAAAATTAAAAATAAGTTATTAACACAAATTTCAGTCATAGAATAATATTAAAAAGGACTACAAATTACTTTCAGTTACAGTGTTAATCTCCACTCTTTCAATAACTGAATTTTTTACTAGTTTCCTTTTAATCTAAGTCACTATATTATCAATAAGAAAGTCATCTTTTATTTTATTTATCAACATTGTGTTATTTATTTTTAATTATTGTTGAAAATAATCATTCTATTATAGCTTTAGAAACTAGAGAAGAGTGCAAACAAAAATGGTTATAGTTTGTAGCTAATCCCAATAACTAAATGAAGTTTCTTTGATGGCTATGATGGGATACATTAACTACATTTTTTTAATAAAATGTAAACAATATATTGTACATGTGTAATTACTTTGTCAAAGAATAGTTAAACTTAAAAACACAGAAATATAAAAGTTAAGAATAATAAAACTCGTATAAAAATCTATATACTTTTATAAATTATATATATATTTGAAGATCTAATATTTTTTCTCATATGAAAAACTATATTTTTATTGCTTTATAAAATTTTTGGGAGAGCTAAATCATAACTAAGCTCCACCATTGGGCATAACAAAAATGATTGGGATGGGTGAAAATTCGAAACTGTTTTCAAAAAATATTATTTTTATTAGCACTTAGGAGCTTCTACATTTTGTAATACTCGCATTATATTTAAAATGTCGTTAATTTAGGCATAACCCAAGTGGTTGGGAACTTGGGATAAGTGAAAATCTGGATAGAAGATCATGGTTTCAACTTCCATATTATAATAATAAATCCTCGATGTATTAAAAAAAAGATACATTATTATTTTATCTAAATGTGTTTCACATTAATGAATATGTTCAATGAGTTTTTTCAATGCCTCTTTAAATCAAATGAATTTTGGTATTATTAATCTTTCTATATAATTATGGTTGTAATGAAAACTTTTTACGATAAATGTAAATTAGACAGCACATTATATATGAAGAGAAGAGGGACACTCGAGACTTAAAGCCACACAAAGTGTGTTAAGTCTTGATGTTTTTGACTTAGATTTTTTTTTTCCTTGTGCGGATATCTTCATACTTTTTAGGTACGAGATTAGTCTTATTTAAAGTATTGAAATTATTTCTTTTAATATTATATTTCTATGAGAGTTAAAACCTTAACATTAATTATAAAGATCTCGTTTAACTCAAATTTATTTATTACTTAAATTACAATCCTAGATAGGCTTGATTAATTATTTGAATTTTGTGTTATATGGTCCATTATTAGATAATAATCTTCGTATGTGGCCATCCTGTTTCGTTTAAATGTGTGACAATGGATGACACTTTGCAATTGGATTCGAACTATTTTAAATTCATTTCATTGTTTTTGCTTTAGGGAACACAGTTGAGATAATGTGTCTCTTCCGGGCCCTTGCAATGATCTTGCAAGCATCAATGCAAGAGTAGTGCAGGAGGAACCCACAATAGCAGAAGATATAAAACAAGGCATTTCCACAAAAATTAATATAAAACTAATTGAGAGTACTCGTTAGGTAAAATTTTATTTAAAATAATATATTTTTAAAGAATTATAATATAAGAACTTTTTAAGAGATCATAAGTTTTAATATTATTCTCGTTCAAGCATGTTTTATTAATTTTAGATAATTTTTTATCAAAAATTATTTTTAAAAAACTCTCAAGAATATCAAATAATCAAGAATATTTTAAAATAAATATTTGACATAATAAAAATATTATACAAAAAATTTTAAAATTTTTTTTAAACAAAATAATAATACAAAAAAAGAAAAAATATAGAATCTAATTTTTTTAATATTAAATATTTTTGAAGAATTTTAATTTGTTTCATCAATGATTATATAAATTATATGAAATACCACTTGAATTTTTTTTTTTAAATTTTTGATCAAGGTATTCTAATAGGCATTACTGTAAGATTAATCTTTTAGGTTAGAGATAATAGTTAAGTAAAATTTTCTTCAAAATGGTACATTTTTAAAAGATCATCACTTCTAGCACTACTTTCATCCAAGCATGCTTTACTATTTTAGATAATTTTTTATCCAAAATTATTTTTTAAAAAAATTGTCAATAATATCAAATAATCAAAAATAATATAAAATAAATATTTGGCATGATGAAAATATTGCACAAAAAATTAGAAAATTATTTTTAAACAAAATAATAATTATGATGCAAAAAAGAAAAAATATAAAATCTAATTTTTCTTATATTAATTATATTTGAAGAATTTTAATTTGTTTCATCAACGATTGTATAAATTATATAAGATATCATTTATAGAAGTTTTTTTTTTAACTTTGATTAGGATATCCTCACAGGCAATGCTATAAGACTAATGCTTCGGGTCGGAGGTAGTGATTTAGGTATTCTCCAAAATTATCAATAAAGATTGTTTCAACTAATAGGATTGAACAATCAAGTGATATGTAAATATCATTGTAAGTCCTTGCCTAGGTTTATGGCATGCCTTGGCCTTGAAAACTTTTATTGTATTGAAAAATATTTAATTCATAAATTAAGTTATGAAAACAAAAAATAATATATAAATTATTTTGAGATTTTCTTATAAATTGTCACATCCCAGTTTAAGGAATATGATCGGTCAGAAATTAGGAACTTCTATCCTCGAAGCCTCATTATCATACTTTAACATAAAATCATAATCACTTAAATTTCACCATATTAAATATATAAATATACTATCATAATATCTTATACATATAAGCATTTTAGATTTTAGGATCATTTATTTAAAACACAAATACATAATATGCAAGACAAATGAATTCAACCCTATGAGTGCAATTACATATATCCATATCTTCATATCATCTATATAAAAAAAATTTGTCTCACTTTTAGAAGTGAACAGTTCTTTAAGCTGGAGGTGCAGAAAATTTTTGATCAGGCTCTGAAAAAAAAACATGAAAAAGAGTGAGTTTTACAACTCAATGAGCACAAGAATACTTAAGTGCCACTAATAAAAAAGAACATAAATATACTTTATATTGATAATAAGAATTAAATATCATAAATTTACTCTAATATTTTTATCTAATAATCAATAAAAATAAATTTAAATTTTGATATATTAAAAATATTTTCTTTCATGATACTATTCTTTAAGAAATTTCATATTTATAAGAAATCCTTCTCACGAAAATCTTTTTTCATCAAATAATAATTTTTTACAAGAATATTTTTAGACTTTATTAGAAGAACAACTTAAGATATGTATTAACCTTTAAACTTTTAGTTTCAAATATTTTAACAGGGTATCAACCAATTATTTTTATAACCCAAATGTTTCTGTTCGGGCATCAAGCACACATAAATCTCATAGCAGTATGGTCATTTATCATATCATGATATACTAAGAGTTCTTTCTAATACCTCTGATATTTTTAAATATATTATCAAAGTATTAATAACATAATTTATACACGTAATCATAACATAAAAATTAAAATTTTAAAGATAGATAAAAATAGATGTAATGCTCAAAATATACTGGTACCATAAAAATATATTTAATTCAACATATCAAAATCATACAGTAAAATATAGTAATTAAAAAAAATAAAATATTTAACTGTAAACTCATAAATTATATATATTGCGTATAACAATACTAGACTATAAACCATAGAAAAATTATCATCATAAACTTTCAAAAAAAATTAAATAAAAATATGATGATACTAGGATAATAATTCAAAAATATTTTAAATACTCAGAATATATGAAAAGAAGATTATCCTAAATTAATACTTCTCTTAATATTATTAAGATAACAGAATAAGAATATATAAATATTTAGTAATATTTTTCTCACTATCAGAATTATTTCATTTCTTCTTCTCTTCTCTGCTTTGAAACCCTCTATTATTTACAGAGGTTGTTAAGCATGCAATTCTTCTTCCATTCTCTGCTTCGAAACCCTCTGCTTCTACTGGCCTATCCATAGGCCGAAAAAACCTGCACTCTGCCATTTACTTCGTCTGCCATTTTTTTCCTGATGCCTAACCTTCTCATTAAGTTCACCTTCCAACATCCACCCACTTGAATTTAATTTGTTTACGACTCTTTTGTCTTTTTTTTTTTTTTGGAAAAAACAGATTCTGACATGAATAATATTATACAAGTATACACACTTATTTAGTTCATAAACTAATCTAATATTACAAAATATTCATAAATTATATTAAAAATTAATTATAAATATTAATATGCTACACTTCACGCAAACCAGATTGCCTTGTTGGTCGGCGACAAAGCTCACAGAGTCTTAACGCAAACTAGAGATATCCCACAAACACAAATCTAAAGAGAACAAAGCAGATCTACCACCCACCGACTCTTTTAAGAATTAGAACATTTTCTTCCATTGTCACTACAACCGATCACGAATCTAAAAGCTATCTGCAAGCAAAACACTGTGGGTGCAGTGACGACGATGAATAATATTAACTGGAATCACTTGAATCTCTTCAATGTCGTTGTGTATCTCTCACTGCCAACACGAGTGTTTCGGTCATTGAGCAAAAGGAAGCCAAGCACTTCAGCGTGTTTTTGCCTGAAAACCTTCACTCTCTCTTTAGCCTACCAATTAAATTTCTGATGATCGGACCGATACAGTAACCCACGACTCTGAGACTGAAAGGATGAAAAGCAATAAACAAAATATAAAGGTTAAAAAATAAGCAAAAGATGTTTGGGAGTGACGTATAATAACAGGTCATTTTGATGGAGTATCCATGCTCCCAAGTTGTTTAGGAGCATTGTAGAACGCTCCCATGAGGAGATTGATTATGCATTCTGCATAAGACACCTTGTCCTCAAGGATGGTTAACCTGCTTTGTCTTTGCCCAACATTTCTGGCCTACCATCAAGATTTAAGAACTATGTTACAGGTTTGGTTTATCTCTTTTCAGAGTCCTTGTTTGCTTCTCAAGGAGCTTAACCAAATTAATCCTTTAGCACTCTGATATGCCCCTCAATCAGAGTTGTTATTCAGCCAAAATAACCACAAATGTAAAAGGTTTCTAGCATGTAAGTTTGGAATAAGATTAAGATATGCACAAAGAAGAGGCTGATATTTGCGACTGCAAGTAGAGGACTATCATTGCAGGACTCAAATTTATCAAAAAGTTGTCCAGAAAATTCAAAATAAACTGCAAGGTTGGAAAGCCCACTTGCTCTCCCAAGTAGGACGCTATTGTACACTAGCTAACGCAGTTTGACAATCCTTACCTTGGTGTTTGGGATATGTCTCGTTTTGTTCTGCTGCTTCTGCCTAAAAAAATAGGCTTCCCAAATTGATTTGATAATTTCAAATTCTAGGTGGGGTTATAATTAAGGGGATAAACCCAATATGCCCGTGACGAAATGGGAGAATCTTTGTTTGCCAGAGTTTATGAGTCAAGAGATTCTTTACCTTACCAATCACTGCTCGAAATTATATAAACAATTACTTGTATAATTTTTTGTACAAAAAAGTTTAGGAGTTTGGTGGATTTAGGAAAAAAAAAATTCTTAATACTTATTTTAGACACTTCATTTAATAATTAATTATAACTTGATGGGTCATGTTATAAATACACATCAACTTTTAAAAAATTGATAACACATATTAACAGTTAAATAAAATATAAAATAATTGAGAGATCAAATTCTGTCTCTAGTGGAGCTCTTGAAAAACTAATTTGGTCAGCACTCCTTTAAGGAGCATATTCGGCATAAGGAAGGCAGGACAAAACAAAATCGGTAGAGACAAATGAATTGCAGCATCAATAGAATACAAACTTCAATTGGAAATCTCTCTGGAACTGGAAAGCCTTGCCTATGGTGCAGATATTTGAGGATCATCAAAGACAAAAGTTAGCAGGTTGTGCCAACCATGTGGGAAGGAAGAGGAAACAATGGATCATTTATTTATACAAAATGTCCATTTTCAAGAGCAATCTGATTTGCCCATATTTTTCAATTCGAACAATGTTCACATCCAACTTGCATTAATCTACATCCAGAGACAACTGCTACCTGTGTAAGCATGGAGAAAAGTAGAAAAGCGAGGAAAATTCTAATTGGACCTTTGTGGAACAACTCCACTCTCATTGTGAGCTTAATTTTATCCACTGCAAGTCGTTTTCCAAGGAGGATTTTTGAGTTATACACAAGGATTTTAGCGATATATATCAACTCCTAGCTTGCTTCTGTTGCCAAATGGTGATCACGTTAACATGATCACCAAGAAGCACCAGGGAACATCTCCTTTCTGCTCTTCAATTGTTAACTGATATTCATGGCTTGCTCCAAGCTGCGGGCTCTTTGTGAACATTCAAATCATAGAAGTTCACTTTAATAGGATACTACATACTAGAGACTTATTTTCGTATGTACGTACTACTCTGGATTAGCTAGAGTATATTAATTGCTCCTGTCCTTTAAACTGTTTTTCTTATACCAAAAAAAAAAACAGAAAAGGTGATTTAATTCAGCAATATGTACATATTTAGAAACTGTGTATTTTATAAAAAAAAATTACTTTTTTATAAAAAAATTTCAATAAAATTTTAATTATAAATTATTTTAAATAAAAATTAATTAACGAAAGACTCCCACTGACTGCACTGAGATGTGAGCATGCGGCCTCACCCCAAAACATGGCAAGGTGGCCCATGGAGGACAACACCATCTGTGGAGTGTGGAGGACTATCAAAAAAACACAAGAAAAAATATTTAAAAAATGGGGTGCAGTAATAATTATTAAAGAATTAGAAATCTTTGTACACATATGTAATATGTATTTAAATTAGAATTTATAAAATTAATTTTATAAATTTTATTTTAATTATAAATAAATTTGAGTGAAACGAAAAATATTTAATAAAAACTTATATTTAATTTTAAAATAAAAAATAATTATTTTAAATTAAATAATATTTCAAAACAAATATTATATTTAAAAAATATTATAAATATTAAAATAAATAAAATAAATAATAAATAAAAATCTATTTAAACTTTCAAAAATTAATTTAAATGCAACAAACACCCACCAACACACATGCCTAATATGTATTGGTTCCTAACTAGGTTGGCGACAAAACGAATTTTGGGCAAGGAAGGCCGGCCATCTGTGAGTTCTCTATCTTCTCACAATTCCATTTTGGCCACGCACTATGCTCACAAAATTCCTTTCTTTTTTCCATTCCTATTCGTTCCTTTCCCCCTCTCTCTCCCTCTCTCTTTCTGTCTCTCTCCTTGCATCGCATAGCTAAACTTCTCCTTATAAATACGCATAAAGAGACCAAGGGACTCGTCTGAGTTGAGCTGAGCACTGAGCAGCGAGCAGTGAGCACTGAATTTTGGTGTTTGAGTGGCTGGTGTGGGAGGCTTCGAGTTCAGGTGAGGATAATGGAGATGGGTTCCTTGTGGGTGGTCCTCGTGGCCATTGTGGGTGCTCTCTTGATCCTAAGATTCCTGCTCAAGAATGCAAATTGGTGGCTCTATGAATCCAAATTGGGTATGAAGCAGTACGCTCTGCCCCCGGGTGACTTGGGCTGGCCCTTCATTGGCACCATGTGGTCCTTCCTCAGAGCTTTCAAGTCCGGTGACCCTGATTCCTTCATCGACTCCTTTGTGTCCAGGTAATATTTATCACCCTCTCCGTATAGCTTTTCAGCACCCACCAAGCTACTTTGCCACTGTTGCTAGCTTGCAGCTGGTTCTATATTCATTTCTGACTCTCAAAGCTTCTAGCCTAATGTTAACCCCACCCAAGAATCCTCACCTGAGGTCCTGCTTTCCAAACTGACACCCCACTCTCCCTGACACTTCTTAATGCTATGTTTGTACGGAAATTAAGGAGAAAAATGAGAGAAATGAAAACTTCTTTCTTATATAAAAGTTAAAAAAAAATAAAATTTTTTAAACAATTTTTAAAAATTTTTCGAAATTAATTTTTGTAAATATTTTATTTTTTTTAAATTTAAAAGATTTTAAAATATTTAAATAAAAAAATTTATTAATTAATTTTTTTATTTTTTATTTTTAAAATTATTTTTTTCTTTTTTTTAAACTCTCAAACGTAAACTTAAAAAAAAAATTATACATTTATATTTTATTCTTTTTTTATTTTTTAAATTATTTTTTTAAACTCTCAAACATAAACTTAAAAAAAAAAATTATATACATTCATAAAATAAATATTTTTTTATGCTCCAATAATGTGATATTAGATTTAATATAATTTTTATAAAGTTTGAGGTAAGTCTACCCACATACAAGATTTTTTCCTCTGCAGGGCCACTGGGCAAAGCTGCTGGTGGTCCTAGAAATGCAAAATAATCTACTTTTCTACTTTGGTAAGAGACAAAAATCTGGGCCTGTGTGAAATTACCGTAATGCTACCATTCTAGTTTCCAGAAGTCCAGGGTGAGCTGCACTTATTTGTCATTTTGACTTTCACTTAACTCCTCTCTCTCTCTCTCTCTCTCTCTCTCATCACACTAAAGTTTTGTTTCTAGGATGTGGCTCAGGTGCCACCGTTGTGGACATCAGGATACTCCAACTTTTACCAGAATTGCTTCTGCCTTTTAGTTCTTAATTATATGCTCGGCAAAGAGGTGGACAACTACTGTGTTATTTTATGATTTCATCCATTCAATCAAACATCTTTTTTAATGGTTTCTTGAGTACATCACATTCAATAACTCTAAATTTTATTTTAAATTTAGTTTGATAGTTATTAATTAATCATACAATTCAAGCAAAATATTTTTTAAAAAAGTTTTCTTTTTTTTTATTCTGAGTTTTGATGTCTGTACATGTACGTCAGGAAGTGCAGTCCTTGTCATTGTGGGCCTTGCGTGATGCAGGATGGTCTAGAGTCTATAAAATTGTTGGGGTAATTTGGGGATTTTATTTTTATAATTTTGGGATAAATTAAATAACAAAATTTAATTAAAGTACCTATATAATATAATAAGGCATAAAATTGTCCCATGTTGGCTCTTATGACATATCCAGGAATAAAGTAAGTGGAAGAGCTAGCTAGTAGCTACTGATGAAAGTTACGAGGACAGCGTGTATTTAAAAGCGACAATTTCTTTTTTTTTAAAAAATTTATACTTCAACGTTAGGTTAATTTTTTTTTTCAAAGAACATAAATTGATTGAGTTATCACTTTAAAATAGATTTTATCTAATCATCACTCTTGATAAAAAAAATTAATTTCACAACTATCTTTAGTCAAAACACTAAAAAAGAACATAAATTGAGTAGTAGAAGTAGGATTGAAATTTTATAGAAAAAAAAAAGCAAGAAGTCTTAGCAGGATCTGTGGCACAAAAGATGGTGGAGGCACTACGGGCCTAGATAATGGAAAGAAGATGGAGACATTTATGTCATTTAACAAAATAATTGATTTTGTAGTATGGGTGCGTTTGAGCTTTCTGTGGTTGATGAAAAATTATAGGTACTATGGAATTGGAGACACTACTGTTTCTATTTAATTCTTTTCCTTGTATAACGGGAAGTCAAGTTATAACTTTTCTAAGATGGTGTGACAAGCAAAAGATTATGGCTTCATCATCACATTTCACAAACTATCTTATATTACTGTTGTGTCAAAATCTTTGGGAAATAAAAACCAAAGTCTCTAGGTATCTTCTATTAATGTAGACAAGAGGGTTCTAGTTGGGATATTGAAACAAGAAAAAAAAAATTGAAATTTAGCAGTTTGAAGCTAAGTTCACGAACTGTGAAGTTTCACTGATGAGCATGCCATGGACGATGACACTACCGTTTTGATTGAATCAACAATGCAGATTTGGACGGACTGGAATATACAAGGTTGTGATGTTTGGGAGCCCCAGTGTCATAGTGACAACACCTGAAGCATGCAGAAGAGTTTTGACAGATGATGATAAGTTTAAACCTGGTTGGCCTCGCTCTACCATAGATCTCATTGGAAAGAAATCGTTCATTGAAATTCCTTATGAAGAACACAAGCGCCTGAGGCGTTTGACATCTTCTTCAATCAATGGCTTGGAGGCACTGTCCCTGTACTTGACATACATTGAAGCAAATGTGAAAAGGGCATTGGAGAAATGGGCCAACCTGGAACAAGTTGAGTTTTTAACCGAGGTCAGGAAGCTTACTTTTAAAATCATCACGCACATTTTCCTTAGCTCAGAAGGTGACCCTGTTTTGGAGGCTTTGGAAAGGGAATACACAAAACTTAATTATGGAGTTAGAGCCATGCGAATTAATCTTCCTGGATTTGCATACCATAAAGCATTCAAGGTAACTTTCATCCTCATCTTACTTTCTTAAGCATTAAATATGTGAAAAAAACTAAACAGAAAGCAAAAAGTTGATTAGTATTTATTTGCTTCAAATTTGAATTAAATGCAGAGTGGTGTTTTTGTCACAGCACTTGCTACAAAATATTAAGAGGTTAATAGTAAAGCTATTTGTCATTATGTGAGGAAAAGCTTATTGATAAACTTATCATTCACTCGTTTGATTGTGACCACATGATTTGTAGTTTATGCAGAGGTGAAACCAACATATAATCAGTTTACTCCTACAAGGCTAAAAGCATATGTTGACCTGCTTGTTCACTTCTGAGATCTTAGGTGTTATGTCTTATATGATTTTTATTTGCCACACTGCTGAAGCGCTGCACATATTTCAATAACTTCACAACCCATCTGAGAATTAGAGCACCTGTTAATGAAGCTAATCGGAAACTGAGCCACATCTAGGTTCTGTTGCTGAGTTAGGAGAATTGGCATAAATAAAGAGAAACATGGAACTTATGTTTTCAGACAAGGTACTTCATGTCAGTCTTAAAGAGATGAACAAGATAATCTTAATAATTTTTTTGTCTTTAATCAAACATACTCTAGGATGGTTAGGATGGTTATAGCATTAATGACATTCTCATATTATTGTGTACGTTCTTCAAATGAAGCAGAAGTCGCATTCTAGACTCAGATTATAACAGGAAGGAACAGAATACTGCCTATGAAAACCTTCTTGTTATTAAGTGCAATATCTTATGATTTAAGTTTCTATTTCAGGCTAGGAAAAATCTAGTGGCTATATTTCAATCGATTGTGAATGAGAGAAGAAACCAAAGGAAGGAATATTTACCAAGACAAGCCCAAGATATGATGGATGCTCTGATAGGTGTTGAAGATGAAAATGGAAGAAAATTGGGTGATGAGGAAATCATTGATATCATGATAATGTACTTGAATGCAGGTCATGAGTCTTCAGGGCATATTACCATGTGGGCAACCTTGCTTCTGCAGAAGCACCCGGAATATTTCCAAAAGGCTAAGGTATCAAGTTAATTAATTATCACAGTCTTCTAAGTTTACAATTGCTAATGGACAATAAACAAGCACATTTTTCACTTCATCTTGAGTAGTGTCCCCATGCCCTACCCTATAACCCCAAAATTTTAACACCTTTACTTCCTTATATTGTGTAATTGTCGAATAGGAAGAACAAGAAGAAATAATAAAGCAAAGGCCTCCAACACAGAAAGGATTGACACTTAAGGAAATTCGGCAGATGGATTTTCTTTCGAAGGTAGATATCTGTGGATTTCAGGCTAATATCAAATGATACTGGATCAACTTGTGAGTATATCTGTTTTCATTTTTCTATATTGCATAGGTTATTGATGAAACACTGCGTGTGATTACATTCTCACCAATGGTCTTTCGGGAGGCAAAATCTAATGTCAATATCAATGGTTAGTCCATGTTCTGCTATTTTATTTCTTCTGTCAATATCATAATAAACTACTTACAAGATGCATGATGACTTTAATGCATCTCTCTTCTCACTTTGGCCATCCTTGGTAGATATGAAAACAGAAATGGATAGAGCTATTATGGCCCCTTCTCCTTTCCTTCAAACTTAGTTTTGGCAACAATGTTTCTTTTTGTGATGTAATCTGTGTAGGGGACTAATGATGGCTAGTATGATTGTTGTTTATTACATAGATGTTTTAAGAACTTCTGGAACATTTCTTTTCTACAGAAATTTTAACATCATAATGTGGAAAGAAGTAGATGTAAAGAGTCAGAGTAGGGTATAATATTTTATTCATATTACTAAAGTACTAACTGCACATGGATGATACAGGTTACACCATTCCAAAAGGTTGGAAAGTTCTTGTCTGGTTCAGGTCAGTTCACCTTGATCCTGAAATATATCCTAATCCAAAGGAATTTGATCCTTCTAGATGGAATGTAAGTTGCAAAGATTCATTTTGATATCTGAATTGAATGAATTGGTAATTCCATGTATTTTGCACGTATACATGTGCTTTATGATCTAATTTGTGGATTCGGTTGATGCTTATTCATAGAAAACATACAAGGCTGGAGAATTCCTTCCCTTTGGAGCAGGAAGTAGATTGTGTCCAGGGAACGATCTTGCCAAGATGGAAATTGCAGTTTTTCTTCATCATTTTCTTCTGAATTACAAGTGAGTAACAATAAACCTGTTCTCCCATTTTTTACATTGATTTTCCAAGCAAAATTATATTTTATCCTTATTTTATGATTTCTATGATTGAACCTAAGTCTACATCTAAGTATATGGAATTAATTTGGAGATGCTAAATGGCCACAGGGGAGAGATGGAACACTTACCCTACTTAGATTTGTAATATTATTCTTCAATTTTTGCATATCTTTTCTGTTTACTGTTAATATTATACCATAATAACAGTTTGCTAAAATTAAACTGTTATATAAGCATAGCCAATTATGCAGTGAAGAAAAAGAAGTATACTGTCCTCATGTGGGCTACTGTCACTCCCTTTGTGGTATAATTTTCCATCTGCAGTGATTTAGCTGGAAAAATCTTAGTGTATCAAAAGAATAGAAAAAAAATGAAAAAGTTAAGATCTTTATTTTTCCTGAATATATCATCGTCATTAACAACTTTGCCAGAGGATTTATTCGTGAAAGAGAAAAAAGAAAACTAGAGTCTTGGTTCTAACAAGCATTCCATTAACTAATGTTTATGTTATTTTTTGTTGCCACAGGCTTGAACAGCTTAACCCTACATGCCCTGTGAGATTCTTACCGCATACAAGGCCCAAGGACAATTGCATGGCAAGGGTCAAGAAATGTTCATTTACATCAACTTAGCATGGAAAGAGAGACAGAGCACATGACTGTGGCTCTTACTAGTATGAAAATCTGTCGTGTTTGCACTCAAATAAATCCAAATGCGTAGATCTACTTTGAGCTATGTTCTCATGGTAAAGAAAAAGAAAATAGGAAGCTTCAGAGTCTCTGGATATAAGAAATAAGTAAAATTACGAGAGTTCCATCTACCAACCTTTAAGCACTAGCTAGTGAGTCATGAGTCATCCATATCTGGGTGCCCTCCAAATGTTCTGAAAAATGGACAAAAGTTACTTTAATTTCATCAGCTTCTCGTACAAAGGAAAGAATCAAGTTTCTGTTTCATCTGCTTCAGAAGGATTTACTAATGTGTGTGTGTGTGCACAACTCGGGCTAAAGCTTAATGGTTGCTAGACAGTTATATTAAAGACACTAACATAAACACAATAATGAAATATGCTCCTCGCTAAGTTTGGGAACTGACATGCATCTCATGCATTATATTCGTTGTTTATCGTTTAACCTAGCTAAAGAGGACCTTAGAAACCAAAGGACATTAGGATTAACCAACACAGATTTTAAGACACCTTCTTATTTATTAAGAATACAATTAAATAAGTGCCTCATAAGAATATAAGTAAATAAATGCCTCATATGATTTAGATTTATTTGGATACACTATTTTTGCAAACTCAAAGCCATGCCTGTTTCCTCATATGATTGGATTTAAGGGAGAAATTTTAAGGGAGTAAATATTTAGGAAAATGAATATGTTTGGTATGCAAGTAAAAAAATGAGAGAATATTTTCAGGAGTAAAATATTCCCTCATTCTTGGGGTAAACGTTATCTTTAGAATGTAGGGTAAAGTATTTTCCAGTTTTATTTTCTCTCTCTCTCTCGAGCTCTCTGTTGAGCGGTCTCTCTCTTTGTTTCTGATCTCTTTTATATAAGCCTACTGTCACCCTTTTATGTAAGCAAATAAAATCGCATAGAAGATTTTATATAAAAGTTCCATTCATATGCAAATAAAACATATGCATATTAATATTCATATTAAAAGACACCAAATATTAATATCGATCTAACCAAAAATTACTCCCTTTTATATAAGCATACCAACAAGGAGAAAAGGAAATTTTAATCCATCAACATTTACTCTATCAAAAGTTTCTCTCTTAATTTTTTTACCCTTAAATTTTAAGGTCATACCAAACACAACCTTCAAGGACTCACTAAGTGATCACCAAGGACATGTTCATTCACTTCCCAATAAAACAAGCACATGCATAAGCAAAATTCTTTGAAAAATAAAAGCAATGACGGTTATATTTCTGATAGACTAAAAAATGGATTTACTAAAAAAATAATAATAAAAAACTTAATCCTAAATTGCTTATAAAAATATTTCCTTAATTCCTTAGCCTACGGACCATAAAAAATTTATTTAATTCCTTCCTTTTTTTTCTTG
This sequence comes from Castanospermum australe, assembly GCA_019955255.1. Lineage (NCBI taxonomy): Eukaryota > Viridiplantae > Streptophyta > Magnoliopsida > Fabales > Fabaceae > Castanospermum > Castanospermum australe. The sequence continues at coordinate 833,553 of NSJW01000053.1, forward strand.
TAAAAAGAAAATTTTCTTAATACCTTATTCATTGTATACTTACCAACAAAAATTCCTTATTCATTAGTTTGTTTGTTGCCAAAAAAATTTCTTAATTTTTTTCTTACCAACAACAATTCCTTAATTCTTTATAAAAATAATTTCCTTAATTTCTTAGCCTACTTAGTATTTACCAAAAAAATTTAATCCTTAATTTTTTCCTTACCAAAAAAATATTTAATTCCTTAGCCTACTTAAAATAAAAATTCTTTAATTCCTTAACTTTCATTACCAAATAAAAATTCCTTAATTCCGTGGATTTAGATCCTTTTGAAGTGCAAGATGCACTTTAGAGGATAAAGTGCTAGTGATAATTATTAATGAGAAAATTAAAAATGTAGATTATAACAAATTATAATTTATTATCAATGTTCTTGTATTTTATTAAAATCTAAAATGTTAATTTTTTAACCTTTTAATTATCAACAGCGTACTTTATTCTCTAAAAATTAATTTAATATCAATTTAAATTACTTTTATTATAAAAAAATAATATTTTTAAAAAGATGACAATGTATATTATGGAGTAAAATTACACTTTTTGTTACAAACAAATCAAAAATTAGTTCAAAATCATTTCATTTAACCAAAACGTATAACATATGTAGAGAAAAAGTAAAACATTTATAATATATATACAGAGTACTTATGCATCATGATACAAAATACTAATGTATTATAATTAAGAAATTTAGAATGCCTGTGCAATTCATGGGTTACTCACTACATTATTTGTTTGCTAATTAATTAGAACCCATATTCTTGATTTTCTTATCAATAGTTATCATGTTCACCTTATCTGTATCCAAATCCCAATATTAATTCCTTAGCCTACTTACCATAAAAATTATTGAATTCCCTAATATTCTTCTTATAAATTTTTTTCATTAATGCCTCAGCCTACTTGAAATAGAAATTATATAATTCCTCAATTTAATTTTCTTCTTCCCAAAAAAGAAAACTTCCTTAGCTTACTTAGTACTAACCATAACAATTATTTAATTCCATAATTTTCTTTTGACCAAAAAATTAGCCTACTCATAAAAAAAATCCCTAATTTGCTAATTACCAAACAATTATTCCTTAATTCCTTAATTTTCTACTTACTAAGAAATTTCCTTAATTCCTTAATTTGCTTTCTTACCAAAAACAACTCATTAATTTTTTGATTCAATTAATTAATTTACAACTATTATAAAAAGTCACTATGAACTTTTAATTAAATTTGCAAATTAAACTTGTAAACTTTGAAAAATGTTACAATGTGTCTTTTCATGCGAATTTGGCTAACAATTTATATTAATCATGTTATCATTATTATATATATCATCACGCAAGATCTTCTTTTAAAAATTTATGTTTTTAGAAAATTTATTTTATATATCGTACTTTAAAAAAATGGAAACATTTAAACATTATGAAATTTTTGTTTGATGTTGATTACTGGATTACGAGATTGATATTAAAAAAAATCAACTGATAACAAGTGTATTGGTGGGCTCATTATTGTCACATAAATTACGAAAACTGTTAAAAAGGTGGCTGAAATGAAAGGATTCGTTTATAATATTTCAAATGATTTGAGAATTCAATTAACAAAATTAAAAGTTCATAAAGAATACTTGTAATATAATAAATCCAACATTAAAGGTATATGTTTTGTTTTTTTCAACACTGAAGCTCAAATTTTCCTTCATTTTCACCTTTACGTAGTATGATTTAATTCAATTTCCCATTGAATGGAGTACTACTTAACAAAAAAGGCTAGTAATTAGTACATAAACCTTTATATATGTATTGCTTTAAGTAGACAACAAAACAAATTTTGTGCTGCTATTCTAACTTTCCACAATTCATTCTAGCCTATTATACCGCAAAAGATAATTCTTTGTTGATAGATCATAATTTATTAGGGATGATAAAATAGTTCAGATGGATTTTAAATTAGATCATTAATTGATAGATAAAAAATAAATTAAAATTTATTTAAAATTTATTAAAAAATAATTAAAATTATTTTATTTATTCATAATTTATTTTAATAGATAAGCATGCAACTCATGTATTAATTTATTTTATAAAATGAGTATTTAATTTATTTATTTTTAATTAAATATATTTAGATTCTTTTTAAATTTAAATATATTATATTTTCTAAATTTTATGATATTCATTAAATTTAAACAAATATTTTAATTAATTTATTAATCATTTAATAATTAAAATTAATATAATTTATCAAATTCATTGAATTAATTATTATTATTATAATTAAATAAATTGTGCTACATTTAGAAATGCCCGAAAATTGTGACACCTAAGAATTCTACCACAAAATTACTTTCCTTTCCTGTTCATCTTCTGTCCTTTGTCATCTATCTTACTTCCGTTCCCCCCCTCGCGCACATAACTTCTGCGTATAAATACAGAGAGAGGCTCAATGGGACTTGTGTGGGACTCTGAGTTGAGGGCTGAGCACTGAATTCTGGTGTTTGAGCCACTGGTGGGTGAGGGGAGGCTTCGAGTTCGAGTGAGGAAGATGGAGACGGGTTCCTCGTGGGTGGTGATTGGGGCCATTGTGGGTGCTCTCTTGATCCTGAGATCCCTGCTCAGGAATGCAAATTGGTGGCTCTATGAATCCAAATTGGGCGCGAAGCAGTACTCTCTGCCCCCAGGTGACCTGGGGTGGCCCATCATTGGCAACATGTGGTCCTTCCTCAGAGCTTTCAAGTCCAGTGACCCGGATTCCTTCATGAACTCCTTTGTCTCCAGGTAATTACATTCATCACCACCCTCTCCACATAGCTTTTCAGCACCCACCAAGCTAGTTCTCTGTTTCTCTTCCCTCACGAGTCACAGCAACACACTCAAGTTTTCTTCTTTGAAGTTGTGGCACAGAAGCCTTCGTTTTGGACAACGGGGTTGCTCTGAATTCAGAGAAATCGACACCCGTTTTGTTTTGGCCGTTACGTGAAACCATTTTTTTTTAAAGGATTTTTAAGTACGTTAACAGTCCACAGTTAAAAATTTTATTTTATTCTTTGAGTTTTTTTTGGTACAATTTTTTAAGTTAATTTGATAGTTTTGCATTTAATCCTGTAAAATATATAAGAATTCTTTTTGTTTTTTTCTCCCTTTTTGATAGAGTTGATCTCAACATAACTGTGTCAGCATGTGGAGTCCATGTTATTGTGGGGCTCACGTGATTAGGATGGTCCGGAGTCTATAACATTGATAATTTTGGGGATTTTTATAAATAATTATGATACAATATTCAATAAGAATAGGTAATTATGCTACTTATGTTACTGAAAGTTAAATAGGGTTATCGATCAACTTGAATCCTCTCATTTGTTTTCAAACACAAGAGAAGAGATAAATATAAAGTAGTGTTGACAAAATCAGACTAGATTGGACGGTCTGACCAGTTCAACGGTGAAATGGACACTCAGCTGGTTATGTTATGGTTTAATTTTATAACTGAATTTATGGTCAGACCACTTTGAATCGGTCAAAATCAGATAAAACTGCCTAAATTGGCTGATTTAACCGGTTTAACTAGCTGGTTATTATTTTTTTTTTTAAAAAGTTCAATGTATTTTATAAATGTTTTTTTAGATTTTATATTATTATTTATGAAATTTTTTTATGACGTTATCCAGTTCAATTCATTCGGTTCAACCAGGCGATTGAACCGGTTGAATCTAAACCGAAAGTCTTACTAGTTCACTATCCAGTTCAACAACATTGATATAAAGGATTTGGATCCTCTCGTATAATAAGACCATATATGAAAGAGATAAACACCAATTTTATTATGGTGGGACCTACCATTGCGATGGGTTATAAAATCCATTAATTATATTCAAAAAAAATTTTTTTCTCTCTAATATAACACTCTTCTCTTATTTCACTGAGAGGAGAGGAACCTAAACCAAATATAAATACATTTAGATTTTCTTATTTTACTAAATAATATGAGGGGATCTGTTATAAGATAGAAGGTCGTAAACTACTTCTATATAAAATTAGTATGTCTCTACACAAGTTATTGTAAGCCCTCTAAAATAAAGCTTATGTTACCCTCCTCCTGGTGTTGAGTAAAGTAAGAGGAGAATCCAAATCCAATACAAATAACTTTGTTGATAGGTACTAGGGAGTCACTGTTTCTTTTCAGTGCTTACTTCTTAGGACTTGGGAGTTGCGAAACTTGCTTGTTCTGAGATGGTGTGACAAAAGCAGGAGATTATGGTCTCTTTAAATTAAGTTTCACCAACAACCTAAACTAACTGTTATGCCAAAATCTTCTTGGAAATAGAAATTAGTGTTGGAATTTTGATTCTATGTGAATTAGCATAGTCAAATATTTCTTGAAATTCGAATTAATTGAATGTCAAATATTGTTAAACATATTTGGTTTAACCCATTTGTGATCACTTTTGTTATTGGGCTTTTATAGGCACTAGACCTATTATGGATTATGTATGGGTTTTCTATGATGGGTAGGTTAATCCATATTGTAAACACAAGAAGAGGCCCCAGTTATCATCCTATATGTATTGTGGTTGCCCCCATTGGGACCATAAGAGGTTTTCAACACATGTAGGGAATGAGGGTAATTTCTCTCATTCACACACTTTTTCTCATCTTGTAGATTTTGTAGACAAGGGTTTTCTGTTTGATGTCAACAGTTAGTGGCTCTAATTATCTTCTAATGCATACAAGAGGATTCTAGTGGGGGATATTGAAACAAGGAAAAATACTAAGCATTGGGAGTTTGAGATTGAGTCACAAATTGTGAAGTTTCACTGATGATCATCCCATGCATGCAGGTTTGGACGGACTGGCATATATAAGGCCTTGATGTTTGGGAACCCAAGTGTAATTGTGACAACACCTGAAGCATGCAAAAGAGTTTTGACAGATGATGATAAGTTCACACTTGGTTGGCCTCAATCTACTATAGATCTCATTGGAAAGAAATCGTTCATTTCAATGCCTTATGAAGAACATAAGCGCCTTAGGCGTTTGACATCTTCTTCAATCAATGGCTGGGAGGCACTGTCCCTGTACTTGACATACATTGAAGAATGTGTGAAAAGTTCATTGGAGAAATGGACCCAAATGGGAGAAATTGAGTTCTTAACTCAGATGCGGAAGCTTACTTTTAAAATCATTGTGCATATTTTCCTTGGCTCAGAAAGTGATACTGTTATGGAGGCTTTGGAAAGAGAATACACAACACTTAATCATGGAGTTAGAGCCATGCGAATTAATTTTCCTGGATCTGCATACCATAAAGCATTCAAGGTAACTTTTCATCATTATCTAGCTCCCTTAAGCATTAAATATGTGAACAACTAAACAGAAAGCAAAAAGCTTATTAGTATTGCTTCTACTTTGAATGAGATGCAGAGTAGTGTTTTTTGCAGAGCACTTGCTACAAAATATTAAGAGGTAAATTGTAAAGCTGCTTGTGACTACATGACGAAAAGCTTATTAATGAAGCATATCTTGAAACAATTTTAGTTACAACATATAATCAGTGTCGTCCTACAAAGCTAAAAAACCATATGTTGACCAGCCAGTTCACATCTGAGATCTTAGGAGTTATTTGATGTTTATTTGCCATAATGCTGAAGCACTTCAGAAGTTTCTCTATTCTCACAATCCGGCTGAACTTAGAGCATCTGTTAATGAAGCTAATTTGAAACTGAGCCACATCTATGTTCTATTGCTGAGTCTGGTAAAATTTGCATAAATAAATAAAAAATGTGACTCTTAATGTTTTCAGACAAGTTACTTCAAATCAGTCATTCAAATATGAACAAGATAATTTTAATCACTGTTTTGTCTATAAAACAACATACTCGATGATAGTTATAGCATTCATTACGTTCTCATATTCTTGAGTATGTTCTTCAAATGAAGCAGAAGTCTCTTTCTATGAGACACAAATGATAACGGGGACGAATAGAACACTGCCTGTGAAAACCTTTTAGTTATTTAAGTGAAATATCTTCTGATTTAAGTTTCTTATTTTAGGCTAGGAAAAATCTACTGGCTATATTTCAATCCGTTGTGAATAAGCGAAGAAACGAAAGGAAGGAAAATTTACCCAGAAAAGCCAAAGATATGATGGATGCTCTGATAAATGTTGAAGATGAAAATGGAAGAAGGTTAGGTGATGAGGATATCATTGATATAATGTTGATGTACTTGAATGCGGGTCATGAGTCTTCAGCACATATTACAATGTGGGCGACCTATTTCCTGCAGAAGCATCCAGAATATTTCAAAAAGGCTAAGGTATCAAGTTACTTAATTATCAATAGTACATTTACATTTACAATAGCTAATGGACAATAAACATGCACATTTACCCCCTAACCGCAAAATTCTAACTTCTTCTTCCTTTTATTATTTATTCCTTGAATAGGAAGAACAAGAAGAAATACTAAAGAAAAGGCCTCCATCACAGAAAGGGTTGAAACTTGAGGAAGTTCGGCAGATGGATTTTCTTTCCAAGGTAGATATTGTTGATTTCAGGTCAATATCAACTTATATTAGATCATCTTGTTATTGTCTTTTTTTTTTTTTCTACATTGCATAGGTGATTGATGAAACAATGCGTCTGATTACATTCTCACTGATGGTCTTTCGGGAGGCAAAATCTGATGTCAACATCAATGGTTAGTCTATGTTCTGCTAATTTATTTCTTATTTCAATATTGGAAAAAATACTTTTGAGATGCATGAAGACTTCAATACACATCCTTTCTCACTCAGGCCATGCTTGGTAGGTATGAAAACATAAGTGGATAGATCTTTTATGGCCCCTATTCGTTACTTCAAACTTAGTTTTGGCAACTGTTTTCCGTGCCATGCTCTGTGTAGGAAACTAATGATGGTTCATATTATTGTTCTTTCACTACATAAATGTTTCATGAACTTCTGGAACACTTCATTTCAAGTGACATTTTAACACCGTGATGTGACAGGAAATAGATGTAAAGATGCAGAGGTAAAGTAGAATCTTCTATTCATATTACTAAAGTACTAACTGCTTAGGGATGATACAGGTTACACCATTCCAAAAGGTTGGAAAGTTCTTACCTGGTTCAGGTCGGTTCACCTTGATCCTGAAATATATCCTAATCCAAAGGAGTTTGATCCTTATAGATGGAATGTAAGTTGCAAAGCTTTACTTATGACACACCTGAATTGATGAAATAGGGGATTCCATGTATTTTGCACTTACATTGGAGCTTTTATGATTTAATTTAACAATTTGGTTGATGCTCATTCATAGAACATACACAAGGCCGGAGAATTCCTTCCATTTGGAGCAGGAACTAGGTTGTGTCCCGGGAATGATCTTGCCAAGTTGGAAATCTCAGTCTTCCTTCATCATTTTCTTCTGAATTATGAGTCAGTAAACCTGTTATCCCTCTTTAAGCTACTCATCTTTTTTTTACCAGACAACTTACATATTTTCTCCTATTTTATGAGTTCTGTGATTGAACCTAAGTCTACATCAACGTTTTTGTTTTACTAACATTAAAACTGAATAGCCGTATTCAACTCAAGTAATGCTTACAGATTTGGTGACGTATGTTTTCCTTTTCCTTCTGTCCTGCTGAAATTGACATAAATTTTAAAATAAATATAAAAATTGCTTACAGGAGATGTAAAAATGCCAGTGTGGAAAGAGAGAACACTTTCTCTACTTATATTTTAAATATTTTTTCTCATCTTTTTTGTTTTTAGCTGTTCATTTTATACCATAAGAGTTTGCTGAAATTAAATGTTATATAATTTACATCCATTCATGCAGTGAAGAAAAAGAAAAGGCAGCCTTTTAGTACACGCTCCACAAGCGTCACTGTCACTCCCTTTAAGATATAATAGTCCATCTATAATGAGTAGCTGAAAAATATCAGTGTATCACAAGGTTGTAGACTTTATTTTTCATGAATGCATCCCTATCTTTTAACAATTTTTCCATAACCTTTGTTCGTTAGCAAGAAAAAGAAAACTAAATTGATTGGTTCTAACAAAGCATTCTATCAACAAATGTTCAAGTTATAATGTTTCTTGCTGCCACAGGCTTGAGCAGCTGAATCCTAAATGTCCTGTGAGATACTTGCCACATACAAGGCCCGAGGACAATTGCTTGGCAAGGGTCAGGAAATGTTCGTCTGCTTCAACCTAAGATGGAAAAAGAGAGAGCACATGAAGATGGCTCTTCTTCATATGACAACCAGTCTTCATGTTTTCCCTCAATGAAGTCAGCAGGCCCAGATTGAATATATATATATATATATATATATATATATATATTCTCATAGTAAATAAGAGCATATAGATATAAGAAATGTGTAAAATGACAGAAGTTCCATCTGCTATCCATCTGGGTGAATAAACTGAGAATTCGACAAAATTAATTTTTGTTTCATCTGCTACTCATACAAAGGAAATATTCTAGTTTTAGTTTCTACCGCAATAGAAAGATTTGCTGATCTGTGTGTGTATAGAACAAGGTTAGAGGTTAATAGTAAAACTTTCGGGAAGGACCTTTAACCAGTAAATCTTCCTTCCTGGGGGACCCTAAACCAGCTAATGTCTGGAAGGGAGCAAGAAGGATTCAAAACTTTCTGAATACCTCTCCTTCTTCACATAACTCTACATCTTTTTTTCACTCAAGAATGAATTGTGCACCATGGCGGTAGTCAATTCAACTGTTAAATGAGGTATTTATAAGTCCTTTCAAAAAGGCTTTAGGTTAAAAGGTGAAAACGGAAATGTTACAAAGAATTGTGTTTTATTTATTTATATTTTAACATATTAATATTAAATTTAAATGATTAAAAATATACTTTTAAAAAAAAACATACTCACTAATATAGAATAATTAATTTTTTCTTAAAAATTATATTTTTTAATCATTTAATACTATAATGTCAAAATATAAATAAATAAAATACAATTCTAAATGATTTTTTATAAGCATATAATAATTTCTCTACCTTTAGAGTTTCATCCATAAAAAGTTACCACTGGAGGCTAGGGTTGGTTCAAATTTTACTATTCAAGCATTTAATTCTAAGAAACGTTTTAATGGTCCTCAAGTTTTAAGATCAGAATCCTCGAAAATTAGGAGAAAAAGTTGAAAAATCAAATCTATCATGATCAAGGTTCCAGTGATCATTTACTTGAGGCCACTAGCCACCAGCTTGGGTCCATGGCCCCATCGATATGGCCACCAGACATTTGAGTTAGTTTTTCGTTTTTTTTTTTTCAAGGGTTTAATCAAAATTTAGCATTTCCTTCTTTTTGGGCTGTCAAATCTTGAAATTTGAATCCAATGATCATTAGATCTTAGAAAAAAAAAATTCCGTCCATCTTAGAAAAATTTTAAAATTAATTAATAAGGGTTTTAAATAATTATTTAAAAATATTTATCCTTTTTTCTTTTTTTTATGAAACTTTTAACTAAAGGAAAATTTATGATAAATCTTCTCTCCTTTTATTTTTGCTTCCAAATTCCTCATCCAAAAGCATAGCCTAAATGCCTTGGTTTTTTTGCCTTGAGAACTAAAATATAAGAGGCACCGAAGGTTCTGACTTCACATCTATGGACCATGCAAACATTTTGGAATTGAAACCATTCTTGTTGTCCCGACTAACACAAGTCCACATAAGCTCTCGTTTTTAAGTTTTAGGGGATTCAATACTCCATGTAATCTAATGTTCATAAATCTCTTTATCAGTAAAAGCCTTAACCTTCGAGTTGAGTGTCTCTTCATCAAGGCCAAAGTCATACTTAGGTAACCAATTATATTATCTCAACTTGATCTTTATCACCACAATAACAAAGCCAAGTATGATTAAATTATTAAGCATTTAACATTTATTGTAACTTATATATCTCGACATTCAACTAATCAACTACTGAGTTAGAGGGCTTGTGGACCATACAGTCCCTACTGAGCCTAAGCCCAACAACTTGCTTCTAGCCTATCTTTATTAACTCTAGAGGCATCACCCTTCTATATATACTCACTATGGAGTCAACCTATTGGTATGTTCATTTTTCTTATCTGTCCACTCATATTACTCTCTTACTGACTTGCGTATCATAGTACTTTTTGCAGGTACCTCTCTTCACGTTAACGAATCTCCTGACATGACTTAGTAGCTATTACACTAATCTAGAAATATCAAGAAAGAACAATATCCTTGGATTGGCCCTTCCAAATCCTTCAACAAGCTTTTAGAACCAAGGTATCAAGTCAGACAACATAAATTTGTTGAATCTTCAATGAAATTATTAAGAAATGTCAGAAAACATTGACATATAGATTTTCTCAATATAAACTCAAGCTATTCAAGTTGGTAGAACCAAGGTATTCAAGCTAGACAATATAAATTTTCATGTAGTGGTTAAATTTTCTCATGCTTTATACCGCTGGAATGCTTGTGAAATCTACTTTCTATATTAGTAAGAATTGAAATCCAATGCAAGTGTCTGAGGAGCTCCATGAAGTGAAAACCAAAAGCCTAAAATCAGCTCCATGGTGTAAGGCAATATGATCTCCTCATCTATCAATTACTTAAGAGTAATGCCATGTGGAGAACATTTTACATACACTAAAACTTGCGGGATTTGTGCTGTATTACACATCAAATTTTTTTTTCTGCATAAATTCACATGCAATTAAATGGATCTGAACATTAAATGGTCTCTTTTTTTTTTTTGTCTCCTTAATAGTTATCCATTTTGCGTTTCCCAAATGACTAACAATTATTTGACCAACTAATAATATTTTTACATCTAGCCGGTGGGTAGAACAAGGGAAATCTCAAGTTCATGCAAATACTTCAAGACGATTATGATAAGTGGACACACAACAGTTCTAAAGACATGAAACAGATTACTGAGAATCAGTTTTGAAACTTGATTTCAAGAAGTGTATTCCGTATCTCCCAAAATGGACCCTGCAATATTGGAAGTAGCAATGTGCATTGAACAACAAGCAATACAACACACGCATGATAAACACCTCAACGATGACAGCTTTTTAGAGTATCTATTTCGCTATATGCCCAAATAACTGAAATAAGTACTTCTAGTAACTTGAAAATAAAGCAAACAGGAAACGTGTTTTTGCTACTACTCTTAAACCACAAGATTTATCAAAGCTTTCATTGTAGTAACAAACACAACAAAATACTACTCTTTTATTAATAGAAGGACATGAGCTCCTTGGCAAATCCATGTTAGATTATTTCTGCTCTTATTAGCATAGTAAATTTATCTCAATGTAACCCGCAAGGATATAATTCAATGACAAGAAGTTAAAATTTCACTAAGACAAATTTTACCTGCAAAGTTATGAATTCAAGTCATGTTAGCGAACACTTTGTGAGAAAAGACAGTCTCAGTATTTCGAACAAGTTACCCCTCATAAGAACCCAAAAAATTTATCTCAATGTAATTTCTTGAGTTTATGCTTATGTCAAGAACTCTTTGACATCTCATTGCGTTCCGGTGGCAGATAAATTAATGGTCCATAAGTCAAGAGCATTTCCTCGAAAATTTGGGCCCAGTCTCAGCTTCACATTAACAAATAAAAATTGTAAAAATTTCCTTGAATATGTAATTGTTAACACGACTAGGGGTGTATCAGAAAAACCAAGCCTTTCACACAAATAATTCAAGCAATAATGTAACAATAAATTCATATAATATTAGTTTTTTTTTACTATAAATGAAAGTGCAGCTGGTTCCAACACACCACAACACTTCCAACAATATGAAGAGATTCCTAGTGCTGCATCCTTGCTTCCACTTAAAAGGATTTTAACAGATGTGAAAGGATGAACTAATCAATCTGTATGTCTGTTAAGAAATCTAACTTTTTACAACTGGTATATAGACAAAGCGCCAAGATGCAATAAATATGGGAACAGCAGCTCTCAAGAAATTACAAGAAAGATTCAAACAATGTTTCTATCTACAAGAAGGATATTTCAAGACCCAAAAATTCATAAAGATCTCCTAACAAAGGTAAATCCTACATAAAGCCACTAGAAAAGCCTCCAATATATGTAAAATATAGACATTGCCAGCAAATGATAAATATGTATCTGGCTGTCAGTCCTACTGAACGCCATGGTTCATCGCTCCTCATGTCCAATTCTTCAAACTTCCATCAAGCATGGATCATCTGCCCATTCAAATAAGCAAAAAGATTTGAAACACCACATTTATCTGATAGAGACAGTAGAGAATCACTGAGCAGGCAGATGTAATACAGTATCACAAAAGAAGAAATAAAAAACAATTTTTTTACCATCTTTGGGCTGTTTCTTCCTTTCAGTGTTTTCATTGCAGCTTCTGCAAAAGCTTGTGCTGCCTCTGCATCAGCTTCCGCAGCTTCTGCCTCCCTAGCTGCCTCTTCAGCTTCTGCTATGGCAGCTTCTGCTTCTGCAACTGCTCGAGCAGCAACTGCAGCCGCCTCTTGTGCAGTCATGGACCTTATCTTTGCTAATTCTAAATCTATCTGAGACTTTGTAAGGACATTGGGCTCATCCTTGTCAACTTTCATAGAGGCTTTCTGCCTCCCATCCGATAATAACATGGATGGGTTCCTTCTTCTGTCAGAATATGACGGAGTAGTTGCTATCCTATACTTGCGTTTCACCTGAAATGTCAACTTAACCCAATAATAAGATCTCTAATTGAAACAACTATATATAACTGCCACAAAGTAGAGAATCATAGCATCCAGAATACTTGTCAAGCTCACATAAATGTACAGTAACACTAAATCAAGACAAACTATGGATTCCTGAAAACTATACCATGCACAATTGCTTCTAATTCACACCAACAAGCACAAATTTTGTGCAAGTCTATGTATTAGTTTGCAGTTAAACCATGTATACATGATCCAGTCCAATTACCACAGCCAGCAGCTGTATGAAAGCAACAGTGTATAGAATAAAACAATAGCAACAGCAACAGCAACAATGGATTTCAAATAGACATATAAGTCCTGAATAAAAAGTTCAAAAGGATTGTTTCTCACCATTCGAACTTGTCAAGAGTCTCACTTTAAATCCTCTTTGAACTAACATCTTTCCTTATTCCTTTCAGCATCTCCTCTTGTCTTGTCCTGGTAATTTGTGTTGAGCCAACACTCCGTTCCTATCTGGCCCAGCTTCCACTCCACGTACATTGTCTTACTCCTAATTAGTAACTCTAGAATCTGTCTACTCATTCAATGCTTGATTCAGCATTGTCCATGAAGACAACATCATCTACAAACAGCATTGTTGTAGAGGAGAGCTCACTCCTAAAAGCCAGGATGATAAGAGGGGAGAGCCTCCACTATAAATGGAAGTTCCATGTGTCACACCCACTCAATACTCACGTTCCTAACATCAACTCCATGAGGTTGGAAGAGCAGTCCATCAACGCTAGTGAGTGGACAAGCTGGGCTTTGATACCACTAGATTTAGAGGAAAGGCCCTCTTAAAAGCCAGGCTGACAAGAGAAGAGAGCCTAGTCCACTATAAATAGGAGTTCCATTTCTCACATGCAACTGTTATGGTACTCATTTTGGCATTAAGCATGCATCAGAGACTCTCATCTTGTATCAATTTCTTAAGCTAATTCATCATTGCAAAAATACACTAAACATATTTTTTATTGTATGTCTATCCAGCAAATGACTCTCCCAGCTACCTCATACACTTGGTACTGCTAATTCGTTGATATCCATAATCCAGCTAACACATTGACCATGTTTTGATATTTGTCCACCAAAAGACAAGTTTTCCATATATAATCAAGGCTTATCATGTGTTAATATGAATTGAGCTGCAGCCTCCAAGCATGGGACTTTGTAATATATATTAGAAATAATTACTTAGCAAGTGACAACTAAGCTAGTCATGAACAGACATGTAACTTAAATGATACAAAAGAACTTAGCATTATTTCTCATTCCTGCATGATCAAAACCGTTAAAATGTCTTGAGAAGAAAATGAAACTGCAGAAGGATGTCCACTTCGTAGAATCAGAGGCTTGTAATGAACATGCATGCATGTCAAGCCTAACTTTTTTTTTCATAAAATCTTTTTAATTTTGTTTTAAAACTAATCATAAAATAGTGGTATGTAACTCCCATTAAGAAACATATTAAAAGGAAGAATTTAGGTGGAACTCATGAAGGTTGAAATGACAAATTTCCACCTCCTTTTAATGAATGTAAATACATATACTAGGATTTTAAAAAAAAAAAAAAGCAAAAACAAAAATTTGACACCAAGTGAAGAAATCACCTTTCAACAGTAGTCTAAATATAGTAGTAGTATGGATGAAATTATGTACATTGAAGGGTTTGTATTTTTGTCATCCAAACGAGGTTTGCATCAGATAGATATTAGCTATGGCATCATGAACATGTTTAAATATACCTTGATCAGTTTTCCACTTGCTGTCAAAAACTTTAATTTTGCTGACAACAACCTCTTGAAGTCAGGTGGTGCCCAATATTGATCCTACAGTTTAAAAAGCACTGAAATTCAACTGACTTGAAAACAAAAACAATATAACAACACATTATGAAATATAAAATAAAACAGTATCCTACCAAATGGAATACTAAACACTTAAATTTCACAAGTAGCAAACAGATATAATGTCATTCCTTAACCAACAAAAATTTGGTCCATTGAAATGGCACCACATTTTTGAGCATCATTACTATCATATAAAATACAATGATGTTTCCTAGATGCTAAACCAATAAAAAAAAAAAGGAAGAACAAGGAAAAAGGACTGAGCCTGCTCAGGGATAGAATTAGCCCACTTCTTCACTGATCATACAGAACAAAAATCTTCCAGCCACATCTTAGAATTTATATTACAAGAGTTTTATGCCCAACAAGCGAGTTTCACAAACAATGCCAAACAAAAGACGAATTATTGAACAAAAATAAAGGAAAAGACTAGAGTGAGAACGATTACAGGGAACTATATATATCTTGAATTGATGACTAATGAAATTACAGAACTAACTCCACAACCATTTGGACCGCATTAACTATGAAATTTTATATATTATAGCTTTGTTAGTCAAAATAGGTCTCATCTACAATCAAAAAGTCAGAATATCAGGATTGCAACCAAAGAATTAAATGAATTAAAAGCAAAACAAATAGAAGTTAGACTTCAAAGTCAGAACTCAGAACTATACCTCTATGTAAGCAGCAATAGTTGTCTTATTAGAGCCACCATTCTCCTTCAAGCTAGTTATTGCTTCCATTATAAGGTTATCCAATCTGTACAATGTAAACATGATATGGCATACAATGTTAAAAGAGGCAAACGAAATTTCAAAGAAATGAAACTAGCAAATCATACAAAGAGAATGATCACTAGTTGTTTATAAATATAACCAACTATTAAAATAAAATAAAAAATTATTAAAATTTCTTACAGTTACAGATGATCAATCATATGGAAAAATAGAGCCTAATTTCAAATCCCTTAGAGTTTATTATAATGTCAGAGAGCACCTTTCAAGATGTAAAATTTTTTTCCATTTGGCTTTTTTTGAGGGGGGAGTAAGGATTGCCTGTGAGTTGAGTTAATGACAGCAACCTGATCCTCAATGGCCGGGGTACTCCTCTCCTGGACTAGCAGATGTTAAAAGACACAAACTTCTCAATATAACTTCATTTCTCCAGTACTCCAATCATAGGTCATCGACCACTATATTTATCATCATTTTTCCTACTTGATGAAGCTGTGAAGTGATGCTGTCTAGACCTTTTATAAGCACTAATGTGGAGCAGTAACAGCATGTGATTTTTTTCATGTTACGTATTCTACTCTATATAGACAATGCTCCCTATGGTGTCACCAAAAATAAATTTAAATAAATATTAAATTTTTATACACTTATAACTGTCTTATCTCCACACTTTCCCAACCCACTTTCTCCACTTTTAGGGAGTCATAGAAATTGTTATAACTACCCACTCTCACAAAAACATAGAAATGTAGAATTGCAGGGAAATTTCAAAAATATTAAAACCTAAAAAAATAAAAAAAAAATCCTCCCATCACACTTGTAAGGGAAGCAAGTTACACTTAAACAAACTCCAGAAGTTATGTCATTAATAGCAATATTAAGTTTCCCAATTGGATGCGAGCCAAAAAAGAGAACAAAATCAGGCTATCATGCCAGGAATTAAATCAATGACCTTAAAACTCAGTAGTCAGTAAGAATTCCTAATTGGAAGACAATTGCACATAGCACATCTAAAGTACTGTTTTTTTTTTCTTGGGTAACCATATAGATAGATACAATAAAACATTAACACATTAAAACAAAGCAAAGAGTCCAACCTTACAATAGACCTCTTTGGACCAGGAATCTGCACCATATCTCTAGAAACTTGAAGAGGCTTAACATCGACAATTTCTTCATCACTCGGAACAACAGAAGTGACAGCCAGAGGGTTCTCATCCTGTTTTGGGGCCTGATGCACTCTTCTGACTGCTAATCTAGACTTTTCCCTGGAGCTCCATCCATTTGCCATCACACTCAGATTTCTCCATTTATCCTATCCAATATGCTATATCAGAACCACACAAACAAACAATGTGCGTAGTAATATAGATGGTCCAACAAAAAATTTATTACACAATGTCTGTAAAAAATTCACAACTCTTGAAAGAATGACCTTCAACAAAATAAAACACCAACAAACACAAATGCCAAGAGAACCAAACCTTGAGATCTACATTTGACCGCAGATATAAGACACCACTAAACTCTGGATCCTTAAGTATTGTACGCCATTTCCCAACCCCATGCTTAACAACTCCAGCTTTAAGTGCTGCTTCTTCTTCTGCTGTCCATTTCTGCTTAGGAGCACCCATCAAGAGTAGCAGATAACTTCTATCTCAGCTGCAAAAGTGAATTATACAAATATTAAAGTCACCACAAAATATCTAATCACAAGTTTTGCAGAGTTTTAAGGCATTAGAAACCTTTAAAATTATTTTATATTATTTCCTATCAAATATTGAATTTTAAAAACTTTTAACTCGATACATACAGTTTTAGAATGCTTTTTAGAATAAAACTTCAACTTTGGGCATGTTTTAATGGGCATGTTTTAATGACCAGTCATCATGCTATAATTATATAAATCACATCCCCTGTGGCTCTGCCGGCAGGGTTGTTCAATTTACTACTTCCATAGTCCCATTATTAATCCATTGATTCCATTCACAAAGAATTTCAACTTTGGGCATGTTTTAAAGACCACCCATCATGCTATAATTGTATAAATCACATCCCCTGTGCTGGCAGGGTTGTTCAATTTACTATTTTCCATAGTCCCATTCTTCATCCATTGATTCCATTCACAAAGACATCGGGCAGTTCAAGGCACTCAATCAGTAAATCCTGTTACAACTTCAGAGCTTATAACTCCATTCAATTACTTACACTAATCCTTCTAGGTCACTTCTCCAAAATATTCAATTTCTTGATCAAGCTGTGTTACAAGCACCTATAGGAGGGTCACCTAGTAAGGAGGTCAAATAGTTGTTAGAATCGCACGATTCATGATTCGAATCGCACAATTCGATACGATTCGGCAAGGCAGTGATTCACATCATGTGGTGAATCGCAGATGGCTTTGAATCGTGCATGTACGATTCAGTGCGATTCCGTATCAACGATACAATTCATACGATTCTACGATTCATTTTTTTTTTTTTTTTTTGCTCTTTTATCACCAATTCTCATAAGAGAATTCAAAGGGGTAGAGGCTTAAATTGTTAAATGAAAGGAACCGAAAAGACGTTGCTAAACACACTTGGTTCCATTGCTTTGTTTCGTTACTGAACATAGAACCAGTTTTCATTCACGTCACAAACCAATCAATCAACTCACTTTGTTTTGTTCTTCTTGTTTTGGCTTTTTGGGTGTTCACACAGTCAGCCTATTTTCGTTCTTCGAATTCTGAGTGTTCATATAGTCACTCTATATGGCTCTTAAGGCTAAGAAGAAGGGGAAGAAGAATGTTACCTATGAGCTTACTTATGACTTATGACTTATGATGGTATTATGATATTACTGGAGTTTACTATGTCCTTATTGATGTGACATTTAAGTGTTTATTTGAGATTTTTGAGTATTTTGTTCATGTTTTAGGTGTAGAATCATGCCTAAAGTTTTTTATTGATGTGTTTCTGAATCATACGATACGTTATGATTCACGATTCAAAAATTGAACAAACAATTCTCGATACGATTCACGATTTGACAACTATGGGAGGTCACACTCCTTCCCTTGCAAACAGCATGCAGAAAAGCTACAACACCCCCCAAATGTAAAACAGCAACCAAGTCCCATCCCCATGAATACGTCAGCACCTTGGATCAAGCACAAAAACTAAAACTTCCCTTGAGGAAGCTGAACGAGTAAAACCCACAAATCAATTCTTCTCTTACATTAAGAGAACACAAGGTAGAGAAACGTGTAAACCATTTTCCAATCAAATAACAAACTTCACAGTTCTACATCAACAGAGATCAAATCATGGGTATTCAGCATCATTCATCCTAAACGCGAAAACAACCCACAAATCACTGATCCTAAAATCAGACATCAAACAGCTCAATTTTTCGTTCGTCCTACAAAACCCTAACGATCCAATTTGTGGAGAGTATGGCGAAATTTTTTTTTTAAAAAAAAAAAACCTTTTGGGAGGAAAAGGGATATGCAGAAATGGTCGAGAGAGGGCTCTACCGTAACGTTGCCAATTGATTCCGTGGGTGAGCGATTGCTGCGTTCTGGTCGCCAGTTTCCTTTGCATCCCGCGCCAAACGGGTTAACAGCAACAGAGACGCAAGTTGTAGTTTGAAGAAATATCACCTCAACCAAACCCCCCCCCCCCAAAAAAAATAAATAGTAAGGAAATAAGAAGCAATTTTAATTTAAAAAAAGAGGAAATTTTAACGATTAAAGTATTAAATATTTATGGGAATTTTAAAATTTCTATGCATTCGTTTAATTTTGATAATTATTTTACTATTTAAATGTTTTTGTTTATTCTTCTAGTGCTAAACTTCGAACAAATTGGCCAGGGTAGGATATAATATGGTATTCTCAAAAGAATTTAATTATTATTTTATTTAAAAGAAATTAATTATTCTCTTATTTGCTTTATTTTTAACAAACGTTGAGGATAATTTCTACAAATTACGTGTTTTGAGAATCTTGTAAATATAATGTTTGTTTAATTAAGATATTTTTGTGAATTTTAGCAATTTGGCTAGAAAAAACACAATTAAATCATCTTTTAATTAAAATAGCAAATAATAGCAAATTTTCTAAAACATGAAAATATAATTTCTGGAATTTTTTTTATCAAAAACACTTTTGAAATATAAGAAAAAGTGTCAATCCATATTTTCTAATAACATGAACTCTTCGAAATCTTTTAAATTTATCACAATTTCAATCATGTTGCGTAAAAACTCTCATATCTATTTTTAAAAATAATATACTTCTCTTGTCTTCATTTTCTATCTTAACTAAATTTTTATTATATTATTTATTTGTTATTTTTTATTTGTCATCAATTACATATCTTTTGAATGTATTGCAATAAGAATTGACAAAGAACATTAATAAGAATAGAAAGAGTTACATCATAACAAATTTGAGGGGTATTTTTAAAAAAAGTTTTAAAAAAATTCATATAAAATGCCAAGTTTTAAATTTTGATAGAGTTAAAAGATAGCTTATCATTCTAGAATAGTCACTCTTGAAAGTAAGATATTAAAAATAATGAATTAACATAGAAAAAAAAAGCAATTAATTAAAGTTCAAGTACCCTAAGCTTCATTTAAGGTATTTTTGGAACTTCTAAGTTTAATTTTGACTTCCGTTTGATAAAATTAAGCTTGTGGAACCCTTAAACATAATTACAAAAGTACTTAATGAAAAAGGGGGTTTCAACAAGCTTAATTTGGTCAGATCCATGATAATGAACCATGGAATTTCAATTCCTAGCATATTAACATGGATTTTAATGAGCTTACTCTATGGAATAGAATTGAATAAAGAAAAAATTCATTATGGTGGTTCTTACAAAAGACTACTAAAAGTTAAGAATGGAGAGTTAATGGATCAAGCACAATAATTTACCTATTAAAAGCATGCTCAAATTGAATTTTAAAAAAGATAACACGACATTCAAGATAGCTTTTTATGAAAGTAGAAAATTTTTATTCTATTAAATGCGTATTTTCAAAGAGATGACAGATAATTAAATTTGTGAAATTATTGAACTTAAGTCGGTTGAGTCTATTAGTTATAGCGGACCATGGTTAATCAAGTAATTGTGAGTGAGCTCGATCCGAAAAAGATTGTACGATCCAAAAAGTTTGATTATGACGCATGATATTAGGAGATAATTTTGAAACCTAGCATTCAAACACTAACAATACAAAAGGTATCAATTTATCATCCTTTCCTTATGAATAAAACAGAGTCTCCAGCGAAAAGCCTCTTTCTACTGACACATAGACTCCATCCAGTTACAAGCAAGTGACGTTTTCGTTGTCCTACTTAAGAAACATCAATAGGAGAAAAAATTTTATTTGATATGCCATACTATCTTCAGTACTTGTTGATTGTTTTGTTTTATTACTTTCAAACTATGCCACATAGGCGACTGCATGTCCTTCCTTTTCTTGAGGGAGGTGTTGGGATTGAGAATGGGACTTTAAATGTATGGAGAACAGGTGAAATCAGGATTTTGCAATTTTATTTGATAATTTCTTCCAACTAGAGGAGATTCCTAAAGTTATGCACAAGGTATTGCTAATGAGAATGTCAAGGGGACCAACAAAAGTTCTCTGCTTACATGTCCATGTTAAATATTTAGTGATAAAATGATGATTAATTATTTGTATAATTTTTCTTTTTTGTTTCTATTTTATTAGTTTGATTAATAAAACCAAAGGCAATTCAAGGACCTCAATATGGCTAAGATACTAAATGCTGGTTTACTAGATGCCAAACCAAAACCATAATCATCAAAATCCATGCTTGATGCTTCGAAAGTCTTTTGGAAAACTTGGTATAAACAAATACCAGTGATCATCAACATTGTAAAACAAGCCATATATAAACTTGGCGTAACTGTTAGCAGAAATAATAGAAAGAAGAAACGGGGTCAAATGATTAGAGGGAAAGTGAGGTTAAAGTAGAGGTCTGAACTCTGTTGGATCATATATCACATATCACATACACAGAAATAGGAGACGATATCCAAATGCAATCATCCAAATTAAAGATTTTTTGTCCTTTTCGTTTTGGTGCAAAACTAGCAGAATACAAGGAAGAGAAGGAACATAAACAAAGAAGCCAAACAAAGAGAAAGTTTTGTCCTTGAAGTCTAATGCAGATTAACATTGTTAGTTCACCTTAATATATGAAAAAGCTCAGCTTACACACGGCTCGTTCAGTTTGCTGTGAGCCTGTGAATGATGCTCTCTACTTCTATATTAATTATTACATAAAAAGATTCAAAAAAAACAAAATCCACCCGAAAAATAACAGATGAAAAGGATAGGTATATCCACTTAATGTTCATATGGAGACAAAGTACTCCTCACACGAAAATGACACTCAATCACCCCTCCTATCCTACGCTTTATATTTGTATATAAAAATACATGGTCATACTATACTTTTATTGATCACTTCGAGATATTTCTTGTTAAAAAAATTTAGCAAAGGAACTGATATAGCTTGTATCTGTTAGCTGATCCACGAATACAATGGAATAAATGGAATCAATAACTTCAGCAGCACACCATCATCTCCTTGTGCATTATATTTTCCAAAGCTAATATGTTAGTCTTTCCGCTTGGCTTTTGATTTTACATCATCAGGTATGCATGATGACCAATAGATTGGCAACAAAGTGCATGCAGCTTGTATCAGAAATCCAAGTGGAAGTCCTGAAAAATCACTTGCTGTTACCTTGATGTATGATGCTAGTGCAACACCAAGGTATCCGCTCACAATAAATGCGAGGGCAACAGCAGACATAAGAAATGCCATTATAGATCCCTCACATCCTGTTGGACATAGCTGTGCAATTAAGACACTGAATGGCAGAATCTTAAAGAAAAACAGCACCTCCAGGAATCCTGAGAAAATCACAACATAGAGTGAGTCTGGAATGCCCATTTGCCCATAAAAACCTCGCACAAACAAGAAATCTGAAAACATGAAGGCTGCCATCATAGCCTGAATGGCTGATATCAGTTTCCTTGGTGGAACAGATTTCAGATACTGATTGTATATGATGCCCCATAGAAGCATTGTTGCCTGGCCAAACACCTTGGAGATACCCAATACCCATGAGTCAATTTTCAAATACTGTGTCTGGTAAAAGAACATGGTGCCTGTAAGTGCAGGAATAATGGCATAAGATGCTGCAAACCATGATATTGAATTAGCAATTTCAGGTTTTCTTAAGGCAACCAATAGCTCTGAAAGCTGCTTCCTTATCCCAACAGATGGACTCTTTGGGAGCCCAAGAGAGCTCTCACGAACAGAAATGGTTATAAAAAATTGAAGAGCAAGAAGAAGGCCAAAAAACAAAAACATAGATTGTGGGGAGAATCGGCCAATAGAAATGCCGCCAAGAAGGTTTCCAAGGACTCCTCCAACAGAGGAAGCTATCCAAACAAATGATTGGAGACTGCCTGAGGAAGATGGTTGGGAAAGCTTGGTTGAGGTAGGTGGCTGTTTGCCCATCTCTGCAACAATGGCATCATTTGCTACCTCAGCTATTGAAGCACCTAGATTACCAAGGAGGAGGTATATGGAGATAGTGAAAATAGATATGCTTGATGGAGAGATCGCTATAGCTAGCCATGATAGTGCCTGCAAGAAAGCTACACATATGCATTTAAAGAAATCTCTTAGAAATTAGTTATATAATTGGTAGAAATTAGAAATGCAATAAAAGTAAGAAAACCGGAATGATTCTAAAATTCATGATAGATGTGATTCTCCTTAAAGCAAATATGGAAGCAAATGTTTGATGGTTTTTCCTCAATAAAGTTGAAGACCATCAAGATCCAATAATGAGGCTGCTTGTATGAAATCAGAATAATGCCATCAAAGCTGCTGTTTTGGATGAGAACTTGAATGAAGAAGCATCAATACCAATTTTGATTTTAGCGACCACAAAATTAGATAGGATATTTCCACCAAAAATAAAAAGGGGAAATTCCTGAAAAGTCAAGCCAAGCCAAGCCAAAATGTTGGAGCTAGAGGGAACTGGTTAATGGCAAGTGGTTAATTAATTCACACAATTGGTTAACTATTCACCATTATGTGGCCTAATTAACTGTTATCATTCACCAATTCTCTCTAGGTCCACCATCTTGGCTAGGATTGCTACAGTAAAACGAATCCTTGAAATAAACAAATTCAGAATGAAGAGAACCAAAAATGTTAGGAGTGATGAGTGGCCAGAATCTAGGAAATCCTTTTATGTAGATAGGCAGCTTAACCCAGACAGACTAAAATTTCAAAGTTTAAAGCCTAATCTTGAAAATATCTTTCAAGTACATCCCTTGTTAAATGAACTATGAAACACCTAACAAATATGGTAAAGCCATCAAATTCAATTCTTGAATTTATTCTTGCAACTTATGCTTGGTAGAGAAGGTGGATATATAGAGGGGAGTGGAAATGAAGCGGGATGAAAAGCTTTTGATTTCACTTGTTTGTGCTTGATAGATGATCAATGTTTGTGGAAAATCATTTTCAGCTTAGTTTCATGCTATAGAAGGCCCAGATTGAAAATGAGTTGCATTTAAATTTCAAGCACTCCACATTTTTGTTTTACCAAGCAAGTGTAAAGTAATTTTCATTTCACAGTTTTTTACCAACTCGTTTTCAACTCAACCAAGCATAACCCAAGTTGTGACTCTCATTAGCCCGGTCTGACCAGCTTTTTAAGCCCTCACACCGATGGTGTGACACCTATGCTAAGCATTGCTTAAAATTATTTTTATTACTAGTCAATAAATACAAAGGTTTAAGCAAAATAAAAAAAATATACTAGTTTGATTATAGTGAGAAGTCACTGCTGCCACTCAGGCACATTAAATATGCACACATTTAAGACAAAATACTTGTTTTGACAATTGTGGAGAGCCATAGAACACTTTCTGGCAATCATGTGATGTGACTCAGAATCATAGGCATCATACTTACACATCTTAGCAAAATGCCTATATCTCCAAGTTGATAGGAGTTTGTAGGAATCTCTTCTGCCTTTTATTCATAATTCATATATTATATATACACTAGTGGCAATCAATTTTAAATTAGCTAAGTAGACAGCAAATTTTTCTACTTTTCCGCCTTTCCTATATTTAGTAAATAGTACATTTGGCTCGATGCAGAAAGAAAAAGATGATGTGTTACCCAGGAAGCTTGGGTATCAGGACATATTGTATTACAACGTATGGTGTATTAAAGGAGTAATAACAGTTAACTTACAGACTAAGAGCTTATATCAGATAAGCTCCAACAAAAGCAAAAAGAAACATAAAGCACTACACTTCATTATTTTTCAAATCCGGAATCTCACTTCTACTGCTTTGGCATTCTTTTTTCCTTATGCTTTTTCAAAGCAACCCAAAATAGCCGTGTTTCAGTCAATTCCTTGAGAATCACAGTATGTGTATCCAACCCAATTCTTAAAAAGCAAATTCCTTTATTTTTGATGAAATCAGAGAGAGGAAGCAAAAGGTTATGGAGAGTGTGAATTGGTTTACCTCCGATGGCGATGTAGGGAAGTCGATGCTGGCGGGAGATGTAGACGGAATCGGAAACGAGACCATAGAGGGGCTTGCCGACCATGGGAAGATTGGCAGAATTCTGCAGAAGCTGTAGAGTGGAAGGGTCCACATTGAGGCCATCCTTGAGGAAGAAGTTGACTGCGAGCCAGGGGAAGCACCTGAATCCTTGCACCCAATACCCCAAACCCAGAATCTTCCGGATCGGGTTGGTGCCACCACCATCCGAAGAAGAAACCATTTTATACTACACTTCCTTTCCTTCTTAACAGTGTGTGTGTGTGTGTGAGAGAGAGAGAGAGAGAGAGAGAGAATGTGTGTGTTTGTGTGAAGAAGCGTTTGAGACAAGTTAGCGGAGTAAACAAAGGATTTGCAGAGAGAAAGAGGTTTCGGGATTTTTAAGGAAAGGAAAGGAGGTGCGGCTCCCTGTTTCTTTCTTTCCCAACGACGGGGGTTGCACCAGGTGTAGGGGTGGCGCCTTCGGTAACATGACACGTATCAACATTTGTTTATTATTCAATGATGACACGTGCTTCCATTTGCTTCTCACGCTTTCTTTTCTTGTCTTCCTTTAGCTTTTTTTTTTTAATATTATTATATATTTATTTATTTGGTTTCTTCCTTCGGTTCCTTTCCTTCTAGTTTTGTTTATCAATGATTCCAACCGTCACGGTGAGATTCTCTGGAATGCGCTGTGCTCGTTGAGAAGGAAGGAAGGATGTGTTTTGTAACGAGAATGACAAGTTGAATCCATGTAGTAGGGGTCGTTAAAGGATAACGTTGATAAAGCTCATGAGACTTAAAATTTTAGGCCTTCAATTTTAATTTATATATATATATATATTCATAATAAATTAAGATTTATATTTGTTTTAATTTAATGTTTAAAAAATTGATATCATTAAATAATAATAATTTAAAAAAACATTGTCTTATCTTTTAATATTTTTAAAAATATAATAATTACTCTAATATTTATAATTTTGATTTATTTTTAAAAGTATTAAGAGAAATTATATAAATAAAAGATAATACACTAATTAACATACTCAGTTACATAATAATATTTAATTATTTTTCAAGTGTATATATTACATATAAAATAATATTAACATTTCTTATAACTATTGTCTCAGTTTAAAGAAGTTTTTTAAAATTAAAATTAATAAAATCTTATCTAAGATTACTAATATCTCAAGAAAAATCAAATATATTTAACTACATTATGAATTGAAAAAATATATTAGAAGAAATTAATAATAAAAATTTAATTAGTAATCTTGTATTTTAAAAAATTAGAAAAATAAATTTTAAATAAAAAATTTATATTAATTTTATTAAATAAATTTAATGTCTCATATTAAAATTTAACTTTAATCCTCCAACACTCGTGAACAGCCACTGGTAATAATAAATAGTTCATGCTTTACTCATATTCACAAGAGCAATGTTATATATACAAATATAGCATTTTGTTACTTATCTCACATACTCATAATTACTATTATCCATTTTCCCATAATTGTTTTATCTCCCTTTTCATCTTTAAAATCATTAATGTTAATAAAGGCTATGTAAAAACATGAAAACAAAGAAAAAAAAATGAAGGCTATGTGAATTAAATATTATTTCTGTATTCAAACATATATATATATATAAAGGAAACAAATAAACTAATTACATTATAACAGTCCTTCCAAACGCCAGAGAGATCAACCAGAAAGGGGATGGAGAGGAAGTGGGACAAGGACAACAGATAATAGGTCCGGGATCCCAGCTCCGGAGCATGTCCCTGCCTGGCCTAAACAACGTTGAATTCTTCCCTAAAAGTGTGTTGCCAAGAGACGTTCCAATCATTGATTAGCAAATGAGTTCTGTCCATTATACGAGTCGGGCTTATTGTCGTATACTGGACATCTCAGCTCTACACCCATTTAATTTCCTGTCATTTGTTGAAGATTTGAAATTTAACAGATTAAATTAATAAAATTAATTTTTAAAAGATAATAAATGAAATATATGTGACGGACGAAAAATATGTTTTACTCTTATCATTACTTAAATATAAGGCCTAAATCCAAATAAAAGACCCTATAATAATAATAAGAGGCTTGATACTTTACAGGTTCACCAGTCTAAACAGAAGACCAAAAAGTCTAGAATACCAACCACAAGAGTCAAAAAAACTATAAGAACAAGAGTTCGTAGTTCCATTTATATATTTTGACTATCATCCCAGACATACTTCATTTGGAAGAAAAGACGTGAGCTGAGAAGAGGGGGAAGAGAAAAGGCCAAAAGAGTGTTACAAATGACAAACCAGTACGGCAGTTATAAGTGATACAGTAATTAACCAGAAAACTCGATTAAAAAACAATTGATTCAAATGGATTATTCAACAACTAGTTCTTATCAGTTATCCCTTAAATCTGCTTCATGCCTTTAGATTTTTCTTCTAACCATTCATCCACCATACATATGGTAACTTCAAAAACGACATGTAGAAAAATATTTGATCTTGACCAACAACCCAACTACTAAAAACTCTACTCCATAACTGCAACTCCTCCGGCAGCTTTTAATTTTTCTATCAGATCATTTGCCTCCTCTTTTGTGACTCCTTGTTTAAGCACAACTGGTGCCTTTTCAACAAGATCTTTGGCCTCTTTCAATCCCAGGTTAGTAAATGCTCTGACCTCCTTAATCACCTTGATCTTTGCAGCAGCATCAAATTTCTCCAACTTCACATCAAATGCTGTTTTCTCAGCCTTTTTCTCCTCAACCTTTGGTCCAGCAGCGCCACCTTGTGGACCCAAGTCCATGCCTTCTGTTGAAATTGGCTGCAACTTTGGAAGCCTTATTTTTTCTGCCAAAGTAGGCATAATTTGACAGCGTTCTTCTTCAGTAAGTGCTCCAATTCGTTCTGCAAGCTGAATGATTTTTTCTGAAGGTGGAGGTCTGGGGCCATATGGATCATAAAACTGAGGAATTTTGTACTTTCTTGGCTTGGCCTTAGGATCTCTAGGAACAAAATCAGGCTGGAAGGCACGAGATTGCAAAGACCCATATATATCAGACCGAGGAAGATGGCAAATTAATCTGGAAAGGGGGGTAAACCTCATGTCTTCGTTCAATCAAAATAGTGACTCATGAAATCAAGATGCTGAGAAAAGATACTCTTTTAACATACTAGTTGCTTCACAGTGATTAACCCCCTGAAACAATTCAACATGCTAAGGTTGATAAGGATCAAAATCACTTTCTTTAAGTAAAATTGTTAGACTCCACAGAATATACCCAAATCAACCTTCTCACCCAAATTATTTCATACACATAATGAAAAGTCAAAAGATGGGGAGAAATGCTAAATGCATAAAAATATAAACTCCAGCACTTTGAATAAAAATCACCAAACCCACGAGTGTAATATCACTGTACAGGGGTCCAAAAAATCAGCTAAAAATTTGGAAGTTTTGCAAATGGAGTAGTACAGACATTCCTGTAGAATGTCCCAAAATACTGTTAGAACTGTTAGTACAAAACCAAATGCAAACATCAAATACTCTTACATATTTTTCCCCACCAGATAATGACATGCAGATTTCACATAGACAAGACAGGAACTATATTCAATCACAACCAGCGCACAATGAACAAAATAAAAACCAGCAACGAAATTGGACTTAATGTTAGTATGAAAGACTAAACAAAGATATCCAGGTAGAAACAAGTTGACCTCAACAAACACATGTAGAGGGTTGTGGGTGAAAAATATTGCCATGAGTGCCATAAGATCCACAAAGAGTTCTATCACATTCAGTTCTACATTTTTTGTCCTCAAATTCAGATGCAGCGGCAACCAGATACAAATGCACTAGGTACGACGCATGGCAACCAAAGATTAGGAGTGTCAACAGGGCGGGGCAGGGGATGCAAGGAAAAATTCCCCTGCCCCATCCCCATTGGGGAGGTGGGTACCTAATAATTTAAGGGAAAAAAATGTTTGTGATTGAACTCACGATCTCCTTTACTAATAAGGGCCACCGCTTGCCATTTCCCATGATGAGAACCGTGAGAGAAGTTCAGTTACCTATTCCCAGTTCCAATTAGTGCTATGTACCTCTCCATATAGATTTCTAACCTAAATCATTCCATGGGGGTGGGGGAAAAACGAATAACAAAGGTATTAAAAAACCTAAAAGCTAGTTATCATTTAAGTTATATTAAGAAAGGGTTCTTACAGAAGCAAGCTAAAACAGAAACTTGATTCCAATGGGCATGGGTACATTAAACTTGAATCCTAACGGACCAATCAAAAAGACCGGAAAGTCAACAACGTTAATTTCATTGTCTGTTTGTGCACAAATCATCGTCTTTCCCAAATGACATCCAATAATCTCATCGTCACCGAACACAATCCTACTCACATGTTCACAGTAAAACAGAACAAAAAGCCCCCTAAATTAGAGAAGAAGAGGAGAGGAACAAAGCATGCTTTAAAGTTTGAAGGAATCCTCACCTGGAAAAACCACGAGATCCTCGTCTCCTGGAGCGGAAGCTGCGGCGGGAAGGCGGCGGCACAACGGGATGAAGCTTCTCCCTTCGGCGGAGTAAGGGCGGAACGGGTTGCGTTTTTGTCATGGCTACCAGAGAGAAGAGGGCACTGGGCTTGGGCTCATTTGGGTCTGGGCTATGAAGTTCAGAATGGTCCATTGGGCTACCAGCCACTAACAGCCCAGATAACTTGGACGAGAAGACTGCATACATGAGTTTTTCATTTTAATGTTTAGAACTTGATAATTCGACCTGACTCATCCTAATTTATGCTTTAGAGTGTTACTATAGTATCTTGATTTTTTTAGGATTACGCAATTTTAAATAATTTATTGATTGTTATTTTTTATAATAAATACTTGATGACTAAAAAATAATATTAACAATCAATAAATATTAAATAATATGATATTGATGTGATAATATTTATATATTATATCATTTATTATGTATCATATCAGTTATATAATTAATTTTATCTTTTTGTAATGAGAGATAATGATGACTTATATAATTGATATAACACACACTTAATAATTTTTACTTAAAAAAAGATGAGTATTGAAATAATTGTTACTCTCCCTAGTTACTTATGTTTACTTGTTTGGTATATGATTTTTTTTATGTGAATGTCAAAGCAAAAGAGTGAAAATGAGTTTTCACTTATGTGGAACAGGATTGCAATTGTTAGAGTCCTCTACAAGTTGTGATTATAAAATTCAAATTTTATTTTTATTTTTGAAATCGTAGTGTCTTAACTACTATGAACAACCAAGAGTTCACTGCCCAACATACCCTTAGGAGAAAAAAAAATACTAACAAATACTAACACTTTATGGAATATTTTGAAACAATATTCCCATGCATTTAGGTAAAAGTATTATTTGGTTTCCTACTTACCGAAAAGTTAGTTAGTAACCCGTGTCTTCCATTGAATTTTTTTAAAGTTTTTAATCCAATTATTTAGGATGGAGAACGAAATTTTGAGTTATATTCTTGTACGTGTTTGACTTGAATTAAGAATTACAATCCAATTTTTTTTTTGTTGGTAAATAATTGCAATCCAAAATTTGTTGCCATGATTTTGCTACGAACACGAAATAAATTGCAGTTTCCACTTCCCAGCAATAGTAACAAACAACATGAAAATCATGATCGAATAGTAACAAGAAAAATACTAGCAGATGTATATAAGTCTTTAAGGTATACAGCGAAATCTTGAGAAAAGTCCAAGGTCAATCAATTGTGCCCACAGAGAACACAATGGACCTGCTTAACATAACCCCACTCTCTGACAAAAGGAACACTTAAAGAAACCAACAAAGAAGGATTAATTGCCATTTCCCATAAAAGTCCTATGGAAGAAGTACTCTGCAGGAAAATTAGCACCTGCAGCATCAGCATCGTACTCGCACCAAATGCAAATCTTCACCTCGAGCTGTTGAGAAGGACCATAAAAAGCATATGGAATCACGAAGAACCCCGTTGATGAAGGAATGCCAACGGTGCGGGCTTGAACGTAGTTGGTAAAAGACTGCATCTGCACATAGCATCCCTGCATCTGCAGGGACTTGGCCGCGATATCGTAGAAAAACCCCGGCTTCGATGAGTTGGGGCCAATGCAACTGATATAGACAGCGTTTCCCAGACGAGGCACGGCAATGCTGTTGAGAATGAACAGATTGGCGTCGGTTTGCTCCTGAAGAACAGCGGCTCCCTCGTCACGCTTCAAGTTGACGGAGAAATAGTGATCATACTTGAACTGTATTCCAGAACCCGCATGCTCGCGGCTGAAGTGATGGGATAACTCCTTGGATGTGGCAACAAAGCTGCAGCCTGAATGCGGGCATAAACATGGCGCATGGAAGCATTTCTTCCTGTGGTCGTTTTTCTCGCTGTAGCTCAAAGTCTCTCTGCAACCATATTTTGCGTTCTGGCATGATATTTTGATAGATTCCAACACTTTCTCTAAAGCGCGGCAACGGATGTCGCCGATGCGCTTTGTGCACATGGGACACTTGTTTTGCCTAAGTTTGGCACAGCAGGTAGAGCAGGCAATATGCCCGTTCCTGCACTGAATTGCCACAAAGTCGCAGAGAAAGTTATCATGTTAGATTTTGCATTGTATGGGACAAGCAGCAACAACAGCAGTTCAGGAAAAGAAGTGCCTTTGAAAGGTTTGCAAGTTGTGGTCAAAAGTTCACATTCTGCACAACAATATACCCAGATAACAAATAAAAGAAACACATCACAAAAGGAACGAAATAGTGCTTGTGGTGGTGTAAAACTTGAAAGAAATTTCCCCACATGCTCCCCTTCTTCTGTTTGGAATCTCTGAATCACCTTTAAAGTGTTACAGTAACCAAATAATACGTTTCAATGAACTTCAACATATATCTTTTAATTCAGAATATTTGAGATTACTATGATAGAATTGTGCTTCAAATTAAATGACAGTATCAACTCAAAAATTGAAGCAAATAACAAACCAAGATATATATCAACAAGTTATAGCAATAATAATGAAGACAAAAACCACCAAACCCAGCTCATACAGTTCTGCTCTAGCCAAATATCTTGACAACCCAGACTACAATGACTAGCCATACGTTACAAACTTCCAACCTAGAGAAAAAAAAAATTACAAACAACACTTCCAACTCCTATCACCCAATTCAATTCAGTTCAAGAAAATGTATAAAACCAATTATTCATATTTAATCACCAAAAGCAACTGTAAATGAACACAAAACATTCACAGAGATGGGCATGAGAGAAACAGACCTGGAAGAGAGGAATACTCAAGGGTTCATAGCAAATGAAGCAATCCAGCACATCAGGGTCAGAAAGCCTCACAGAAATGGACCTATCCAAATCATCTGTAGCATGTTCTCCACCTCCTAGCACGTTCTCTAGTTCCAGCTGAAGTTGAGAATGGTCCCCTGTTCCACTTGGGTCTTCAAGAATGGGTTCTGGTTGGACATCTTCAACAGTAGCCCGGTGTGGCGTCTGGTTTTGGCTTGGGTCGCTGCTAGTGCCGGGTCTTTCCCCACCAACCACCATCTCTGCGAGAACTCACAACTCACAACAGTAACGCACCCACGCTCTCCTCTTAAAATCAAACGAGAAAGAAACGGATGTGCAGGGACTAGGAGATGCTGCTTCTCACAGCAGGATGCAATGCATCCCTCGTTTTAAAGCAAATTAAATTTCAATGGAAACTTTTTTTATTATGAATAATGTTAAATTCTTTTTAAAATTATGTTTGAAATGATAAAAAAACATTTAAATTAATTTCATTTAAATTAAATTAAATTAAATTAATTTAAAAATTAATTTTTATATTTTTAACCCGTTATAAGAAAAATATAATTTTAGTTGACTTAATTTGTAAATTAATGTCTATGTTCATAATATTTTAATAATGAATTAAATTTATTTTATTTTAATAATTTTATTTTATTTTTATTATAATAGGTAAAATGATTAAATTATTAAAAAAATAATAAATTTCAATAATTAAAATTAAATTTAAATTAAATTCGTGTGATTTCTTAATTAAAAAATTTTCTCTGCAAAAAAATTAAAAAGATTTCAAAATCAAATCAAATTCTAATTTTATAAAAATTTAAATAAAGAATATTATTTATAAATCAAATCAATTCATAAAATTTATATTTTTAAAATATTAAAGAGTCAAGTCTATAATTTTATTTTTATGAAATTATTTTAGTACCCTTATATGTACTCATATAAATTGTTAAATATGTTATTTTTTGTTTAAAATATTTTATAAATTTTAAATATTTATTAAAATAACATTAAAAAATTTATGAAAGATAGGTATCTTGAAAAAAAAAAAACTAAGTTACCTTAAGTTAATAAATAAAGCAAAATGCTAACAGTGTTGAAATTTGATAGAATTTTTTCCCACATTGCACGGGTGGTTGAAGTTATATTTTTTGTTATTATTTTATCAATTAAATTTATAAATTTTATTGTAACAGCCTTAAATACAGAAATGAAAGAGTATAACAATATGTTAGAGTATTTAATTTTAGAAGAAATATTTTTAAAAATAATTTTGTATATTAATTTTTTATCATGATTTGTGCAACGTAAATTGTAATTACCAACTCTTTTATTATGATTGCTTACCAAAAGAAACCATATCCATGTTCATACAAGAAAATTAATCTGTGTAAATATATATATTTATATGAAAAATTCTAAATTTTTATAATGAATTAGCTTAATAATCTTATTAATTACTTGAAGAATAAAGTATATTAAATGCTTTTTAGATTATGAAGATATTTTACTTTTTATTTAATATTTTCTTTTTAAGTATTCAATAATTTTTTTTATGAATAATCAAATTTATATTTTCTTGATTTGTTCTCATAATAATTATTTTAATCATTAAATAAAGTAAGTATTAAATATTTTTATATTTTTAAAATATTAAATATTATTTTTTTATTTAATATTTATTTTATTAATTATTAGGATAATGTTTGGTGAGGATATATCATTACTTTTTTTTATCTATTATTTAAAATAATTATAAAATAATTAAAAAAGTCATTAAATATATAACCTCGATTATATAAAAAAATTACTGCACTTTACTAAATTATTATTTCATTAAACTATTCAAAATATTAGTATCATTTCATTCATTTTTTTCTCTTTTAACTAATATTAAAAACAAAGTTAAAGAAAATAATTAATATTTCACTAATTTTCTAAAGTAATAGATAAAATAAGACAGTTTTTTTTTCTAAAACAAAACTTATTGGGCAATTAATTAAGGAGATTCTTTATGAGGATATAGCATTACTCGCATTATAAATCTTCCTTAGTAAAAAATCAGCATAATAATCATTTTAATTACTTAATTAAGAAAGTATTAATTTTTTAAAAATTTGAGTTTCAAAAACATTAAATGCTTTTAATTTTTTATTTAATACTTTCTTATTTAAGTATTAGGAGAGGATTTCTAACAAGACTATTATATTGGAAAAAGATAAATATATATTATATTATGTTATAACCTACCATAACGGGTTATAAAATTTACTTTTTATATTTTAATTTTTTAAATTTTTTTCTATTTAATAAGACACTCTCCTGTTAGGAAAATAACAGAAATTGATCCTAATCCATTAACAGAATTACTATTAGACTGATTTTTAAAACTTAGAAGTAAAATTCTTTTATAATCTGTATTGATGGGCATAGATTCAAATGGTCATTAACCATATCTAAGTTTATACAAGAAAATTGGTGTAAATTCATGAATCTATTTTTGAATGAAGATTCAAAGGATAAATTCATCTATTTATCAATGAGCGAAGGATCAAAGGGCCAGTAAATTGTTTGAAACTATTACTTAAAATGTTCTCATCACAAGGAGAATTTTTTTATTATAAGTAGATAGCTTGAATTGAATTTAGATATGGATAAATTAGATAAATTATAAATTAATAAATCCAATTGCCACATTTAATTCTTAATCATTGTCATTATTGTCTTTCATAAATTTAATGATAAAATTTAAATTATTCTCTTTTATTTTAATTCACAAAATTTGTCATTCTTATATTTATATAATTGATGTCAAAATTTTAAATTTTTTATTTTTATTTTCATTTTTTATCGTATTTCATGTCATAAATATGATGTTAAACTTTTTAATTGCCTTTATTTTTATTCTTAATATCAGACTTTTTGCATTTTATATATAAATTTGATGTAAAAATTCAAATTACTTACTTTTTTTTTCAATTTTTTGTTTTATTTTATAAATTTAATGTTAAATTGTTATATGTTTCATTTCATTTTTATTCTCAATTTTTTATCATTATTAGCTTTCATGAATTTGGTGTCAAATATATAAATTATTTCTTTTTATTTTAATTCACAATCAAGAACAGAGACAAGGGGCTGGTGGGATTCACGGTAAGTCTCAAAATCTTCCTTTAATATTTATAATTATTTTTGCATTTTTTAATGTAATTTAATATTTTCCTTCCTAAAAAATGTAAAATTAGTCTTTTTGACATGTATTACAAATTAAAATTTCTACCTCAAGCTTATGTTCGCAACATTTTTTATTATTTGATTTTTTTAATGTATTTTATAATGAGTGTTAGCATAATGAAAATACATTATATTATTAGATACGAGAATTATAATTAAATTTATAAGATAATTAAAATAAATTTAAACTCTATAAAAATATATTTAGTTCGTACCAAATAAAAAAAGCATTTCATAACACAGTTAAGTTTTCTTTTTTTTTATGACTGGCTTTGTAGTAGATTTATATAGCTGAAGTTCATTATTTTTTTTTTTTGAGAAAAAGTTGACAGGGGAGAAGACGTCAAGTTATCTCTAGCTCTTACATGCTAATAAAAGTATACACGTAAATAAAATTTTTACAGAACATTTTTTTTTATATACACGGTTTAAATACCTAGTATAAAAGGAGAAAATATGACCTTATAGGAGATTAAATCTTTAATACTATCATAAATTAAAATTAAAGTTTAATAGTCAATAGAGAGAATTTATCTTAAAAAATTAATTTATTAAGTAAAATTATTTCATAATTTAAATATTATATTAATTTCTTTATTTTATTCTATTCAGCGAGAGACATGAAGAAAATATTTATATTTTTAGAGAAAAAAGTTTATTCTAAATTTAGTATATATATATAATTTTTTAAAAAAAAAAATCTATCAAGAGATATAGATAAATAAAACCCGTAGGCTACTGGAAACCAGAGATGAATGTACAATCAAAATCAAAACCGAAGTACCAAGTATGTCAGTTATTCAGAACCAGTGGATATGTCGTCCTCTCAGCCATTTCCTTTTCTCCAGTTTGCTTCCCAGAACCTATGCTGCTGCGTTACCCCGAAGATTAGGCCCTGTTTGGTGTCATTCCGTAGCTCAGGCCACCAATGTGCCCTGCCCACCAGGTACCTGTTTTTCTCCTCATTTTCCCGCGTTTTTCTTTTCCCTTGGTACCCTTTTTTCCCATTTATTTTAATTGGAATATGTCCGCCATAGATGTGTTCTTGGTTAGAATTTTCTGGGCAGCCAAATGGGGTCCGGCTGGTTTGGAAGAATATGGCCCTCAAGATTCTATGGGTTTCTCTAACATGATTGTCTGGGTTGTTCTTGAAGATGGTGTGGAGCAGGTTGTGGACCGTACCTTTGATGCCCCTAAACTGAAAATATTGAAGCAGAAAACGGAACTTCTTTGCATCAACTTGGACAAATCTTGTTTGCCTGGACAGTACCATAACCTATTTTGTCCAAAGGTATCTGCTTCCTTAAATATTGAGTGATAACATTGGGCTATCATTTTTCTAAAAATGTAATCCAATTTCTGCACCAAGTATTTTGTTTTCAACCGTGTTTTCTGAATCTTGTCTGTTTTGCTATCCTAGTGCAAAGGTGGGCAGTTAAAGGAGAGGAGTTTGTCTTTTCACATCATTTCTGATGGGTAAGCTTCTTCTACTTGCTTCGAGATAAGGTGATAATTATCTTTTTTTTTGGAGTGACACGTTCTGGCGAATGGGTGTTGTAGTGCATTTGCTATGTGGAGGTGTTTTCGAACTAACTGTGGTTGGGCTGGTCAGGTAACATAACATAGCTATATAAATTTGTGTCTCATCTCAAACATAAAACTTCTAAAGGTGACATACTTCTACATGTTTATTTGGTATAGGTTTTTGCAGATGACAAGGAATATTATGGCAGGGTATCTGCAAATATCAAGTTTTATGGACAAATGACGGAGGAGAGCTTAGGATTGGAACCACTTGGTCCTAAGGTATTCAAATTACTTTTTAATTTCAGTAGCTAATAAAATGACTGCCAATTTCTCAGAATGAGCTATCTCTTAAAACCCTCTTTATGCTGTTAATTGTTATGATATAGAGGTCTTTTGAAGGTCTGTTCTAATTAAGTAGCAAAAAATGATTATGTTATTGAAGAGTATGACATGCTCGTGTTTTCTAAGTACAAAGTGAGCACTCTTACTGGTATTGAGGGTAGTAATGCATTTGCCATTTTTGGTGAAGGAAACATAGGTTTTGACTTTCTTTTATGCTTTTGACATTCTTCTTCTAATTCTCAACTGGTATTTTCTCAATAACAGAGGAATCGCTTGAGGTTTAGAAATAAGGTTCATCACTATCAACCTCTCCTTATATTCAAAGGTCAAATTGATTCCAGTAACATACTACTTTTTCTCCCTATATGGTCCATAAGCACCTAATATAAAGTATCTCTACCAATTTGCATCACCACTGGCTTGTTAGTTAATGGCATAATATTGGAGGCTCAATAGAGGCCTAGAAAGATTATGTTATGACTAATAGTGTGGTCTTAGAAGGTCCAATATGCAATACCAAGTGAAACTGATTAATAACTTTGATATACCCAGGCGAGAGCAAAGAAGGTAAAACTGTCTAGAATGCACATAAATGTATGCCCTTATCAAAGCCAATTTCTCCATCTGCCTGTCCATGTGTGTCAATATAATTGTTGCAATTTTCAACTGCTAGTTTGATTATTCACTTATGTATTGATTTTCCTTTTCCCTATTTTAGCTTATTGCTTACTTTAAGGAGAGGCTGATATCAGAGAAAACCCTAAGGAGAAATTCTGTGATGCAAATGTCTGACAATAAGGTATTTTCAACAATGATATTATTAAACCTCCAATTTCTTGTTTTGTGATTATAAAGTTTGTTTTTATTAGTTGCTGGAAAAACAGAATCAGGATGTCTAACTGGGTGTTCTCTATCCTTTACTTTTTGGTACTCATGTGCTTTTCTGATTGGTTATATACCATTTGGGGTGGAGATCATATTTTTTGATCTGTTGGAAAGATGAAAGCAGTAGTGATGAAAAGTAGACTGATAAATCCCTCAATGCAAATGGGAGTGATGATAAGTAGCCAATCCAAATTGTGTATCTTGAATGGTTTTTGAAGCAATCACCTGACTTTGTACGGAGTTATGGATGGAAACATATTCAAGGGAAATTATGCAAATAAGAAGCCCAAGGTTTACCCATTTTAAGCAACACAAAAAAATGATAAAGGTTATTCAGTCATGGGATAAAAGGATAATTTATTTAATAAGAAAATAAAAATTTCCTTAATTATCTCAT
Organism: Castanospermum australe; assembly: GCA_019955255.1. Taxonomy (NCBI): domain Eukaryota; kingdom Viridiplantae; phylum Streptophyta; class Magnoliopsida; order Fabales; family Fabaceae; genus Castanospermum; species Castanospermum australe. The sequence goes on from NSJW01000053.1 coordinate 872,284, forward strand.
CATAAGCATTGTCTTGAAAACAGAAGTAAATGACTGATGTTAAATAAGTAAAGATGGACAATCAATGTGGTTTTGGATATTCAACCTAAAGACAGTGACTTATGAATAAAGTTGATGGAAATATAGTAATGAACAAATATACTTATATTGAAATTTGATTAATAAATTTGGATTAAGCTAGTTTGTGTTTTGTTGTTGAACTTAATTCTTTCCAATTGAATGTAGAATACTGCCATAAGTTAATAATACTGAAAGAAACATCATTTATATATTTTCCAAAAGTTGGAGAAAAGCCCTTAGCACTCAGAACAATATCCCTATACTATTCATGACACTTTGAAAGCTGAATATTTAAGTAATTATGCATTTACATTTTTGTGCATTTAAGGGTATACAAATGTTTGGTTCCATGAAGTCTATACTAGACAAATATGGCAGACTTGCACGTATAAGGGTATACTACCACAGACAATTGCTTTGAAGAAGTAACATTCAGAAACTTATGGTTAAACATTAATGTTTGTGCATGTTTTAACAAGAGAAAGCTAAAAAATATACATAGCATTTATTTGGGCCTTTTATGTATTGGTTGTTTATCTATTCCCCACTGGTTTCATTCACTGCAATATCACCTTCTAGGTGCAATCGTTGAGGCAATTATGGATCCTTGTATTTAAACCAGAGATAGATAGTGCATATATTTCTTCTCTTAGAAGCAAACTTTTTCTTTAGTTTTGGTGGGTTCAACATAATGAAGTAGGTTATGTCAATTATCATAAGTATTGTTGTTTATTTTCTTTGCTGTCTTTCTTGTTTTTTACTTGGTATTTTTTGTAAATATTTTCTCAACACAGTTTAATTCTTGAGAACTTAATTAGTTTGAAGTTCTTAACTTGTAATTGTTTCTTGCAAAATTTTTGCAGACCATCATTGCTTTTACTTATAAGCAAAATGGGTTGCTTGTTGGTTGCAAGTACAGAACAATGGAGAAAAGATTTTGGCAGGTAATGTTTCCAGTTTGAACCATGCTGGGATGTTAGTCCTGTGCTTTAAACTTGAGTTACTTCATATAATTGTCATTGAAACAATAATAGCATATAAGTTCTTACTTAGTTAAGCAGTTAATTACTTTATTGGCGTGGTCAAGGATAATAACTTAAATGTGCAAATTCACTTGATCAAAATAATTTATCCAACAAAGCAAACATTGAATATTTGCCACAACAATGATGATCACAAAAAATCTTCTAATAATCAAAATATGAAGTACTTTTCATTGGTGGTTATTATTTCATGTCGGTGCTAATGAGTCTCAAAGATAAATCAGACTGGCTAACACAAGATTTTCAATTAAGGATGGCATTTGGAAGAGTTGGTTATGGTGGGTTTGAACCTTGGCCCCAAGAAAAGGTGCAGGGCCAGCCCCACTAAGGGTGTGTTTGGATTAGATTTTACAAACTTGATTTTGGATTAACTTGATTCTACAAAGTTGATTTTAGTAAGAAGTGAGTTTGAGTGAAGTGATTAATGTTTGAAAAAAAAAATCACATTCAAGGCAAAAGTAAGAAATAGTTGCTTAAAGCTAAACGGGCTTTTGAGACCAAAATTAAGTATGAAAAATGGTACAAATGCCAAAACAAACAAGACAGAAAATGGGCAAAAGCTCGTTTGAGTCTCCAAAAGCCCATTTAAGGGGTGTAAACGCCCACCCAAACATACACTAAGACAACTTGTCTTTGCTATTATATATGAAAGTAAATATATTCATTTTGGTTTCTTGAAAGATCATATTTTTGTTAAGTTGTTTCTTTTTCTTTTTAGTTTCATTTGTAAATGTTGAAGAAGTACATCAATGATAATTATTTTTAGTAAATAATAAAGAAAATTTTTATAAAGAATGTAAGTTTGAATATATTATTATATGCCATTTAAATTACCTAAATGAATTTATTTCAAGAAATCCATTTCAAGAAGGCAAAAACAAAAGGAAAAAGAAAAAACAAAGGCCATTTCACACCTAGGGTTTTGATTGCATCACATGACAACGAGAATAATTTGCTGCTGTAATTAATAAATCTGATTATTCCATTAAAAGACAACTTTAGAACTGTTTAAATAGGCCTCCTATAACTGATCCTGCAAGAATTAGGAATAACTTATAATCCCATTCGGCTTGAGACTCTCTACAATTTCTAAACCCATAAAAGAAAGGTGCAAATTAAAGCAAAACCCAATAACAGCTAATTAACACAAGCCCAAGCCAAAAACAACCCATGACCAAAAGATACAAAAATTCTGAAATACACCTTGGACCGATAACTGAAAATTAAACAATGAAACAACTTACTAGCACCAATAAACTTAAGTAATAGTGATCTATTAAGGTTATGGAATAATACAATTAGCCCCAAAATTCAAACTAAACAATAATACTAAGATGATATGATCTTTAAGCTGATGCTTTCTTGATGCTAGTGCATCTTGTGTCATCTACTCTAAATTTAGAAACCAAAAGTTCTCTAGTTTTAATTATAAAAAAGGGTCCCACCTACATAGTGGCCATTATAAACACAATGCAGGCATGATTATTTAACAGTATATGGTACAACAGAAAAATATCACATTGTTGTACCCAGAAAACTCCATCTACATTATTTGCCTTGAAAGATTTTTCCTAAAGAAGATGTTAGTTGGCTCAATGTGAAGTCTTTATGGTGGGCAAAAGCCAAAAGGGCTTAGGATCGTATACAACCTTCCATTATGTAATCCACATTAATGGACAAAATAAAATTTGCAGAAATTGAAAAGGGCGAGTTGAAGAGAGAGAAACAGAGAAAGACTGGCTGCAGGTTTGAAGTTTGATTTTGCTCCTAGCCTACATCTCTATTCATAGAAAATGTTTAGGGAGAATAACAAATCTACATCGGAAATTCTATCAACAACCAATAATTACTCCTTGATTCTATCACTTGTCAATCAACCCTTAATTTAGCAATCAAAAGCCAATAAGTCACATTTTATCAGTAGATGTACCAAGGTTAGTTGCATAGAATAAATGTATAAAACATGGGAGCCTACAATTGTTTTCAGGAACCTTTGAATGTTTAGCTGCTTTATATGAATTTACTTTTATGCACATTTTGATATATAGCCTGATGTTCATTCAAATGCTAAATTTGATGATCAGGGAAAAGGCACAGACAAGATATTATATGGAATTGATGACATTAATCATGCAGCTGAAATCATCATCGTAAATTCTGATCACCTATTTTTCCCATCCATATCTTCCTAAATGAAAAATAACACAAAAAAAAAAAAAGAATTGAAGATATTCTTACAATCTGATGCTAATAATAGGTTGAGGGGGAAATTGACAAGCTTTCACTTGAGGAGGCTGGCTTCCGGAATTGTGTAAGTGTTCCAGGGGGTGCACCAAGAAAGGTTTCTTCAAAAGATTTGCCACCTATAGAAAAGGTTTGTGTTAATGCTATAATTTGTTTGGGCTTCTCTAGGGTTCAGTGAATATGTCAGTTTAATGCCTTAGTGATGCAAACTCCGGTAATTCTTCTTTTTCTTCACCATCAAAATCTATCTATTTTGGATAAGATGTGGTCTTGGGTTCCTAATGAAATGCAATTGGCCCCTCTGCAGTTTTTGACTGCATTCATTGTGAATTGCCTGAAATAAATCATGTTGTAAATTACTGACGTACCTGAAATACCCAAATTATTTGGCTCTTCAGATTTTGCGATTCAGTTGTGGTAGTTGAGAATGCAATAATGAGGATTCAGGACAAATCAAATAGTGATATGGATAATAACTGTTGCAAAGGAGAACTGGTTTTTTTTTGGCCTGTTTGTCAAGGAGAACTTCTAAGAAATATTGTTGGTTAAAATTCTGTATTTGAAAAGGAAAATTTTCCAGCAAACTTTGAAAAGACTTCTGGTCTTGCTATTTGCTAATAATCATAGCCAATGGCATTATATTGCAGAATTGTCCTAATATAGCAAACATATTCTTGGGAAATCTATTAGAATGTCTTTAAGTGTAAATTCTGTTCATGTTGATTCTATCTTTGATGGTTTTGTTTATGAAAATGGACTGTACATTGAGTTATAGACATTTTTATGACTTTGTATAGAGTGGTTTTTCTGCAACTTGGAGGCCGGGAAATTAATCACATTGTTGCAAACTCTCCTATGATCACAGAAGAGCATAAATAAAATGTGCATCCAGTAATTCTTTTCCTGACCTACTGTCTTATTCATATTTGTCTTTCTACATCCTCATCTAAAGTACATGATATTATTCTATTCTTAATTTATTATCTAACCATTTGTTTTCAACCAATAAATTTATCTCTTTAATCTATTAATTTGTGCATGCTTGTCTTTATGAAGTCAGGACACTGCATATCAATACCTGTGGAACTGCAAAGAATACTTGGATAAGGTACATGGATTTGGTGTCTTCCCTTTAAATTGGATCTTTCTAGAGCAGAAGTGAACAGTTTAGTATTTCGGTTTCCTCTCTGTTCTTTTAGGTAGTTCGCATTATTCTGGCAACTGATAGTGATCCACCAGGTCAAGCTTTAGCTGAAGAGCTGGCACGGCGCCTTGGGCGAGAAAGGTTATATATGCAGTCATTTATTTGTCATGTTATAGTACTGAATATAAACATAGAACTTGAGACTTGGATAGGCACGTGGTATGTTGCATGGGTAATTTGCATCCAAAACCTACAGCTTGGGGTTGCATTGGTGTTCTCTCAAAAAGGCTGAAAATATCAGGGATGAACATTTTATGAGAAATTGTATGAAGAACTCATCCCTGAATTTTTCATCTCTACTTTTCCAAGAATGCCAAATTGAATCTTGGTGATCAAGACCCATATATTAATGGGACCTCAACTTAATGCATTAGATTTAAGTTTTATGCCTGCATTTCAGTTTCAATCATGAACTTTCCAATTAGAGCAAAGCTGTCTGTATCTACTAAATACATCAAGATTGCGGCTTTGCATAATCTGGAACCTATATAATGGTTCTAAGAGTTTATTGGATCTGAGAACAAGTCTCTCATTCTGTTTTATTCACTGGACTTGAGGCTTGTGGACTATAATGCTCACTTCTGCTGTTACTTAAGAATTGCACTATGTACTTTGGATTTACCTACTTATTTTTGTTCTTTTTTGTGGATGTCAGGTGTTGTCGAATACACTGGCCAAAGAAAGATGCATTCAGCTCTTTCAAAGACGCAAATGAGGTACAACTCCGATTTTCATGTGTTATCTTTTTTACTTTTTATTTGTTATAATTCTTTCATATTATAATTTGTTGTGGAAACTGGAAAAGGCAATAGACAACTTTCTAAATATGCTAGATTGAGATTTTTTCCCTTTGTAGAGAAAGTGAAAATTTAGTTCACTAATGGCTTTTGGAGGTTCTGTGGAAAATGAACTTTTCAGGGCTCAATTAATGACATATAATGCTTGTATTTTTTGCCTTCAAATGCAAAGGATGCGTCCTTCTTGATATAATTATTCAATTGTGGTTTATGGGCATAGGTTCTCAAATACATGGGAGCTGGTGCATTGAAGAGAATAGTTGAAAATGCAGAGCCATATTAGCTACAATTGCAAACAGGGGAATTCTATCAAAGTATATATGTAAATGGATATAGCTTTAGGAACAGGCTTCATCAAGGTTGTATAGTATCAGTGTATAATCTATGGTGAAATGGAGGACAGTGACATTCTTGTGTAAATACAACTGCAACTCTGTGATAATATTGATTCAACTGTGTTTCAGTGAGAGTATGTTTTATTCCAAAAAACATACAAAAAAATATATATTGAAATGATCAAATCTTCAGTGACTTCTACTACGTCTATTGTGAAACGAACATATTTCAATGCACATGATAACCTTGCATTTGCCAGGAGTACTGTGAAAGTTGAGTCATACCAGAGAGTGTAGAGCAAATTGTATTTTAGTGATCATATTCATATTATTTTAATCAAATTGGCAGATATGTCATGAATATGGTAGCATATTTTATGTTAGCTTTTGGAGTGTCATGATTTTAATTGTATGCTTCAATGTTTCATAAATGAAAAACTTTTGACTCTTTATTTTTTGATAAACTGAAAAACTTTTGACTATGGCCTTCAGAATGACATCTAAATGAAACGTAGATCTTTTGCAAGTAACATACATAGTTCCATAGCATATTTGATATTATTATCACAACCCGTTTAGGACTTGTAATTAGGATAAAATTGAGAAGGAAGTCATTCAACCCTATAAGCATAAGAATTTTTTTTTTTTTTGGTATAGTAAGTGCATTCTCATATTAGTTTTAATGTTAACTGAGACCAAGTCTCTTTCTAAAAAACAGTGTATATTCTCACATCAAACTAATATATTTATGGGAATTAATTCGTCCTGATGTTGGTTATAAGTTTAAATTCAAATAATCAAGATAAGGAAGACACCAACGAATGCAATACTTATTGAGACTAAAAAATAATTTGTGATGAAAGTTGTAACTTGTATTAGGAAATCCTCTTTTTTTATTATAATTCAATAAAAGTGCAAGTGAATTTTCATGAAATAATTATTAGACACAACAATGAAGAGTCCAGGGAAATCTATGCTTGTGAAATGGCTGGCCCGTTGGGAGCAATTGTATCAGTTCCAGAAGTGAAAAGCTGGCTGAGTCTCCAAGAATTTTCGAGCCGGATTACGAAGAATAAACTGGATTAGACCCATTTATTTTATTGGGCTAGGGCACTCTAACAAAACCCAATGAAGTTGTAAACTTTGAGTTTGGCCCACAAACTTTGGGGCCCAATCAGATTTTGCATTGATTATTTAATTGATGGAAAAATATATCTGCATCCTGTAACGGAACGCAATTTAAAGACCCTCTTTCCTTTCTTCAGTCTCATACGCTCTCACTCAAATTCGACCGTTGCAATCTGGTTATCTTATTTCGGTTATCTTTGGTGTTCTTTTTCTGCAATTCACAGTTCACAATGCGCAAGAGAAACTCCTCCAACGTCTCTTCTCACTCTGAGCGCCAAAATTGGGGCAACATCTTCGGCCGGCTCGTTCAGATGCTTCGGAACCAGCAGAAACAGCTTCAATCCCTCGCCAGCGAGCGCAAATTTCTTGAAGACCGCGTACGCACGCAGCGTGAAGGATGGGCCTCCGATATTCGCCTCCACAAGGATCGAATCTCCGAGGTAATTGCTCTGTTAGGGTTTGGGTAATTTCTTCGTCTGAAATTTTTTTTTTTTAATCTTTTCCTTGTAATTGTTCTTTAGATGGAGAGCATGTTGGCATTTGAGGAGAACAAACGGTTGCTCGAGGCGGCGCGGGTAGATTTGGTGCTGGGTTCTAAGCTCAAAGAGGCTTCTATTTCTAAATGGATTTTGGGTCAGTGTCTTTTCTTTCATGCGATGGGTTCTTTTTTTTTTTTAAAAAAAAAAACTTTTTCAGGTTTTGGTAGCATCGCATTGTCTTTTTTAATGGGTGTGAGACATGCTTTAATTAATTTCCTATCATAATTGTTTTTTTGCCTTATTTTGGGAAAAGAAAAGCAAGTTAGGATTTTGGTGTCTGTAAGAAATGGGGTTTTCTTTTCTGTTCTTGATGATTACCCTCTTGTTAGATACCTAGATCCTGAATTAGATGTTGTATTCATCAATATTCGGCCTTAAAGCAACATAAAGTTCTTTATGATTCGTGGTGGATTGCCTCTTAAAATAGTGTAGGTATTATTTATTTTAAATACTTGGGTTGAGCTGCGGGGGACACTACAGACTACAACAGAAACCCACGCACGCATGCCTTCTAACCCCAGGCTGGAATTATTTGCATAGGAGGAAAGTTAAACTTATAATTTTTTGAATGTGAATAAATTTATGTGAGCAGTGCCAGTGACCGGAGGACTTGGCTTGGATGGTGAAATATCCCAATCCATCCTGGAAAGGTCCTGGATAACTTCTCTGTTGAAGAGGCACCGCTGACTCTAGTAACATACTTCTAGATTGGGATTATTTGCATTTCTTGAGTGTGAATAAGTTTATATCGTATATGACTGAGAGTAGGCCTAGCTGGCGAAATACCTGATCCATTTTGAAAGGGTCCTGGATTCTTCCCCGTGGGTGATGGATCACTCCTAGCTTGCTGAAGATCGACTTTTTTGTTAAGCTGATTTAAATTATCAATAATTGTGTTTTCATTTTTACAACTCAAGGGAAGATTTGATGATTGTAGAAATCTAGGGGTCTTAAGTTAATTTTTTATTTGAAGCTATTCTAACCACTGTTTTTGACTTTAAATTTCTCTTCTAATTGCAGAAAACACAGAGGATGAGTTGGCAGATTTTAAAGCTTGGTTTGAATATCTTTCTCGTAAATCCTCTAAAGGAGAAGTATGTCAACTGGCAGCATTGCATTTTTCTTGATATTTCTGATTTTTTTATGCATTTCATTACGCTGAGCGTTCACTTTATAACAGGAGCATGGAACAGTAGTTAAGGATACTGACAAGAGGAAGAAAGGAAACAATGATAGTGAGAACAACCCTATTTGGAGCAACGCAGAAGAAGAGAAGTGTTCCAAGAAATTTGAAGGTGAATTGAGAAGGTTAAAAAGAGAATGTGAGAAGCTTGCTACAGAAAAAAGTTCCGAGGTATCGGCACTCTTGGCAGAAAAAAAATTTGTATGGAATCAATATAATATAATGGAGAATGATTACACTAAAAAATTAAGGGCTAAACAAGCTGAAGTAGAAAAGGCAAATGAGAAGATAGAGATACTTGTTTCCAGCATGGAGCAGCTCCAATCGGCAAATAATGAAAAGGATAGTACAATTTCAGAGTTACAAAGTAAAGTGGCTTATATGGAGGCTGACACAGAAAGATTAAATGAAGAAATTTCAAGACTCTCAGTAGAGTTGGAATCATTAAGAAAGTCGAGGAACAACCAAGTTACACCTGTTTTAAATCATTGCACGGCAGGAACCAAAATTTCTGGCCCGGGAATTGTTAAGAGCAGCAGGAGTAGAAGTAATATCATCTTGAAGAAAGAAATATGTACTCCTGATGCCCCTGCTCCTGCAAAGGCCTCTGCAAAGGTATAGCCTCTGCTTTACTGATTGCTTCTCTTCCTATATCTGCCTGGTGTAATTTCTTCTGATACAATCATTAATTAATGTTTGCTTTCGTTGATATGCCCCTTGATTTAGAGCTCAGGATTTTGTACCTGGAGCGGGGTGTCTGTACTCTGTAAGTGGGAGCATCACCCATTTCAAAGTACAAACAATATTTGAGATGAAATTTGACAAAACATCACATTGTAGTCCTCGCATAAACCATAACATCACCCATTTCAAAGTACAAACAATATTTGAGATGAAATTTAACAAAACATCACATTGTAGTCCTCGCATAAACCATAACCGGTGTGTTAGGTTTGCACAGCTATAATGAGCACAAACAGGAGCAATCAATGTCTGCACAAAAAAAAAAATGTGATATGGTCAGTTTAGCTTATCTGATTGTTAATGAGCTGCATTACATTAGGTATCTAGAAATAGCTTCAGCAGTCTGTGACGTTCCAGTTGTTAAGGGTGCTATTCTCTATTGTCACTTTTTGATCCTTCCTTACGTGTATTTACCGCATAGAAGTGAAGCCAAGGTGGTGAAAGTTTAGAACTTTAGATAAAGAAGGTCCTGAGTTTAATTTCATTTTAGAATTGAGAAATGAACACGTTCCCTATTATTTTCTTTTCCTCACTTCTGTGAATCTTGCTGTCCAGGGAAATAGAAGCCTGAAGAGGAAAGAAGGTCCAGTTATTCCCGTCTCTGAGACTCCAAAACTGTTCTCTTCCAATTTCAAGGTTCCAAAACTGAAGCCCTCTTTAAAGGACAGATGACAAATGACATCTCTCTGTTAATTTGTAGCCTATTAGGAGATGGTAGTCTTGTATTAGAAGCCTGAAGAGGAAAGAAGGTCCAGTTATTCCCGTCTCTGAGACTCCAAAATTGTTCTCGTCCAATTTCAAGGTTCCAAAACTGAAGCCCTCTTTAAGGCACAGATGACAAAAGACATCTCCCTGTTAATTTGTAGCCTATTAGGAGATGGTAGTCTTGTATATGGCTTTTTATTGATTCATTTTAATTTTTATGTAGATTGTGTGTATGAGCTATTTAGCTTTCTGTTTGGAATAGGTTTGTTCATAATTCTTCTAATGAACAAGTTTGGAGCAAGTTTGTTACACTTTTTAGGTAAATTATGTATCAGCCTTTAGTTTGGAACAAGTTTTGTTCACATTTATTCTAACGACAATGGTAAATGTGTTAACCTTAATTGTTATTTTTTTTGTTCTATATTCCTGTTCAATGAAGTTGATATGACGGTAGTTTCAGTAGGCAAGCACAATGGTAGTTGACCTCAGAAGCCTGGTTAATAAACAAAGGAACAAACAAATAAAAATTTCAGAAGCGCAGGAGTCTGCATGACAGCATGAGTGCAGTGCTGAAACGATTGATGGAACTTTGGTAGCAAATGACATGATTGAACTCACAGATTTGCAAGTTTAGTAAAGATATAAATTACACACACACACACACACATATATACGGATTATTGTATGAAGATTAACAAAAAAAATTCTAACGAAGAACAGGGTGGATTGAGGAATTCGTTTAATATCTAGTCCCACCAACAAAGACAAAAATAAAGTGAAGTCAGTCACTTGGACGTAACTCAAGTAAATATTAGACTAGTGTTAGGAGGACAAGTGTCAAAGCTAACTGATTTTCCCATGATGAAAGTTTGCAGAGCCGGACTTGAAGTCGATGTTACTGTGAAGAAAATATTAATGAAAATATTAATATTGCTACACTCGATTTCTAAAGTGAGGATATGGTGGTGATGGACTAGTTTGTCACAGTGATCATGGTGAGTTTCTAGAATTTTTGAGTATTTATAAAGTCTGATCCCGATTGAGGTATTGAACTTGTCTTTTTTCATAAAGTATTTTATAACAGGATTTAAACTCTTGACATAACAAATAAAGTTGTGGACACCTTTACATCTAGTGAATTTTTAAATTGAGCTTATATATTGAGTATATTTTTGTGTTAAAAGGATTTAGGGATATTTAGTATACAAAAATCTTAGATATTCATGCATCGAAGGCGTATGGGCTGAAAATGTCAAGTCTTTGATGCATATATATTTGTGTGATGTCCTTTTTTGGTTGAATTTTATTTATATTACTATAAGGCGATACTCCTTTTTTATATTCATTTTTTTTAATTTTCAAAGTCATGATTAAAACTGCATTTAAAACAAGGGGAATAAATGTAAAATTACACTACCTCACGTTTCTCAACATTTATATTCTTTCACTCTATTGTAAAACATTTTCACTTCTTGTTACATCTGTATTCTTTATCACCAAGCAACTACTTTATAACTTTAATAAGAACAAATTTCCTTCATTTACATGCTACATGAAAGAAAAATTAAAAATACATATTGACAAGCATGTTAGTATCTATTTATATGCTAGTAATAATAATATTATAATAAAAATAACATATTAAAATTGAAAATATATTAATAACAAATTTTCTTGTTACTGCATAGATTTTTTTTAAATAACTTATGAATTCAAGAGAAGATAAAATTGGTCAAATAAACAGGTATTTCTAAAAAGAAAAATACTGGAGAAATAAAATCAGTAATTCATAAAATATAGGCTAGCCTTACCTAAATAGTGTATGAGATGCTTTAAATATGATTGAAATGATAGGTTACTCAAAGACTACCACTTATGGCTTCAATAACATGCATATGATCATAGAGGATTGCGCAAATTTTCTCTTTAAAAATGATAGAATTCGAGCTTCTATATATTAAGAATGTAAAATCTTATTTGAATCATTTTAGCTAGTTAAGTCAACTTGTGTTAGCTTTTATGGTTTTTGTATATCAATGCAATAAATATGAAATTCTTATACAATCATCAATATATATTTAGATATTTTTATTGGTCAAATATGTATACAATAAACATCTAATGGAAGATAGCACCTTGTAAACATTCTTCGGCTAAGTAATGATGATATATACTTATAACATTACAAGTATACAACTCCTCTTGTTAAGAAATTGAACTAGCCTAATAGTAAAAGAAGTGTGTTTCCTACTTTAACTATTAGGGTTTAAATATTAGATCAACACTTAGAGATTTTTTTTTTAATTATACAAAGATAATATGAGAATACATTCTTAAGATTTCTTAGAGGGAGACTTATTTTTACTTGACGTAAAAGTTAACTCAATAATATCTTTCTTATAAAAAAAAATCGGTGCAAGTTAAAATTTATCTTACCTCTAATTGTTTTACTTATAGTTGATGCTATTTAAAGTTATTTTTTCTTTTATATAAAATAAAAGAAGGAAAAATATTATTACTGTAAAAAAATATTGCAATTTAAAAATAAACTAAACAAATTAGTTTTAAGTGCATACATCATAAATATTTTTGTATATTAATACGTTTTTTAATGAATACAATATTTTCAGTTTCTCCTTTTGTACAAAAAAAAAAGAAAAAAGAAAAAAAGCTTTGAACATATGATGTTCCGCAACATCACAGCCCTTTCCGTCATGATGAGAATCGAGTCTTCACATTTCAGAAGTTTGCTATTATTCTGATCAGAAATTCAGAATAATTTCAATTAAATTAAATTTTTTTAAAAAACAAAAGAAGTAAATGGAAAGAAATGTCAAAATTTGTGTTTGAAATTATAAATTTTAAAAATTAATTTGATTTGTACGTAAAATTTAATATTTAAAAAGTTATTAAATTAAAATTAATTTAATTTATAAATTAATTAAATTTAAATTATGTGTATTTAAAAATTAACTCAAATATAATTAAATTTAATTTGATTTGATTTCAATTGATAATTTTATCATTATTAATTATCAAATCTTACTTTTATAAAATGTTTCAATCATAAAAATTAAATTTCAAATTAAATTAAATTAAATTAAATTAATTACAATATTAATGATTTCATATACAACCTTAAAAGAAAAGAAAAATTAAATGTTGGAAAAGAAAAATATATATATAAGAAAAAAGAGATTGGAGGCGCCTTTTGTTTGGTTTTGTAACCTTAAACCCTCTTCTCCCCTTCACCTCGTTGCAAGTTGCAACAGCCATGGAGCCGTGTTGACAGAGCAGAGCACAGCACTCTCTGTCAGTGGAGGAACCCATTCTTCCGTTCAAAGCAGTGCAGTCCAGACATGCGTCTTCGTTATCCTCACTCTCTGCTCCATAATCTTTCTTTCTTTTCCTCAAAATTCACTATCATGAGCACCGAAGCCTTGTTCCGCTCCACGCCATTGTCAAAGCTGGGGACCCTTTCATCTCAAAGGCACCCCCTTTACTCCCGTACAATCTTCTTTACTGGGTTTTCTTTAAAACCCGTTTCCAAAATTCGTCCATTCTCCCTCGGAACCAACGGGCACCCTTATACTTCTCATGCCAGTGTCCCTAGGCCAGGTAAGGTTCTCTTTCCATTCACCTTTTTTTTTTCTTTGGGGAAAAAGACCCTGGAATGTGTGTCAAACTACAGAAAATTGAAGAGTAACTTTTTTGGTTTTTCTCTTTTCTTTTGTAACTAATTTCGTTTCTGAAGCTTCTTTGGAGAGCCCGGAGGAGAATAGGAAGGAGAAGCAATTCGAGATTTTGAAACAGAAATTGGAGGCGGTTGGAATGGAAACCAAAATATGCATACCGGGGCAATACAACCACTTGGTTTGTCCAATGGTATTGTTTTCCCTTTCTTTTTTAGTTTTTTTAAATGTTTCCTGGTAATAGCTTCCAAGTTGAATGCTTTTTGAACAGTTGAAACTTTCCAAAAATAAGGTATCAACTGATGTGTTTTTATATTCGATATTAGCTTAAAAATTTGGATCTTAAGCCCCATTTGGTATATTGTATAAGGAATGGATAATATAGTATAATTAATACTATTCACATTTGGGTAATATACTGGATGACAATTTATTTGGTTAAAATAATTTTATCTAGCCTTGATTAATAAGACTTTATAAAATAAAATAATTTGATCTCTATCTGTTTTAAGGTCAAAGTTAAATAAAATTATTTTGATTAGATATTATCCTATCCAATATTTTACCTAAATATTGTATAAAGATGGATAGTATTAATTATAGTATACTATTCATTGCTTATACAGTCTAACAAACTGGGCCTTATAGAGTAGAGTGTAAGTGATAAACATTGCTGAGAAAATCATGGAAGAAGATTCTAACAAATTCGAAGTTTGTTATCTATATACTTGTATTTTATCCATTCCTAAACCATTTAGTTTTTAACCATTGATTATAAACACTGCACTTTACTATCTAAAGTGCACCTGCTCTATCTTAATATGATTTTTTTTTTTTAAATTTCAAGCAATTGCTTTACTCATTTAATACAAACCTTTCTTTAAATAACCAACCTCAACATTCCATTTTACTTTGGGCTACACAGTGAGAGTAGTTCATTCCCCTTGCATAGTTCCCATTTCATACATCCTAATAGGATTTGAACTTGTTTTTTGTGGTCAGTTTTATATGTGCATTTTAATACTCTTATCTTTCGTGTGTTAGTGCCAAGGTGGTGATTCAGGAGAAAGGAGCTTATCTCTTTTCATCACGCAAGATGGGTTTGTTGCTTCTTGTTTTTCCATAAACTTATTTCTCATTCTATTTCTTGGTGGATCATACTTCTACTTTGTTTTAACTTTGGCAATTTTTGAGAGTTTTAGGGGCTCTGCTTTATGGATGTGCTTTCGTGCAAAGTGTGGGTGGAAAGGCAGCACATCGGTTAGATCTTTTTCATTTTTAAAGTATGCCATGTTCCACTTAACACGGATGGATGTGTGAATCAGATAATTCTTCCTCCTATTGCAGGCCTTTGCTAGTGGCAGGTCATCTTATGGAACAATGAGTCAAGTAACCACAGTTAAGAAAATAAGAGAAATTACAGAGGAAGAGTTGCAGCTAGAACCACTTTGCAATGAGGTCACTAAATTTTACCTTCCCTAATGTCCCTGCCCTTTTTGAACTTTGGACGAGCTATTGATCTTGATGGTGCAAACATTGCTCATGAGCAATTATCTATTGTTCATTGCTTATTATGTTTTTCTATTATCTATACGACTAAATGCATGATTCTCTTTATTGGCAATGAAGGTAGACTCTTCCCGGGAGCCAGTTATTTTTTTTTTTTCCTTCCCTGATGATTTAGAAACATTTGATTTCCTGAACCTTTTTATTTAAATTTTAACAATGGAGATAATTGTTTTTCTTGGGTCCATCTACTTGTTTCCTTCCTTAATGATTTGTGTGTATGTTCTTGTCTATGTATGATTTACTAATCTTTGGCATCGAGTAACTTTCAACATGTGTTTCTTGAATTTCACAGTTGGATTTTAACCACCTTCTGGACCAATCATAATATGAAATTTCAATTAAAAGATATATTGAATGTTAACTGTAGATATTATTAATTGAAGTAAGGATGCTTCTCCCTTATCTTTCTACATTGAGGTTGCTTGGCAGCTATAGAATAAACTTTTTGGTATTTCTAATAGCCAGTGTATATGTCCAGATAGCTTAGCACGTTTTTTGCCTTCTCATTTTGAAATTTTGGGAGAAGAAAAGAGATCAAGGCAGAAATGTGATCTCTTTGCAGGGATGTGGTGCAGTTGGTTAGAGTGTAATGCTAGTGTTTAGTGCATACAACCAGAGTTCCTTTACTATGTGGGATTGAATCTTTGTTTTTTTCTTGTTGTGTTCTGCTAATGGTTTCTATTTTGGACGGGAGTGTTTCTTTGTTGGACATGCCGGGGAATCAAAGAGCTGTTTTGAGCTAATGCCTTTCTCTTCTTTGTTGTCTACCTGTCTTTACTTTGTCTTTTGGGTGTTTTAGGAGGATGCCTTGTCCAACAAGTTTTACTTTTCTATTTATGAATTCTTTCTTTTATTAAAAAGAGAATTGAATATATTTTGAGAGTTTTTTAATCCAATCGTGGACATTATGGTTGTCAAACTCTTGAGTTAACTCATGTACTCGTACGAGCATAAGTTCACAGTCCTAGGACTTACAATGATGTTAACTTGCCTGAAAACTCGGACTTTGATAAGCTCGTGTGAACTGTGATGGATTTGGATAGTCTTAGATGAACTCTCGATTCTGACGTTGAGTTAACAAGCCTACAAAAGTAGTTATTTGGCCTGCTGATTGTGTGGTTTAGGTCAAGCCCATCGCCTCAATCAAAACGCATTGAATGAGGATTTCACTTCTGATTTGAAATTTGGTTCTCTCGTTCTCCGAAATTTCTGGTTCTTTCATTACCTGTGATCATAGTTATTAGCGCGCGCCATGGCGCTGTTGCACGCGCCGCACCATCTTGGGCAACAAAATTGCTGTTGCCTGGCGATGTTCATGTTGTGTGCACCATAGAGCGCAATGTGCGCTATTTCCTGTTGCTCATGGTGCGCGCAACGCACACAATATGTAAAACGCATTAAGTTTTCGGGCTGGGTGGCTTAAAACAACAAGCCCGACCTCTGTTTCGCACCTCGCAGACCCGATCCCTGCGTTTCTTTCTCTTTCTCTGCCGGCAGCTCCTTCTTCTCCTCATTTTCTCCTCTGTTTCAGCCAGAACCAGGAAGTCAGCCCCCGATCCACGACCCAGCTCTCTGTTTCGGCAGCAACCCAGGCCCTAGCTCTGTGTTTCGCACCAACCCAGATCATTTCTCTTTCTCTTTTGTTTCGGTACACCCAACCAGCAACCCAGCCCCCTGTTTTTGTTCTATAGGTTCCTAAAGAGTTATAGTAAGTCTGGGAGTGCAGACCCAACCTGAAAGTATTGTGTTTGTCCAAATCCTAGTGATAGGAATCAAGTGATCTGTAATTTCTGCCAGAAAAGTAATGCAATGGTTGTATATTATTGGATTTATGTTTATATTAGATATATTAAGTATATTTAATATAATGTGCGCTGCACTTCAATGTTGCCCTACACATCGCAATGCACAACAGTGCCATAAGCCCTTGTTTGCAGCAGTGCGCCGTGCGCCATAAATAACTCTGCTTGTGATTCTGCCAGCAGTTTCTGGTTCTGGTTCTGGTTACTTCTGGTTCTCTGATTCTGGTTCTGGCTCGCTGGGTTGGGCAAAGGTTACTGGTTCTTTGGGTTCTCTAGTTTAGGCAAATGGATTTCTGGTTCTGGTTCTCTGGGTCTTCTTCCTTTTCCCAGTTCTGCGAATGTGAGTTTTGCATCCACTGCACTTCTGTGAATTGATTTCTCTGTTCTGCATCTCTGTTCTTCAACCGTTGCCAGATTTTGATGACGGCTGAGGATGAGTCCTTGAAGTCCATCTTAGCTGTTATTCTATCGTTATCCACCCATTATGTTTTTTGTCACTGTGTTTGTGTGTTTACCTACTCCCCCCATTTCTCTATATGCTGTGGCATTTTTTTTTTTGGGTGTCTGAGGGGCTCTGAGTGTGTCTATAGATTGTCAAAGAGTTGGGTTTTCGTTGGTTTATAAAGCAGAGTTGAGTTTGAAGGAAGCTGAACTATAATTTCCCTCTAAAGCAAAACACAATTGCTGAAATGGAAGCATGCTAAGCCTACATGATAAAAAAACAGTTAGACCAGATGGGCTTAGGGTATTATCTGCAAGAAAGCTATTATTATTCATGAATTAATTTTGGGGGCAGTAGTTTCAAGAATTGGGGGCAGTAGTGTCTATAGATTGTCAAAGAGTTGGGTTGTTGTTGGTTTATAAAGCAGAGTTGAGTTTGAAGGAAGCTGAACTATAATTGCCCTCTGAAGCGAAAAACAATTGCTGAATTGGAAGGAAGCTAGGCATACACGATATAAGAACAGTTAGACCACATGGGCTTAGGGTATTATCAGCAAGAAAGCTATTATTATTCATGAATTAATTTTGGGGGCAGTAGTGTCTATTGATTGTCGAAGAGTTGGGTCTTTGTTGGTTTATAAAGCAGAGTTGAGTTTGAAGGAAGCTGAACTATAATTGCCCTTTGAGGCAAAAGACAATTGCTGAATTGGAAGCAAGCTAGGCCTACACAATATAAGAACAGTTAGACCACATGGGCTTAGGGTATTATTAGCAAGAAAGCTATTATTATTCTTGAATTAGTAGTTTCATCAAAGGATGGATAGCTCAACCACTTTTGTAAAACCACAGGGTAAAGACTAATTCAAAATGTGAAAGATCCAATTTTATTTTAAAGCATTATGGTACTGAATAATTTGGTAATAATGATGGAACATGGGTGGTTGTTGGTGGCTGGCCATCAAGGAAAAATTAATGGTCTTATAATGCTAACCTGTAAAAAGCTAACCCCATGTAAGAACTGGAAAATAAATATAGTTTTGAGTTTAATCAATCTGGTTACAAGATTATCCAAAAGATTGAAGTTGGAATGTTAAATATTAATTATGAATTTGATATTAAAATATGTTTGGGTACTAGGATATATTTTTTAATATTATTTTTGAAGTAGGTGTACTCTTACAGGTGTACTCCCCCTCCACGAGTTTACCTAAACTCTCAAGTTTCACAACCGTATTGGACATGTTGCCAAAAGTTATTGAAAGGTGTGAAACTAATGAATATTTTATGAAACATGTTTACCTATGTATACATAAAACCACACAAACATGCTTGAGTGAGCATGCACTTATGCAAACTCTCTCTCTCTCTCTCTCTCTCTCACACACACACACACACACACACACACACACACACACACACACACACGCATAACTGTATGGTTGGCGACTTGGCGTTGTTCTTGTAGGTATGTTAATGAGCTATTCTTTGTATTAATAGGTTGACAATGAAGCAAATATAAGATTTCATTGAAGTTTCCTGTGCATGGTATGATAGAATTAATAGAACTGCTACTAATATTCTTATGAATGAGGGTTTTTCATCTTGAGATGTCAGGTGGTCAACATTGCTAAAATATAAGGAAGAATAGGTTAAATCACTGTTAGTCCCTAAAGAAATTCCTGATGCTGTTATATGTTGCTTTAAAATATGATTAATTCTAACTAGTTTCTTGCTTTCTTGATTATGTTTACTAGGTGATCTTGGTTAACAACTGAAAAATGCTAATTGGTTCCATGTCTTGTCTTGTACTCTTGTAAGTTAAGCAATTGTTAGAAACAGATTTTCTCTGGAATATTTTATGAAACGTAATGACTCTCCAGGAGTAGTAAGAGACTCATTGTTATTAAACATAAACAGAAAGTCTCTCTTTATATGCTTTTGTTTATATACTGAATGACTTTGTTGCTAGTTTTACTAAGTGATTTTGCTAATGGGATCTGTGCAAAAGTGTGTTTACTGTTTTTTGCTTTTACAATAAATACCTTTAAGAGGATTTTTAAAGCTGTTCCAAGTGTATAAATTCTTTTTGGCTAAGAACATCCTCACATTTTTGTTTGACTATAGTTATTCATTTATTTACTTTCTATGAGTTTGTCCTTAGATAATGTGGTTTTGGCATCTTTTTCCACGTGTTATTTGTGGACTATGCACCGGTTGACTTCTGCTTACAATGAAGGTGGATTTCTTCCCCAAAATTTTTATATTAGCTTGACACTATCTTAATGGAAATTGAATGTACACTTTATCATATTCATAGAAGTTTAGAGTACAATAAAGTATGCCCCACAAATTTCCAATTCTCTGCTGCTTTCATCTCTATGTTGCATGTTTAATAAGGATTTGGCCACCTGAAAGCCTCACAAATCTGGTTATAGATAATGTTATGAAATCATCTCTATGTTGCATGTCTTATAAGGAGTCTGCCACCCTAAAATCTTACAAATCTGGTCTATTTAAGGGAGTCTCTCTTTCCAGTCTGCAGCAGTGTTGGGGAGCCCTTCTGCACTGTTTTGTTTCATTTTCTGTTGTGCTCTCTCTTTATTTGCCTTTAAGGGGGTTAGCTTATCCTCCTCTCTTGTACTGTCTCTTTCTTCTTTCTACTTAATTTCTTCTTTTATAAAAAAATTAATTTTGTGAAGGAAAGTATTACGGTATCATAAGTAGAGGTTTTGATGTCAATATTTCTTCCTGATAGTTGCTTGTTATTCAATGTTTTAAGTCTGGCAGTCTGTTTGATAGAGGCAAATTGGTTATATAGTGTATTCATTGCCCTTACGGTTTAAACGTGCAGAGCATGTTTTGTTTGCTAGCGTTTTGCAATTTATTTCTGTTCACAAGTTTATACATACATACAGACATGTGTGGGTGTATGTATATATTGAATAAGCAATTAGCATTGAGAGCTAAGGTCTACCCCTGCTTTGTGATACGATTCTTATGCATTTTTATCTGTTAGACTTAGTTAAAGTGCCTTTTTTCTTTTGCCTACACAAAGATGTCTGTCAACTATTTTGGTAAGCATTTAAAATTGACTGCTAATGTCTGACAGGTTTGCATGTACTCTCATCATCTGCACACAATAAATTTATCCTTTCTGTCTTGGCAGCAGAGTCACTGCTCTTGCCAATCAAGAGTTTTTCGGTATTTAGTTAGCAATTAAAGTTGATATCCGATGTATATCCTGCTTTGTATGTCTTATGCTTGTCATATAGTTTTTCAATTTTATTGATAGTAAATTTAATAATTATTTGTTCCTTTTTCATTTCGAAGCGATGTAGTGAATACAACTTTGTTTGCCCTATTTCAGCTGCTTGCATATTTCGCAGAGCGCTTGATTTCGAAGGAGACTTTGCTGCGAAATGCTGTCATGCAGAGAAAATATGATGATCAGGTGCAATTAACTACTAAATTATGAGCTTGGTTTGAGTGACATAGAAAATTATATTTTAAGATATCCAATTAATAAACAAGGTAAGTTTGCTTGTACTATTACCAAGACAGATCGGATTGTATATGTTAGAGATATAAAACCATTTATGTGTCTTTACCTAACAGCTTAAGTTTTTGGGATAGTTGGTTTATGACATGGTATCAGAGCCTCCATGACCAAGTAGTCAGGAGTTCGATTCTTGCCGCCTCCACTTTTCACAATTAAGTTGAATTTCAGCACAAGGTATGGTGTGCCTATGCATTGTCCATGCTTCAAGCCCAAAGGACTTTTGCGTGAGGGGGCGTGCTAGAGATATAAAACCATATATGTGTCTTCACTTAACAGCTTAAGCTTTTGGGATAGTTGGTTTATGACAATATATATATACTTAATTAAAATATGACATTCTTGATATTTTTTCAAATGATAAAAGAATTAGGAATATGACATTCTAAATATCTATCTTCCATGTATTAATAGTTCCGATGACATTCCTTCTTTTGATGATTATGCGTTTTCTTCTTTCACTGAAAGAGAGATCAAAGATTCAAAAAATTTGAGGTTGGTTTTGGTTTTGCTAGAAATGCCCCATGGCAGATATGTAATAATTTTGAATTTGGTGATATGACTGATATCGGTTGCAGCTTCTACGAGGCAAAGAAAAGGCATATTGTTAAAATTATGAATTTTACTATTTAATATTCACTTGAAACAATATAGTGTTCTACTTATTGATCAGTTAAGGAAGGATTGTGGATGATTTTTATTTAATGAAGATGATACTTTGAAAGCTCAACTATATTCGAGGTCAAAGTATAAATATTTACATTCTTGATGGAGCTAGTGTCCCATCCCCACTCTTTTACTTTACAAGTGAGTGACTGAATGACCTGTGTTACTGATTGTTTCTGTAACATATATTTGGCAGATTGTTATTGCATTTACATATCGTCGTAATGGAGCACTTATTAGTTGCAAGTATCGAGACATCAACAAGCACTTTTGGCAGGTACAAGCAATTGGTGATGCTGTACATATTTAAATTGAGTGTTCAAATTGATATGCTGAAACTATTTAGTTTAAAAAAAAAATCAGAGATAGAAAACATCTGTACATAGGATGAGCACAGTTAAATGACAAACATCTGCACTACTAATAATGAGAATATGGCACTTTTCTGTCAAGAGTATTAGTGTTATGTAGTTATTGGCATGTGGGCTGATCTTATACTGTTACATTCTTGTAACCTCAATTTATGTATATAAATACAGACACAGGAAGGTCTAATAATTTTGATTAGTGCCTCCAACGTTTATGTTCTCTCTCTCTCTCTCTCTCTCCTTTTCCAGTATTAGAGCTTCATGATGAGTGGTAGTTGGTGAAGACATAAACAGATGCATAACACTCAATGGGAAAGCAATGTGTGGCCTGGTAACTGTCAAATAGTTCAGTTTTCCCACTAGTCTCTGTATCTTTCTGGACCACGAAGCCCTACTCCATCTGCTGTAATAATCTCATTTGGCTCCATAGGTGTCCCACATGGTCTAGCTCAGTAGTTCCCAATGACCAGTCTCATCAAGCTAATCGAGGACATACTTCCTTGGGGATAGGAAGATGCCTTTCTTGCAATGGATGACTTCTATTCCCAGAAAATATCTGAGGACCAAATTTTTGGTTTAGATTAATGCCTACAACCTTTTTGCACTTACTCTCTTCCTCGCTCTTCCCTTCTTTCATTTTCCTTTTTCATATTTTGCACCTAAATTTCTGAGATCATTCTTATTATATTAGCCCTTTTTTTTAACAAAATTAACAAAAAGTATGGGGGATACAAATGTAATTAAACAATTAAAATAAAATAAATTTAGATAACTACACCCTACTTTAACTTTCTGCTCTCATTATTATTATTATTATTATTATTATTATTTAATTTTGGTTAAGCTAGGTGCCATTTGGCTACAAGGCCATTGCCCCACTCTCCTTATTTTTCTCTTACTTCTCTCTCTCTCTCTCTATCTCTCTACATTCAACTATCGTATTCTTGGCCTATTTTATAATAAGATTATGTTGGAAGATATTTCATGTCATAATGTCATAACATCTCTTTTCCGTCAGTTGTCAAATATTTTGATTTTATGCTCATATCATATCTTTCAGATTTTATACCTGTTGTATCTTGTTCCCCTTATATCCTTTTATTTCAGGAGGCAAACACTGAAAAGATCTTTTATGGATTGGATGATATTGAGGGACAAAGTGATATTATTATTGTATGTATCCTCTCCTGTCTGTATAAATAATGCAAAGGTTAAAGTTTTACTTTACGCTTAGTATATTGCTTTCATACTGTAGGTTGAAGGTGAAATGGACAAGCTGGCGTTAGAAGAAGCTGGCTTCCGCAATTGTGTGAGTGTTCCTGATGGTGCACCTCCATCAGTCTCCTCAAAGGAGTTGCCACCTGAGGAGAAGGTCTGTTTATGCTGAACATGCTGGATCTATAGTTCTGTTAATGTGTGTGTATGTGTGTCTACATATATATATATATATATATATATAAAATTCTGAATACTAGAAATTTTGATCTTAAATGTACATAAGTATAGGAAAGAATAGTACAGAAGAGAGACAAGACATCCTCATATAACAATGAGAAAAAGTAAAATAGACAAACTAAAAGGGATTGCCTTGTACTCCTATGAAGCAACTACAAATAATGATTGAAGCTTAAATGGTTTCTTGTTGTAAGCGAGTGCAACCAAAAGATCCGGAAATAATGAATAATGAAATAATTCACCAAGATGCTTGTCTATTATGACTCTAAACTTTTTAACACTTGCGATTAGTAGGAGACAGGCCAATCAATTCAATCAGGAGGATAATGTTAAAACATTAGTGCATCTTGCAGCATACAAGTTTACTAAATGTTTGAAAGGAAAAAAGAATCTAAATCTAGTACTCAAGAAGATTATTGTCAGATTGCAATTGTACTTTTTTGTCTCCATATCTGCCCCATTGCAGTGGATCTCCACAAATACCCATTTAAACTGATATTTTTTTCATCCTTATTAGCAACAATATATTATGACAATTTGTGTCTTGCATAAAGAAAACAATTAAAAACATGGTCTTCACTTAGAAATAGTTGAGCTGGAGGACTCAACAAAGGAAACAAATCGAGGAAAGGATATTATACTTTTTTTACATAATAGCCGTAGATATTATATCAATTATTTGTGAACGCAAAATAGATAGATATTTGAATTATACTCCTCTTCATAATATTTGTTAAATTATATTCCTTTCACTTTCATATTAAAAAGCCCACTTGGTTTTATAAATATAAGATTAATCTTGAAAAAAAATTTGTTGTAATATATACCCCACTACTAAGAACTAATAATAAATTAGTTTTAATAATAAATTAGTTTTTTAGGAGTTACTTAACACTGTTAAGTCAGCAGTTAGTCATGAAAAAAAAATGGGTAGAGTGTAATTTATAGCCAAATTTGGAGTTTGCTGTCATTTTGACAAACTTCAAGGTAGTGGAGTGTAATTTACTCTTTTCTTTTTGATAAAAGAATAAAATTTATTGCTGTGGAAGAAAGAGAAGTGCAATAATGGAGGACAAGTTTATCCTCTCGTTTGTGCCATTTAAAGTCGGTGATGAATTTCAGCTTGAATGCATTCAGAATTTGAAAGTGCGATGATTTCTCTTGCTAGGAGTGATTCCTAGATTTCTATTAGTGTGAGACTAATCCTTAATCTTCCCCAGTTATCATAAACCCTAACCCTAATTTTAATTCACTCCTACTATTTCCTCCTGCATTCTACATCACGAGTAGTAGAGGGGGATACAAGATAAAGAGGCTAGTATAAGCGTAATGCACCCTCATATAGAGAAGAAAGCCCCTTTCCAATTGTTCAACCTCTTTGTAGTTTCTTGGACCACTGGGTCCCAAAAAGAGTCTGACTGAGAGTTCCAACCCAAAGGAACACCCAAATAAATAAGATGCCATTGCAAAACCTGACGACCTGACAGGGAATTCAAAGAGGCAAGAACCTGATCCTCCAAATTAATACCCTTAAAAAAACTATTGGAAAGATTAATCGTCTTCCTGAAATTGATTAAAAATATGCAGGAAAGTGATAACATATCTTAAATTTCCCTTAGGTTATATCTTAGCATAAGAAAGATCCCTCTTTTTTTTTTTTTCTAAAATTACAAAGACCACCCTTATTTTAGATTGAAAGATAACATAAATGCCCCTTTTATGTTTAAAATCTAAAATAAAGGACATCTGTCTGATTTTTGTTACAAAACATAATCGGTAACTTCGTTTGAGCATGAGATACATGTCACTGGAACTTCATTTATTTGGCTACAGACATGCAGTTTGTTTTCTGATTAATTTACAGATAGCAGCCAGTGTGCGGCAATATCTTTACTGGCCTCGACAAATACTGTATTAAGTTGCATTTTTGCTGCTCCTATTTGTTTATGGTTAGGTATTTTGTTTTCAAATTTTATTTCTGCATTAAGCACACTGAAAATGATTCAATGATAATTTTTCACTTATCTGATATCAATTTTTTACTGTGGTCCCTTATGTAGTGTTAGAATCTGATGCTCTTGTCTTTCTGTAAAGCTAGGACACAAAGTATCAGTATCTGTGGAACTGCAGAGATCAACTTCAGATGGTATGCAAATGACATTCTTCCTCTCTCTAGGATGTACAGAAATAAACGGCTTTTATCAACTTTCCTCATCTGGTTTCTCAATGTTTATATTGATAGGCATCCCGCATTATACTTGCTACTGATGGGGATCCACCAGGTCAAGCCTTGGCTGAGGAGCTTGCACGCCGCCTTGGCAAAGAAAGGTTCAAATGTTTTTGTCCTGATTTTACTGCTTATATAAATTCTCATTAATTTATTGGAGAAAATCCTAAGCAGTTTCGCTTACAATTTTTTGATTGAGAATAGTATCATTTTATTTTTTATGTGCAGTCTATTCTACTGCATTTGGGTATGTAATTTTTGAGATTTTTGAAGCAAACAGGCGGCTAAGACTTTGTTGAGATAAACTATTTTTCAGTTGCTTTTGTGTGTTTATTTCAAAAGTATTGCTTGTTCTATTAAGAAAAAGGATGTACCTATAAATCTTTATGGGATAGGGTTGTTTATTTTTGGCGACCTTTATGGTTTCCAAATCTTCATGGGTACATAAGACAGAATGGAAGTTTTCACTATTCTATGTCTATTATTTGTTTTTTCCTTTTTGTTTTTTCCATTCTTTTATGAAGATTTGGAGGATTTATTTTCCTCTTTTTCCCTGTATTGTACATTCTCTGTTGATAACATGCTTCCGTTAAATGAAGAATAACATTTCTTTCTTGTGTGCTTGCAGATGCTGGCGGGTCAGGTGGCCTAAGAAAAATGGGGTTGATCATTTCAAAGATGCAAATGAGGTCAGATATCAAATATGCATGCACAAGTTCCTCATCACCTGAACTCTCCCCCCACCCCCCGGGGATTCCCCGAAGAAAAAGAAAATAAAGAAAATGAAAAAAGAATTACACATGTAACTTATCTCTTGATAACTCTTACTTCAGTTATTTGAATACACTGAACATCATCAGCCTGCTTCATGTTTTACATGGTCTGTGATTTTATTATTCATCTATACATGGCTTGTTATTGTATGCAATTGGTAGGTTAGATGCCAACTTAGTACTGCAAACTTTTAACTTTAAATTATGCAATGGTGCAATGGCATTCATGATGGTCGAGCATATTATTCTGTATTTTTTTTCCTTTTCTGGTTTGTTTATGTCAACTTCTTGTGCAGAGCCATTTAAAGTTGTTTGTCTGCAATTTTGCTCTATGATCACTGTAGCAACCTTATAAATAAATTTCACAGGTTCTCATGTATTTGGGCGCTGAAGCACTGAAGGAAGTGATTGAGAATGCAGAATTATATCCCATACGTGGATTGTTTACCTTCAGAGATTTCTTTGATGAGATTGATGCATATTATCATCGAACTTTAGGATATGAATACGGTGTCTCAACTGGGTGGAGTAATCTGAATGAGTTATACAATGTAAGGGCAGTTTATTACATTTCTATATTTCTGAATATGATACTAACATTTAGTTGTATATTTCTTTATTATTTTTCTAGGGGTAAGAATATTCCAAACAACATAAGGATCCACAATGAATGTAGGTTATCATATAATGTGATTTAAATCTCATAATTAGGAAAGAATGAAAAGAAAGATTCCCTTGAATAGCATCCACTAGATGTTGAAACCCTCCGAATTCCTAAAGGAGGAACGAGGCCAAGGAGTAAAAATCAAGACTTACCTAATAAAACACAAGTAACTGCCTATCCAGAATGCCCTTCTGGCTTCTGCATCATTAGAAGAGGTAGCTGAGTGCGATAATTCTTATTGGCATTCCTCTTGGTATATAAATATATTTTTAAGAAATTCGGATAAAATATTTAAAAGGTACCAATGGGTCAAGTACTGATTTGGTAGAAGCTTGACATTCGGATATATAGAAATATCAATTGGTTTACAATCTAGCAGCTTAGTTTCTTCTAAAATATCGAGAGCATACTTTCTCTGAGAGATAGCAATCCCTGTCTTTGATTGGGCAACTTCAATGCCAAGAAAGTAGCTAAGTTTGCCTAAATATTTTGTTTGAAAGTGTTGGAACAGGTGTTGTTTTAGGTCTCTGATGCCTTCATGATCATTTCCTTCAATAACAATGTCATCCACATATACACCGAGATAGATACAGTGATTAGAGGATGAATGTTTATAGAATATAGAATGATCTGCGTCGCTATGGATCATACCAAATTGCTGTATAACCTTACTAAATTGCCCAAACCAGGCTTAAGGGGATTGTTTGAGGCCATATAAGGGACTTATGCAAGCAACAAACAAGACTAGACTCCCCTTTAGCAACAAATCCAGGTGGTTGCTCCATGTAGACTTCCTCTGCCAAGTCACCATATAAGAAGGCATTCTTAATATTTAACTGATGTAATGGCTAGTTGTGCATGGCAGCCATAGAAATACACGAACATAAGCCATTTTAGCAACAGGAGAAAAGATATCACCATACTCGAGGCTAAAGATCTGAGTATAACCTTTAGCTACAAGATGGGCTTTCAGATGTTTCACTTGTTCATCAGGGCTAACCTTAACAGTAAAAACCCAGCAACAACCAATTGTAGATTTCCTAGGAGGGGAAGGAATAAGCATCCATTTATGATTGGAATCCAAGGCTTCCATCTCGTTAATCATGGCTTGTCGCCATCTTGGATGTGAAAGTGCTTCCTGAATAGTTTTAGGAATAGAAATAGAAGACAAAGCAGATACAAAGGCATAATAGGATGGAGATAGATGATGGTAACTCAAGAAATTATAAATAGGATGAGGATTATAGGTAGAGCGGATACCTTTACATAGAGCTAAGGGCAGGTCTTTTGATGGTTCGAGCAGGCCTGTGGTAGTTGGAGCCGTTGGAGTAGGAGATGAATCACATGAATATGAAGAAATAGTAGCATCTTGTATTGGAGCTTGTGGTTATGAAGGAGACATTGGTTAAGGAGGTGAATTCGAAATTGGCAATTCTTGAGAAACGGAAACTGGTGGAGCAATATATGGAATGGGTAAAACCTAAAAGACAGAGTCAGATTTTATAAGAGATGTGAGTAAGGTGTATCCTCAAAGAATGTGACATCTGCAGACATATAAAAACGATGTGAGGAGGAGAATAACATCGATAATCCTTTTGGACCCGAGAATAGCCATGAAAAAAGCATTTTATTGCACTGACAGACAATTTATCAAGACCGGGAGAGAGATCATGGACAAAACAAGTAGATCCAAAAGCACGAGGAGGAACAGTGTAAAGAGAGTCCTTAGGAAATAAGATAGAATGTGGAACTTTATCATTCAAGACAAAGAATGACATCCGATCAATTAAGTAACCAGCAGTGAGGACTGTATCACCCTAATATTTTATTAGTGCATTGGCATGTAACAAAAGAGTGCGAGCTGTTTTAGCAATATGACGATGTTTTCTTTCAGCTATCCCATTTTGTTTGGGTGTATGTGGACAAGTAGATTGATAAATCATGCCATGAGATGTCATAAAGGAATTAAAAGGAGCAGAAAGATATTCTTTGGCATTATCACTACGCAGAATGCGAATAGATTGCCCAAACAGAGTCTGAATTTTATTGCAAAATTTTTTGAAAATAGTAAATAATTTTGAATAATCTTTCATTAAGAAAATCCAATTACATCTTGCGAAATCATCAATGAAAGTAACAAAGTATCGAAAACCTAGAATAGAATTGACATGAAGAGGACCCCAAACATTATAATGAATAACATAAATAGGAGACTAGGCTCAATTATGAACCTTGCTCAGAAAAGATGCATGAACATGTTTTCCAAGCTGACTAGACTAGGCTCAATTATGAACCTTGCTCAGAAAAGATGCATGAACATGTTTTCCAAGCTGACTTGACTCACTCGAGAGACTGTAAATGAGAGAGATGTGGAACCATCTTCTTAAACTTACTAAGACTAGGATGACTTAAATGACGATGAAGGAGATCAGGGAACTCTGTGACAGCATATATGGTGAATGAAGGAAGCTGGAGATAGTAAAGACCACGTGATTCAGATCCTGTGTCAATCATCTGTCTCGTACCTTGATCCTGTATAAGAAAAGAATCAGCAATAAATGTTAGTGTGCAGGTAAGTTGACTAATATAAATTAAGTTGAAAGGACAAGCACGTATAAGGAAAACATATTTTAAAGGTAAAGAAGAGATAGGTGTAGCTTGGCCAATTCCTGTGGCTATAGCCTTAGAACCATTGGCAAGGGTGATGTGGTGTGCCTGCTTAGGAGATGATAAATATGAGATAAGAGAAGGATTACCGGCTATGTGATCAGAAGCACCAGAATCAATAATCCAGCAGCCAATAGACGAAGATTTAGAGGCAAGCCGTAGAATTATCAGTATGAGCTACAATGGCTGAGGATGAACCTTGTTGGGCAGCTTTGAATTGAAGATACTCCTGGTAATCATAATCAGATAAAATGTTCTGATTGTTATCGCCAGTCTCAGGTTTCTTCCCAGTGTTTGGTACCATTGATTGTGTCACATTACCTGACTTTTCAGGGAAACCATGCAAAAAACAATACTTGTCTTGAGTGTGGCCTAGGCATTTACAGTGAGTGCATTAGGGGCAGTTGCCAGAGCCACGACCACCTTTACCACCACGTCCACGACCTCGACCACCACAGTCAATTGAAGTAGTGATGAAAGCTGATGAGTCTGAAGTTGTTTGGGAAGCAATTCCAGATGTTGCTTCGGAAGAAGGAACTTGTAGTAGACGGGTAATGAGACTTTCCACAGAAGGAACATTAGTGTTTGTCAGGAGTTGATTCCGAACAGACTCAAAATCCTTGTGTAGACCATGAAGAATGAATACTGTATATAAGTTGTCAAGCTTAGTCCAAATTTTGGAGAGGTCATCACAGTGTAGGAGTAGTTTAATCTCTTGAATAGTGGACTGTGTTTTGTTCAGATAGGAGGGCAAATTGTGATCAGTCATTTGGAGAGTTGTCAAATTATGGATAGCATCATATAGGCATTGCACATCATTAGTATTGAAAGGAGGAAGGATCATAGAAACCTTTTGTTTGTGAGAATGAGTCAGTGAAATTACACTACCCTCTGTATCGGATTTTATAATACTTGTATAATTAATGTACAATAAAAAAGAAATAATGCAATGATCCTATTACATAATCTACATGATTCTAACATGATTCTAATTAATTCTTTACATATTCTATACTCCCCCTCAAGTTAGAGTATATAAATCATATGCACCAAGTTGATTACAAATATAACTATTTCGAGGACATCTGAGAGACTTTGTGAATACATCTGCCAATTGATCATTTGAATTGATAAAAGTTAGTGGTGATGTATCCAGATAAAATCTACTTGAGAGTGATTTGTGAATTACTTAAGGAAAATTCCTTAGCAGATGTATATTTATATACATAAGTCAACTAATTACAATATCTAAATCAAAGGCAACAAATCAAAAATATAATCTACAATGAATGTAATCAAATCAGATCCTATAAATCCTAATTACTAATAATTACAGAATATGCAAATCAGAGAATATCAACACTCCCCTTCAAGCTGGTGCATATATGTCATATGCATCAAGCTTGTTACATATATATGTTACCCTCGGGCTCTGTAGAGACTTGGTCAAGATATCAGCTAGTTGATCACTCGAGTTCACAAATGAGGTAGTTATTTATCCAGAGAGGATCTTTTTCACGAATAAAATGCAATCAATTTCTATATGTTTAGTTCGCTCATGAAAGACTGGGCTGGAGGCAATGTGCATGGCTGCTTGATTATCACAAATGAGTTTCATGGGCCCTATTTTGCAAAAACTTTAATTCTTGAATCAGTTGTTTCAACCATATAAGTTCACATGTAGTGCGTGCCATGGCTCGATATTCTGCTTTTGCACTTGATCTAGCAATTACATTATGCTTTTTTCTTTTCCAAGAGATGAGGTTGCCTCCAATGAGAACACAATACCCAGAAGTTGACCGTTTGTCACTAGGAGATCCTGCCCAATCTGCATCTGTATATGCAACAATGTTTGTATGGCTTCTATTCTTGTAGATCAACCCCTTCCCAGGAGAACTATTAATATATCTCAAAATTCGAACTATTGCATCCCAATGATTGTCACAGGGAGAGTTAAGAAATTGACTCACAACACTAACTGCAAAAGATATATTTGGTCTATTCATGGTTAGATAGTTTAATTTTCCCACCAGCTTTTGATACCTTCCCGGGTTTGAATAAGGCTCCCCCTGATCCGGTAGAAGTTTAACATTTGGATCCATAGGAGTATCAATTGGTTTACAATCTAGCACAAGTTTCTTCCAAAATATCAAGGGCATACTTCCTCTGAAAGATAGCAATGCCTGTTTTTGATTGAGCCACTTCAATCTCGAGGAAGTACCGCAATCGGCCCAAGTCCTTAGTTTGGAAGTATTGAAACAGGTGTTGTTTTAGGCTCCTGATGCCATTGTAATCGTCTTCTGTAATGACAATATCATCTACATAAACCATAAGATAGATGCATTGATTAGAAGATAAGTGTTTATAGAACACAGAGTGGTCTGCTTCACTACGGACCATGCCAAATTCTTGTATGATTTTACTAAATCTTCCGAATCATGCCCGTGGAGACTGTTTAATGTCCTATAGAGATTTGTGTAACCTGCAGACAAGACTCGACTCTCCCTGAGCGACAAACCCAGGTGGTTGTTCCCTCCTCCAGGTTACCATGTAAAAATGCATTCTTGATATCCAATTGATAGAGAGGCTAGTGGTTCATGGCAACCATCGACAAGAATAGACGAACAGAAGCCATTTTAGCAACAGGAGAGGATGTATCTCCATAATCAAGGCCAAATATTTGAGTATAGCCCTTAGCCACAAGGCGTGCTTTCAAATGGTCCACCTGTCCATCAGGGCCCACCTTGACAGTAAAGACTCATCAACAACTAACTATAGATTTCCCGAGAGGGGAAGGAACAAGAGTCCATGTATGATTGGAATCCAAAGCTGCCATCTCGTCAATCATGGCCTGACGCCATCTTGGATGGGAAAGTGCTTTCTGGACAGTTTTAGGAATAGAAATGGACGACAAGGCAGAAACAAATGCATAATGGGATGAAGATAAACGATGATAGCTCAGGAAATTATAAATATGATGAGAATTACGAGTATAACGCATACCTTTACGAAGAGCAATAAGGGCAAGTCAGTGAAAGTTTTCAGATAGGCCCGGGGCCAGGTGGAGACACTGGAACAGGAGATGAAATCGCCTGAGTATGGAGTGAGAACAGCCTTTGGAAGCACAGGATGAGGTCAATGCTGAAAAGTGATAAACGGGTGCGGTGAAGGATGTGTCTGCAGACTAGGAGGTGCGGACACTTGTGAAACTGGAGGATCAGAAATAGGCAAATTAAGACAGGGAATTGGTAGGAGCTGAGAGATGTAGTGGAGCTAGGCAAATTAGGTGGAGTTAGGCTCGACTGGTGAGGTGAAGTAAGGAGTGTCTTTAAAGAAAGATAACATCTGCGGATATGTAAAAACAATTTGTAGAAGGAGAGTAACATCGATAGCTTTTCTAAACTCGAGAATAACCAAGGAAAATGCACTTAATAGAACGAGCAGACAATTTATCAAGACCTGAAGTAAGATCATGCACAAAACAAGTAGAATAAAAAACACGAGGGGAGACATTATGAAGATGGTCCTTAGAAAACAAAAGAGAGTAGGGGACTTCATTATGTAAAACAGAAGATGACATGCGATTGATTAAATAACTAGCGGTAAGAACAGCATCACCCCAAAATTTTAAGGGTGCATTAGCATGCAACAAAAGAGTTCGAGCAGTTTCAATAATATGACGATGTTTTCTTTTTGCTATGCCATTTTGTTGTGGAGTGTGCGGACAAGTTGAATGATGAAGCATGCATGAGATGCCATAAAGGAATTGAAAGGAGCAGCAAAATATTCTTTTGCATTATCACTGCGCAATGTGCGAATAGAGTGCCCAAACTGGGTTTGAATTTCATTGCAAAAAATTTTGAAAAAATAGTGAATAACTTTGAACGATCTTTCATCAAAAATATCCAAGTACATCTAGAAAAATCATCAATAAAAAGTGACAAAGTACCTATACCCCAAAATAGAACTGACACGACTAGGACCCCAAACATCGGTATGAACATTATCAAAAGGCGACTTTGCTCAATTATTGTTCTTGCTTGGAAAGGATGCACGGACATGTTTTCCAAGTTGACACAACTCACACTCTAAAGACTGCAAATGAGAGAGACGGGGAACCATCTTCTTAAGCTTATTTTGACTTGGATGACCCAGACGACGATGAAGGAGACTAGGAGACTCGGTGGTAGCACATATGGTAGAGGATAGAGATTGGAGATAATAAAGTTCACGCGATTCAGATCCTATGCCAATCGTCTGTCCCGTACTCCTGTCCTGGATGAGAAAAGAGTCAACAGTGAAGGTTATAGAGCAGTTAAGAGTGCGGATCAGTTGACTAATAGAAATTAAATTGAAGGGACAACCAGGAATAAACATAATAGAATTCAATGATAAAGATGGAAAAGGTGTAGCTTGACCAATGCCGGTGGCTATAGTTTTAGAACCATCAGCAAGGGTAATGTGGTGTGGTGTCTTGGAAGATGATAATTTTGAGAAAAGGGAAGGATTACCAGGTATGTGATTGGAAGCAGCAGAATCCAAAATCCAGGATCCAACAGACGAAGAATGAGAGAGGCAAACTGTAGAATTACCAGTATGGGCTAAAGTGACCTGTAGAATTACCAGTATGGGCTAAAGTGACCGAAGATGAAGCTTGTTAGGTTGCTTTGAGTTGAAGATACTCCTTATATTCATTGTCTGATAGAATATTCTGGTTATCAGTCCCTGACTCAATCTTATTATCAATATCAGGAGGCTAAGATTGTGCCATATTAGCAGATTTTTCAGGGAAACCATGCAGGGAATAGCAACGGTCTTGAGTATGGCCCAAGCGTTTACAATAGGAACATTGAGGACGACCACCAGAACCACGGCCACCTCTACCACCACTATGACCACGACCACGATCGTGACTTTCACGGTCAGCAGAAACGAAAGCTGAAGATTCTGAACCTGTTTGGGAACCAATTCCAGATGTGGCATCTGGAGAAGGAACTCGCAACAATCGATTAATGAGATCCTCCACGGTAGGAATATTTGAGTCTATCAAGATTTGATTCTGAATAGATTCAAAATCTTTATGAAGATTGTGGAGAACAAAAACCATATACATGTTATCAAGCTTATCTAACATCTGTTGTAGGTTGTCACTGGTCAGTATCAACTTGATTTCTTCAATTGTGGACTGTGCTTTGTTTAGATATGAAGGCAGGTCATAATCTGTCATGTGGAGCGTTGCTAGATTATGAACAGAATCGTACAGACGTTGGATATCAATAGAGTAGATGCTTCGAGCCTTCTTCCATATGTCATGACAAGTTTTATAGGGACGAAAATGCACTAACAGTTTTGGATCAATGGATTGCCAAAGTAAGGATACCAACTGATAGTCAATCTTCTTCCACTGGTCCCTCTCATCAGCAGGGATGTCCTCCTTCTTCTTGGTTAGATGCTCAGAGAGTCCCTGACCTAAAAACCAAATATCAATAGCAGCATACTAGTCTAAGTACTTCTTACCATTGAGTTTTTCGGACGTTATGGGGGGACTGCCAGAGAAGGAAAAAGAAATAAAGCCCTTTTTTGAGGATTCAGAGGTGACATAGGACAAATCAGATGCAGAAGCCATGACCCTAGAACAGGACTAGGTGGCACTGACGAGTTGAATGAAACCGGCGACGAGACGATTGGAGGTCAGAAAGATGGCGCGTGGCTTACATCCGCTGACAGAAGATGGTGCAATCTGGACTTCTGACCTCCAGAACAGAACCAGGGAGCGGCGACGAGATGAACGGGACCGGCAGCGACGTGAACAGATGTCGGGAAGTAGGTGCATGAGCTACACGTGCCGGCAATTGTGAAGGCGCGTAGGGGCGTGTGAATCAAGATTCGATGACGGCGCTGAGGGATCTGGCCGGTCGGAGATTTCTGAGATGACCAGTACACTGACTTGGTTGATCGGAGTCGAGGAAGACGATGTTCTTGCCTTGACAGTGGCGAAACAGTGGAGTCGATGAAGACGATGTTCCTGCCTTGACAGTGACGGAACAGTGACTGAACAAGGTGAGGACGATGTTCTTGCCTTGACAGTGGCGGAACAGCGATTGAACAGGGTCAGTTTAGACTTGAAACGCAGACCTAGAGAGACTAAGCAGAGGCAAAACCGAGCCTGCTCTGATACCGACTTGAGAGTGATTTGTGAATTGCTTAAGAAAAATTCCTTAGCAGATGTATATTTATATACATAAGTCAACTAATTACAATCTCTAAATCAAAGGCAATAACTCAGAAATATAATCTAAAATGAATGCAATCAAATCAGATCCTACAAATTCTAATTACTAATAATTACAGAATATGCAAATCAGAGAATATCAACAAATCTTTTCTTGGATAAAGTGGCAGTCCACTTCTATATGTTTGGTTATTTCATGAAACACTGGATTTGAGGCAATGTGCAGAGCTGCTTGATTATTACAAATCAGTTGCATTTGCTTAACATCTCCAAATTTTTACTCTTGAAGCAATTGTTTCAGCCATATAAGTTCACATGTTGCCAATGCCATAGCTTGATATTCTGCTTCTGCACTTGACCTTGCAACATCTTGTTTTTTACTTTTCCAAGATACCAAGTTGCCTTCAATCATCACGTAATAACTTGTGGTGGAACGTTTATATGAGAGAGAGCCAGTCCAGTCTGCATCTGTAAAACTAATAATCTAGGTATGTCCTTTGTCTTCATAGACAAGGCCTTAATCTGGTGCTCCTTTGATATACCTGAGTATTTTGATTGCAGCATCCCAATGACTATCACAAGAAGCTTGTATAAATTGACTAAACTACACTTACAGCAAAGGGGATGTCTGGTTGAGTGATGGTAAGGTAGTTTAATTTACCAACAAGTCTTCGATATATTTTAGGATCTGACAAGGGCTCCCCCTGTCCTGGTAAAAGCTTGATGTTTGGATCCATAGGAGTATCTACAGGTCGACAATCTGTCATGCCAGTCTCCTCTAAAATATCAAGGGCATACTTTCTCTGAGAAATAGCGACACCAGTAGAGGATTGAGTGACCTCAATACCAAGAAAATATTTAAGGCAACCTAAGTCCTTAGTCTGAAAATAACGAAAGAGGTGTTGTTTTAGTTGATTGATACCGTCTTCATCGTCACTTGTGATGACAATATCATCTACATATACCACTAGACATATACTCTGATGTTGAAGAGAATGGTGGTAGAAAACATAATGATCTGCCTCACTGCGGATCAAGTCAAATTGCTGAATTACTGTATTAAACTGTTCAAACCATGCCCGCGGAGACTGCTTCAACCCATAAATAGAACGACGTAAGCGACAAACTAATCCAGACTCCCCCTGAGCAACAAAACCAGGAGGTTGCTCCATGTAAATCTCTTCAGCAAGTTCACCATGTAAAAAGGCATTCTTAATATTAAGTTGGAATAGAGGCCAATGTCGCATAGCAGCCATGGATAGAAGAAGCCAAACAGAAGCAATCTTGGCAATAGGTGAGAATGTATCACTGTAGTCTAAACCATATATCTGAGTATATCCCTTGGCTACTAGGCGAGCTTTCAAACGATCAATCTGTCCATCAGGGCCAACTTTCACAGCATACACCCATCGACACCCAACTGTGGACTTACTCTTAGGTAACGAAACTAACTCTCAAGTGTCACTAGAGTGTAAGGCTTGCATTTCATCTACCATAGCCTGTTGCCACCCCGGATGGGATAGTGCCTCACCTGTAGTCTTGGGAATAGAAACAAATGACAAGGAGGTGACAAAAGAAAAATATGGAGAGGACAAACGGTGATAGCTTAAAAAGGTGTAAATAGGATGAGGATTACGAGTAGAACGAATGCCTTTATGAATGGCAACTGGCAGACTAGCGGGAGGCAGGACCTGGAGTGGTAAAGGTGCTGGTTCAGGGCTAGAGTCCACTGGTACCTTCATAGAAGTATCTTGAAAGTGGAGTAGAAGAAGTGGCTTCGGTAGGATGTCCAAGTAAGGGAACAGGAAGAACATCAGATACTGAAGAACGCTCAGCATGAGAAGATGAGAAAAAAAATGGTGACTTTCAAAGAAGGTGACATCAGCTGAGGTGATATATCGGTTACTGTTTGGGTGAAAGCACCTGTATCCTTTCTGGAGATGAGAGTAGCCAAGAAAGACACACTTAAGGGATTTTGCTTGAAGTTTGTCCTGTCCAGGGGTTAGATTATAAACAAAATAAGTGCAATAAAAAACACGAGGTGGAATGGAATACAATAGTTGAGACGGAAACAGAATAGATGAAGGAATTTGATTATTTAAAAACAGAGGAAGGCATGCGATTAATCAAATAATAAACAATGAGAACTGCATCACCCCAAAATCGTAGAGGGACATGACTATGAATAAGTAAAGTTCGTGCTGTTTCAATAAAATGATGATTCTTATGCTCAGCAACACCATTTTGTTGTGGGGTGTGAGCACAAGAGGACTGGTGAAGAATATTCTGTGAAGCCATAAAAGAGGTAAAAGAAGAAGAGAAATATTCACGAGCATTATCACTACATAAAATGCGTATAGAAGTATTAAATTGATTGTAAATTTCAGCACAGAAAGATTGAAAAACAGAAAAGATCTCAACACGACTCTTTATTAAAAATAACCAAGTGCATCGGGAAAAGTCATCAATAAAAGTTACAAAATGCTGATATTCCATAGTTGTGGGAACACGACTAGGATCCCAAACATCTGTATGTACTAAATCAAAAGGGGACACAGCTCGATTGTTGACACTTTTGGGAAACGAAGTGCGAACATGTTTCTCAAGTTGACACGAGTCACAATCTAAAGATGATAAAGACGACAATGTACAAATCATTCGGTGAAGCTTGGAGATACTAGGATGACCAAGGTGACTGTGAAGGAGAGAAGGAGAAACAGCAGAAGTAAAGGCAGCAGGTGATGAAGGTATGTTAAAATGGTATAGCCCGTGAAACTTGAGCCCTTTGCCAATCATCCGTCTTGTATCCCGGTCCTGCACATGAACAGAATTATTAGCGAAAGTAACAGAACAATAAAGAGAGTTGGTTAATTTATTGATAGAGATAAGATTGAAAGGACAACCCAGAACATAAAGGACAGAATCAAGAGTTAGAAAGGGTAAAGGATAAATTTGAGCAAGACCTTTAGCCATAGTTTTAGAATCATTGACTAAGGTAACCATAGGGAGGGAAGTTGAATGACAACGATGAGAGAAAAGACTAATGTTACCAGATATGTGATCAGAGGCACCAGAATTCAAAAATCTATGGACCAAGGGAGGAATGGGTGAGGCAAGCAACAGAATTACCAGTCTGAGAAGCAGAGTCAGAGCTCGATGACTGAGCAGCCTAATACGCTAGATAACCTTCATAGGCAGCAGCTGGGATAGTGACAGTGGGCACGTCTGAAGAGTCAGATGCAGGAACAGGAGAGTTGACTGAGCAATATTAGCTGTGCGAGGGGGTTTCCCATGTAGTTTGAAAGCAACGTTCATGAGTGTGGCCAAAACCTGTGGCAATAAGTGCATTGTGGACGTTGATATTTGCCACGACCATAAGACCCAGAACTAGCAGCAACAATGGTGGACAGAGAAGCTAGAATAGAGGAGTCACCAATAGATGCAGCTAGAGCAGGGACAGATGGAGTAACTCGAAGTAGCCGAGCAAAGACATCCTCTATAGAGGGAATAGAAGCACTAGCCAATAGTTGTTGACGGACAAAATCGAGCTCAAGAGGCAAACCAGCCAATGTGAGAAGCATGAATAACTTGTCATAGTTGGTTTCTTGAGTTGCAATATCAGCAGTGATAGGAAGAAGTTCATCAAACTTAGTACGAACACTCTGAATATGACCCAAGTAGCTGGACATGGAATTGATCTTGTTTGCAAATATTAAGTATTTTCAGAGATAACACCATAGAAGCGCTGAATATCATTAGTGTACAACAATTTGGCTTTGGTCCACACCTCATGACAAGTCTGATACGGTCGAAAAAGGGGAAGAATCTCATGATCCATGTTATTCCAAAGGAGACAACAAAGTTGAGCATCAATGGCCTCCCAAGTGTCTCGATCAGCCGCAGGAATATTAGGCGCTTTCTTTGTCAGATGATCAGAAAATCTTTGACCTTTAAACCAAAGCTCAATTGCCGGAGCCCAATGCAGATAGTTGGAACCATTAAGTGGTTCAATAGTGATGATTGGAGATCCCGGAATTACAGAATTGAAAATACTCGACTTTTCAGTGAAGGAAGTTGTACCAAAGGTGGACATGATGGGCACAGAACTTTAAGAAAACCCAGAAAACAAGAACTTGAGTTGAAAGCGGAAGACCTAAAAATTCATGGTTCACGGAGGTGGGAAAGACAAACACCCACTGAAAGATCATGAATCACATGGATAGGGGCTGGATCTGGCCGAAAAGCACACGAAGAAGTGGTCAGAAAAAAACAACGGCCGGGAAGGGTCCAAAACGCGCTCTCACGCTCGTTGGAAACACGACCTGACCAGTTTCTAGTGACCAGCGTGTGGCGGCGTTAGAGCTCAGATGACGGTGCGGCTCCGAGGATGGGACGGGTTATGGGCGGCGAATGTTGTGGTGGGGTCGGTTGCCAAAGAAACGCACCTCAGATGCGTAGATCTAAGATGAAAGCCATAGGAGGAGAGAGAAAAATGACGCTAACGGCCAGGAAGCGAGAAAAAAAAAATTTGGGTTTTTATCCCTAGGCTCTGATACCATGTTAAAAGGAGGAAAGATCATAAAAACCCTTTATTTGTGAGAATGAGTCAGTAAAATTACACTACCCTCTGTAATGCAATGATCCTATTATATAGTTTACATGATTCTAACACGATCCTAACATGATTCTAATTGATTCTTAACATATTCTACACATGATTCTAACATGATTTTAATTGATTCTTTACATAGTCTACAATTAGCATAAACACTTCGGGCCTTTTGCCAAATTTTATATCACGTTTTGTAGGAGTGGAAGTGGACTAACAGCTTCGGATCAATATATTGCCATAATAAAGAAACCAATTGGTAATCAGCCTACTGCCACTCATCCCTTTCAACTACAGTGATGAACTCAAACTTCTTGTTCGGGTGATCAGAGAGGCCCTATCCAAGAAACCAAATGTTGACAGCAGCAGACCAATCCAAAAAAATTTTCCATTCAACTTTTTAGACGTTATAGTGGGTGAAATTGAAAAAGCAAAGGAGATGGGGCCCTTCTTGGCGGATGTAACAGATGAGGCATCACCACAATTGCCGGAGGCGGAAGCCATGAGCAAGAGGGAGATCTTGCCGGAGTGGTTCATTGCTGTTGGTGCGCGTCCAGCGGTGTTGAGTAATGGGTTTTCGGGGATAGGTTGGTCAGCTCAGTCTAGCGTGTCCAGTCACTTGACTTTCGTGATTGGAGATCTCACCGGAGTGGTTCACAGTGGTCGGTGTTTTGCTAGAGTGATTCACAGCAAAGAAGAAAAAAGAACCAAGCTCTGATACCAAATTAAAGCCTTTAAATTTCTGTAATTGCTTGAGAGAAATCCTCTCAGCACCCAAGAATTTATACAATAGAATTACAATTTGTGTTTGAGTCTAAGTCTACTTTTAATTTGAGTTTGAGTCTAAGTATACTTCTAATTTGAGTTTGAGTCTGAGTTTATTTTTAATCTCACAATAATAGGGATTTTCTTTAACTATAGGGATACAAGGATTAATAGAAAATATTCCTATTTTAATGATAATATGACATTCCTATTCTAATAATAATATGACATTTTACGATAATTACAACACTCTCAATTGTCATTAACTATACGAAATAACTTAATGGATTTTTTCCAATATTTATTAAACATGGTATTTAGGTATTAAAACAGTGCACCTGTGTTGCCATTCCTAGTGTCTAGATTTTTTTGTAACTTAACATATTAGATGCCTTAGATTTTGCTTACATAAAACATTTCTTGTATACCTTTAACACGTTTACTTAACCTACTACACAGTTGCCTTGTAATTTTTATTGAGTCAATACTCAGCCTAGCTTGACTCTTGTATTCTGACCAGTCTGTGAATTTACCAAATTGTACGTTGTGTCATTAGGCATCAGAGGAAAGGTGCAATTTGTTGTGATCAGATTGGTGTTTGAAAAAGAATGATTTTGAGTTGGTATTCAATGGTATACTGCATCATGCATTTATTTAATCTATAAACAACAATGACCAAGCCTTATCCCACTAGGTGGGGACTTAGTGACTTGATCTATTCTTCAAATATTTTTGTTGAGCATATAGTAAATTATTGAACTTCTTTTTCTGTGTGACTGGAAATGGAAATATTGATTTTGTTTCAGTTAAATTACTTTTATCAGGTTGTACCAGGAGAACTAACTGTAGTAACTGGGGTTCCCAATTCAGGGAAGAGTGAGTGGATTGATGCCCTTCTTTGCAATCTTAATCAAATTGCTGGCTGGAAATTTGCGCTTTGTTCCATGGAGAACAAGGTGAGATATTTCATTCTTGACTTACAAAATTTAGTTTATCTCTACAACTTCTAACTGGAAGGAAAATTGTTCGTCTGTCTGGGCATGTTGTAAGATATCTATTGGACACTTCATTAAGGAGATTCTCAAATGGTAGATCAGTTTTAGATATTTGAGGAATACTATGATAATTTCTGTGCATACTCATGTATTTCCATTGTAATTTATGGTTCGAGGGAACACTATGATAATTCCTGCTCTGTTTGTCTCCAACATGCTACTTCTTTATATTATCCCTGGAACTGTTAAATGTTTGGGAAAAAGTAACCCTTCAGAGTGACTAGAAGAAGTTTGACCTACACCAGATGATTGTGGAGGCAAGTCCACAATTATTGCCATGTAGATACGTCCCTGAAAATTTATCTGTTGGCAGGCCCTATTAGAAGATATAAATAAAAAACTGTTGAAATTATATAATTTAGGTAGAAAAGGAGGAGAAAGAGAGTAGAGATACTCTAAATAGTATAAGATTATATTGATATGATGTGTGTTATATTACAAAGCATTGACACCTATTTATGCTAATAATTAGGTCAAGTACTAGTGTAGTACTAGTGTAATACTATTAGTATAAGTTCAGTCCATTAAGACTAATAACATAATAACCTTAATATTCAAACACTCCCCTTCAAGCTAAAACTTACTAAGCTTTACACTTGTTACAAATAAACATACTTACAGAAGATAACCAAAAATAGAATGTGCGCTCCATAAACCATAGCTGGAAAGACAACTCAAGGATGTTGGAATTTGGAAAGATGCTGGAGCAACAATATGCAAGATGAGCACTATTGGAAAGATAACTCAGCAAGATGGCTGAAATGACAGAGCCAGAACAGCTGGTTAGAATGTTGTATGGCTAAGGAGGAAGATACATTGATGGAAAGATGCACAATGGTAATTTCTTGGCATGCAATCATACACAGAAATGCCCAAACTTCTCTAAACAGCATTTGGAAGCTTCAAACAGCAGCAAGGATAAACCTCAAATTTGAATTTAGGAGACCCAAAACCTTGAAAAACATGTCTTGAGTGTAAAAACTGAATTGGGCTGGAATATATTTGAATACAGTTTGAATCAGCTTGATTAATACTTTGCGGCTGGGAGAGAACCCAGCAATAATGTAATTATAGAGCCAAAATGATTTGTCTGAATGATCTGTATTCATTACGGTTTCTGTTGTTGCATGTCCTCTGATATGGTATGTGATATTGCTTAAATTTTATAGATGTAGTAGAGAAAATCTTATCCATCTTGAGAATGAAATTGGTTTACTTGAAAGAACTTTACTATGTCGAATAGTATTTTAAGTATCTGTTATGTAAAACCATAATCGACTTTGGTTACACCTATTTTCCAATCATTGTCTCTCACATTCCTGTTGCACTATGTGCATGTTTTGCCTACATTCATTCAAATTCTTTTTTGACTGCCCTACAGGTTAGGGAACATGCTCGAAAACTTTTGGAGAAACACTTGAAGAAGCCTTTCTTTGATGCATGGTGAGCTTTGTGTATTGTAATTATGATTTGTACTATTGGTCATCTTTTGTCTGGTCATGTTGGGCTTTATATTTTTCCTGAAATTTGGCGTGTTGCATTTGCCATGTTTTTGAAGACAATGACCATTCCTTTCGTCATACCTGTAGCTTATATTGTGGTTTGGAGGATTTGGTTATACCTTCTCTGATCTTGTCTATCTCGTAGCATACTAACATTTAAGGAGATAAGAAATAATATACAAATTGCAGAATCATATGTACTCATGCTGACATAGGATTGCTCTGAGTATGATAGTTAAATAGATAGACGGATATAAGAGAGTAGGTTCTTGTCACAGACTTGACAGGGTTAAGATGAGAGATGGACATGTTTCTAGACAATTTAA
Source organism: Castanospermum australe (assembly GCA_019955255.1). Classification (NCBI taxonomy): domain Eukaryota; kingdom Viridiplantae; phylum Streptophyta; class Magnoliopsida; order Fabales; family Fabaceae; genus Castanospermum; species Castanospermum australe. The sequence continues at coordinate 916,635 of NSJW01000053.1, forward strand.
CCAATTATTTATTTAGCTTTGTTTTATCACAAGTTTGGATATATATTTTACCTAAATGTGGCTACAATAGCTGATGTGGCTCAACCATTTTCCATGTACATATAGGCCTAATTTTATAATCCTATATATTAAGTATGTGTTTGAATTAACTTATTTTGTGGTCAAAACAGCTTATAATCAAAATCTTTTTGAAAGAGCTTTTGAAAAAAAAAATGATTATTTCTTAAAAATTATTCTCTCCCAAACATGCTATAATATGGTTGAGACTAAATTACAAATGTCCCTTGTTGGTTTATGATGGTGGATGATTTTTAGTGGGTTACTATACACACAGACGTATCATAGTGAGTATATAGCCTCTGGCAGGTAGTAGAGAGAACAAGTGAAGCACCAAATAGAATGCTGGGTAGAATAGATAGATCAAAGCCAAAGTTGCGCGTCTAGAGGGCTAAAGTGTCCTTGAATGACACGTCCTTACCTCATAGCTATACTATCAATGCTTCCTTGGTGAAGCAACAAGTAGCACCATCCGATGGATGTTTTGGAATATGGCTAAGGAGTGAATGAGCTTGCAGGCAAGGAGAGAGAAATGGTGAAGAAAGTGAAGAACAGAGAGAACGAACTCTAGGAGGAAGTTAAGAATGAAGAGAGAGAATTCTTCTTGTCCATTGAGTGTTTTGTTCTATTATTGTTGCAACAGAGATGATGGTGACAAATCCTTTGAGAGTCATATGTGGGATTTTTGAGATTGAATGTGTTGGTGTGCAAAATGAGGGTTAATGAGGAATGATTGTGATTGGTCAAAGAAGGTTAAGAAGGAAAGGAAGATGTTACTTGCTACCTCAAGTCAAAGGAAGCCTTAACTTAAGGCTAGCTATATCTGATTCTCAATGTAGACACCTTATCAAGGTGTCAAAGCCTTGATTGAGCTTTCCTCACTTCAAAGCCTACCAATCCACATAAGGCATAGGCTGAGTTCGGAGGACATGCTAGTGTAAGAAAATACTATTAGGTCTTAATAGATGTTTGGTGTTGACACATGACATGATAGTATACTCAAATCCGATCAGAGCGGTTATAACTAGATAATAGTATCCAGTCATCAAGTATGATAAGACTTGATAAGAAAAATGGGATAACAAATTTCCCATTATACCCAGTTTATTGTCCTCTCTCTCCTTCAATCTTCACCTCCTTCCTCTCCCTTCATTAGCCATTCTTTTTGCCCACCCTCTGTCTCTATCCTTCCATCTTCATGTCCCTTTGACCTTGTTTGGTACATTGTATAGGATAAGGCATGATTATATAAGGCTTGATAGTATACTGTATGATAATATAAGGCCTGACTGGTTATTTTGGATTAAAATATTGACTGGTAATTTTGGATTAAAATATTGTATTTTTATCCAATTTGATACATAATAATCCCATCAGGTCTTATCAAGCTACTTGAAGCTTAATTAGTTTATCTTATAATCATTAGAAAAAAATGAGTAGACTGAATAACTTTATCCTATCATATTTCATACCAAACATATGATGAAAATTTCTATATAGTATAAGCTAATGCTATCAGGCCTTATACTATGTACCAAATAGAGCCTTCATCTTTCTCCTTGGACGTTTTCTCTTGGCACTTATCAGGGGCCCACAAGGTTTTGTAGGTGGCAAAATAACAATTTGAGCCTTAGAACTCCTCTAGTTGCAGTGTGTAGAGTCAAGATGCAATCAGCATTAGCAAACCAAGAGAGACCTCCTCAACCTCAAGCTTTAAACTTTAGCATAGACCCCAAAAACTTTTGTTTTCTTCTACCTTTTTCCATAGACGTTACTACCGATGGATGGGGACTCTTTGTCTCTTTCTCTTTTTCTCTTTTTTATTTTTTTTCTTCTTTTAAGCATAGGGGTATTTTGGTATGAATAAAATTTTATTTATACAATCAGTTCTTTTATACCATTATTGTCAAACACTTGATAGTAAATAAAGTTATCATGTTATTTATACTACCAGGTCTTATCCTATCCTATTATCTTATCCTATACTATACTATACTATCATATGCACCAAATGCAGCCATAGTTCCCAGGTGAAGGAAGCAATGCTTCCTTGCCAACACTTGAGGCAGTATCCTTTTCGGGTGTCAACGCTTCTTGTATAAGGCATCTTTGTTAGGGAGTTTGGCACCTTTGGCAGTTGCGCGTTATTGGTGGTTTGGAGCCCCAAGGTGTCTTGGCAATTTGTAGTCTCAAGCGCTTTGGCAGTCTTTAAATTCCATGTAAAATTATAAGTCCTCGTGTCTTTTGTTATACGAAGGCATCCTTGCAGCCTTCAAAATCCATGTATGAACAGTTTGAACACTAAATCTTTTCCATGGTGTTTAAGTATGTTGCCACCTATATTCAAATTTGTTTAAATATTGGAACCTGGAACCATTAAATAATATTTATCTGTGTGTATATGTGCATCAAATAAGAATTTTTTTTAATAAAATTTTTCCTCATCTCCTGCAGTGTTCTGTGCTTAGATTTTCAAGAATTTTCAATTTTTTATCTGTACTATGTGTTAATATCCATTGCCATTCTTAAAGTTTGAAATATCATTGTATGCATTACTTGTATGCAGTTAAGCATATTAGTGTATTACTGTTTCTTGTATACAAATTTTTGTTCAAGAGCCCATGCTAAGGTCATGGGACATGGGTAAATGGGTACATGGGTGGAGTATGGAGAAGAAAAGTTTATAGTATGTATAGTTATTATGATTATGGATTATCAAAGTTGTAAATGGCAAAACGCGTCGCATAGTGGCCACTCCCAAAAATGATGTAGCAGCATATCGGATTGCAGAGCAGCCACTACAGTGAAGGAAACATCTGCAAAGAAAAAACTTCAAAACTTTGTTAAAATGAATCAACAATCCTAATAGTTTTAAAACTTCACACCATGAAGAAATGAATAATAAACAAAGTTTCAAGATTCACAAGTCTAACAAGCATAACAAAATAAAAATCACAGCAGCAAATTCTAAACAAGTCCAAGGCCTGGGTCTGTTTAGGAAATAGGAAGAAAAAATTGGTAATGGGATTGATGGAAGAGAAAAAAAATACATGGTTTGATGTTTATTTTGATGATGATATTCAACAATAATTTGGTAGTTTCAGATTTTCCTGTAAATTAATACTGAGGTTACTTCAGTGTTATGGTTTTCTAACCTAGTAGGATCAATATTAATTAAGTTTTCCTCTCTAAAGATTATTATGTGCTTTAGTTATCAGGTTTGGTGAATTGCTATTATCATTGAGTGATTGTCCCTATTCTCCCATGTCTAAATTTTCCATCTTTCTGTCTCTTCTCTCTTCTCACTCTCCACTATTTTCCTAATTTTTCCTACACCAAAGGGTTAGATTTTCTTGATGATTGAACATATTTAATGTGCTTAGAAAATGTTGCTACAGAACTTGTCTCTTTTCTTTTGGTTCATGGATATTCCCTATTGTATTGTGGGATGAAATTTATTATAGGCTTGTTTCTGTATTCACATATAAGTTGAGAATAAAGTCTTTATATTTTTTAGCCCTTCGTTGAGGATCTTTTTTTGTTTTGATGCCATAATAAAACTTGTCATGAGCAGTCTTATAAATTTGGGAAGAGAATAGATGTTGTTATGTGAGGGAATTTCTTTTTTACCCTTTCCTTTGGGCCTGGCTGATCTCATACCTGGTTTGAATTTTGACTGCTTCCTATTTGCTGGAATTGTATGTCTAAACAAACCGCACAAGGATATATTTCTATTATTACAAAATTAATTACAAGAATAATCAACTCCTAAAATAGCTACTTAATTAGAATTAGAGCACTTGATTGTACACGTATACACTTGTCTTAAGATATTTTCTAACATATCCTCAAGTTGGAGTGTAATACATACATATATACATATATATATATATATATGAAGCATATCTAGTGAGAGGAGTGTTTATTGTGAGAAGTGAGAGAAGTGAATCTTGATCATTGGATTTTACATGAATGGTTAAGATTAGAACAAAAAGTCATGTGATTTTTTTAAGTGATCATGTGATTTTTAAATAAGATCTAATCCTAACCATCCATGTATGGTTTAATGGTTAGGATTTACTCTTCTCACCTCTCATGATAAAAAAAATGCTCTCACTTAATACATCCCCTATATATATATATATATATATATAGTTGACTAGAGACCTCTAAAGGACTTAGTGAAAATATTTGTTAACTAGTCATTTGAATTTACAAATGTAGGAGCAATTTCTTGTCACTAGTGTTGTCAAATGGCAACCATGGAAGGTGGTGCTGGACTTAGAGAAAACTGCCACTGAAGTGCATGGCCTTGTGGCTTTCTCATTGCAGCCGCCATAGGCATGTTATTGTGGCATTATGGCAGCACCAAAAGTGAAATTGCAGAGTGTAGGTGAGAAATCTCTCATCTGCCCTCATATCCAACTTCTGGGTATCACCTTTTAGAGGGTAAATTTGAGTTTCTAGCAATTCTGTGTTAGAAGGATAGAAGAAATCCTTTATTCAAGGATTCATTTTACTCTCACCTCTGTTTCTGTGTTTTTATCCCTTTCTGAAGTTTCTGACGAGTGGGGTTTGCCTACGTTGTCCTTCTTTGTTTCCATCGAAGTCTTCCTCTCTCTTTCTCTCCCTCTTTCACCTATGATTTTTCTTTTTTGTCCATCTCTGAAGTCTTCGATGAGATGAGTGGGTCTGTCTCTGCTCCTAGGTTCTGCTGAAAACCAGACCGAACCGGCCGGTCGGACTGGTCCAATTGGGAATCGGACCGTAAGCTGGTTCAGTCCAGCCTCTATAGCCGGTATGTTGAGAACCGGTAATGGAACCGTTGAACCGGCCAAACCGATCACGGTTTAAACCGATTTGCTTGGTCTGCACAGTTCGGTGTTTTCAATTCAAATCAACAAAATTTGCCATGATGGATTGAACCTGGGACTAAGCGGAAAGCATTGAGAGGCACTGCCACTGATCCACAAATGCTTTCAATGTATAGAGTGTATTATAATATATTTATTATAAACTATGGAAATTGTTTGAAAACATAGTTATGAATCCGTGATTCAAATTTGGGACAATATACTTCTTTGAAGTCAAGGCTGCCACTGCTTCAGACAGTATAAAGTGTATTATTATATATTTATCATAAACTAACGACATGATTTGAAAGGAAGGCCACTGCTCTCCAAAAAAATCATTTTTGACTTATTTAACAAATTATTATATATTAAGTATATACTTGTCATCATCTAAAAATCAAAATTAAAAAATCTCACTCTATATTAAAAATAACTTTAGATTAATATTAAAAACTTTCATTCATGAAAAAGGAAAAAATAAAATAAAATAAAATAAATTTTCATGAATAAGGATGATATAAATAGCAAATGAGTGATATATAATATATATATATATATATATATATATATATATATATATATATATATATATAATTGTTAACTAGTATACATATTAAAATTTTAATATATATAAATATAAGTATTTATTTAATTATATTCCGATTCGACCACGGTTGAACTATTGAACCTTGAATCAGTATCTCGACCGATTCAGTGAGCTGTTCGGTTTTCAAAACCTTGCTCTGCTCTGGTGTCCCTCTCTATCTTCGGAAAAGTCTTCCTTTCTCTCTATCTCCAGCTCACTTAGGTACAGGCTGTACAGTGTCTCTTTTACTGTTTCTCAAGGCCCTGTGAAGCCACTTCTGTTTTTTTTAACCTTTTTATTTTATGCTTCCAACCGAGGCCCAAATGCAACCAGCCTTTGGAAGAGAATGATCTCCATCCAAACATCAACCAGCCCCCTGCAATGCGGTTCACTACTGGTGGCTGCATTTGCCTTTATTGTCTCACACTTCAAGATTTTCATTTGTTGCTTCATTTTCTTAGTTGTGCTAAATGAGTCAAGTTTTCTCTTTCTTTTGCATAAACTTTGGTTGTTTCTGGGGTTCATTTTCCAGAATTTCATGATTATAACTGTACAAGTCGTTGTGCATTACATTTATTTTATTTATTGTTGGAAATGTTAAATTTTGTTGTCAAAATGTGTAAATTGTATGGGGTCTGGCAGACTGCAATTGATTTCCTGGTCTGCAATATTTGTTGTCATTCTTATGTGCATATTTATGATTATCTGAATGACTTCTTTATCTAATGGTAGTTATGCCGAACATGTTGAACGGATGAGTGTGGAGGAGTTGGAACAGGGTAAGCTCTGGCTAGGTGATACTTTTTATCTCATAAGGTAAGTCCATTGCAAGGAACTCAGCTGGTAGTGGTGGCATACCATAATCTAACATATCTTCTTGATTGCACTGATGGACAACTAAACCATCTATCCATGGTTGGATTGCTTTTTTCCCCCCTTTTTCCATGCATCTTGAGCTTGACTAGTGTTATCTTCTTTACATTTGTCAAGTTGAGTAATTTATTGGTTCTCTGTATTGCTGTTTGTAGTTGAGAAGTGATGCATGATATGGTTAGTAATACAATTTTTATATCTTTATATTTAAAAAATAGTAAGGTCATTAATCTTTTTAAAATGAAATGGAAATTAATTGATATAATATGATATTGTGGCTTAGAAGTGAATCAGGTAGCAGCGATGAAATTGTCACTGCATCTGGCTCAGATTGGTTGTTAGAGCTGAGTCTTCTCTTCTACTATTAAATTTCTCGTTTTTTTTCTTAATATTGGGTACCAATGCTGATGCAGAAATTTTTAAAGTCTCCTTAATTTATTTTTATAATTACTTGAGCTGTATAGATCTTAGCTTACTGCCCAAGCCTTTGGAATGTTTGCACAGAAATGAATGATCAGGGCTTATAACATGTACCTTTTAATTTTTGGCTTTATATTTGAATTATTTCGAGATTGCTTGCCTTTAGCACTGTTTGTTGAGTAGACTGTCTAATACCTATCACCTGTTTATTTGGTTAAATTAGTAATTTAACTCATACTGAATTTTGGTGCTTTTAAATTAGTAATTTACCTCATGCTGATGACTTTTGGTGCTGGTCTACTTGGTTGTTCATACTAGGTGTGAAGATGATTCTCTTCCAAGTATAAAGTGGGTCCTTGACCTTGCAAAAGCAGCTGTGTTAAGGCACGGGGTGCGCGGACTTGTAATTGATCCTTATAATGAGCTTGACCATCAGCGCCATCCAAGCCAGTAATTCTCTAAAGAGCTCATTCTAAACTTGGCACCAAAATAAATAAATAGAATAAGAGGCTATAGAAATCAATATTTTATTTTTGCTTTTATACTAAAAACAATTTCTCCCCTAGCACTTGCAGTGTTACTCTGATCATCCCTCCTTGTTGTCTGATAACATTAATGTTGTCTAAATACATCATAGCTAAATGATGTTGATTTATTTGTTGCAACTTGCAGGACTGAAACTGAATATGTGAGTCAGATGCTTACCAAAATTAAACGTTTTGCCCAGCATCATGGATGCCATGTTTGGTTTGTAGCACATCCTAGGCAGGTTGGTAACACAGATTTAGTTTCATCCTTTGCCATTACACTTTTTCTAATATTCTTACTACTCATCTGATAGCTGCATAATTGGATTGGGGGCCCCCCTAATCTCTATGACATAAGCGGAAGTGCACACTTCATAAATAAGTGTGACAATGGAATTGTTATTCATCGTAATCGAGATCCTGATTCTGGGCCTATTGATCAAGTAAAGGTGAGTGTTTGTAGCATAATTGTATGTATTTGAGTGATCATTTATCATACTTAATAAAATAAATATATATTTGTACTTACTTAGGCTTTGCTTCAGGTTTGTGTTCGGAAGGTACGGAATAAGGTTGCAGGGACAATAGGTGATGCCTTACTGTTGTATAATAGGTAGCAACACTCTTACCCTTGATTATTGTGTTGCCATGCCTTCACCTATGGTTTAGTAAAATTGGTTTACTAAGTTTCATTCATATATGGAGTACATGATCAGGGATTACCATGTGACTTTTATTTAGGAGCATTGGCTGATTATGAATTTTGACAGTAAGTTTACAGCAGCCATTGGGTTATTTGTCCCTTTTTGTTTCTCTCCACTCTTATTAATATAATGGCTGGGGTCAGCTTTTATGTTCTCTCATAGTATGTTCATGCTTTCTAGTGAGTCATCATCACTTGCCTTGTGACTTAATCAGCACCTCCTCCCTTCTTCTTTTTATGATTTAGATATTAATTTTTATGTGGTTTATCGGTTTTCTTCTATTTGTCCAAACAGTCAGTCCTCACCTGCCCTCTTTCAAAAAAAATCTTTAGCTGGTAGTTGGGTTTGTTTAAAGTAATCCACGGTAACAGATTTTCTTGGGCAGGGCAACTGGTGAGTTCATGCCAGTTGATATACAACCATCTGGCAAACCTGGCAAATCTGGCAAGAGATAGCAGTGAGACAAATCATTTTTTAATAGGCTTGTGTAGTGGTCAGCAAGTACGTCTTGAAATGAAGTTACCATCTGATACTCGTTTCCTGTCTGAACATGGCTGTGGTGTTTTCACTTTAGGTGCCAGGTCGAGATCAGGAATGGTGGATAACATTCTTCTCATGGCTTGTGAGATTTGATCGTATTATATCATATTTTAGCCTGATTATTTGTAGATCTTGTATCATTTAGATGTACTTTTTTATTATAGGTGTCACAATTTAAATTTTTCAGTTCAGCATTTCAATCCTTGTATAATTTTAATGATTGTTACTTGTAATGACCGCTGCGGTCTCCATTAAATTAACTTTTAGTTCTCTTTACCTCAAGGTTGTCGACCATTCTGTCTGCTGCAGAGTTAGAATGGCTTGCAATGGTCATCTGTTTAAGTATTTACTGTTACTACTAATTTGGTCTGTGTTGTATTGCTTTAACACTATCCAGTTAACTAATGCAATTCAATTTCTGCTATTGTTTTCCTTTGAGGCCCTTCCAATCGACCACTTGAGGTGATTTCTTGCATGGCACGTCATTCACTGGTGTTTGATAGATTGGCCTTTTTTCACTTGCGTACGTGATTTTTGTATGAATAATTGGAATTTCATGATTTGTGTTTGGTATGATATTCAGAAGTGACTTGTATATTTACATGGGAAACCCATGCAGATATCTTGGGTCTTTTGATGTTCTACATTCACTTTGGGAGGGATTATAGATTGCTTCACCAAGTGGTGCGGGTGACGTGACGACAGCATCTAAACTGGATTCACGCAGCTAAATGACGTTCTTAGGCGGTTGTACAGGGTGGACAAAAATTAGTCACAAACATGAACATTCACCACGTGTTGGCATGTGATCGTCCTCCTCCTTTATTTGTTTGTTTCATAAGCGGTGCTGAATATTCTACAAATAATATTACATACTAGTCAAGAGACAAAACTTAAAGACATTATTCAAGTACGTGTTAAATGACTCAAGATTATCCATTAAATGTTTATGGAGCATATATATATATATATATGATCTATTTATCATATATTTTTTATCATCAATATATAACACATTTAACTTTTGGGGCTAGCAAGCAATAATCAAAACTGAGATTGGAAATCTTCAAACCCAACACCGTTCTCAAATCTCGTTTGCCTCACCATTTCATGTGAAAAACATGAGAAGATTGTAGACAAGTCATCCATAACCTGTAAAACCTCATAATATGATTCCCAGAATTAACTTGTTAAACTTGTGCAAACATATACACTTTTCTTGATATTACCAAAATTGGTTATAGCGATACACTTCAGAGAAAGAGAACCATTGGATGAAATCCTCATTGCTTTTGAGAAAAATGAAAGAACAAGAAAAAAATAAAAGGGTTGAAGAGTTAAAAATAAATATATAGAGTTGCCGATAATCTATGCATAAATAGACGGGATGCCTTCCTTGTCATATACCCTATAACAAACAACTAATTGATGAATATATACTAAATTTTTGCAATGGTTCTATAGAAGTCCTCAAATAATCTGATCTTTTTTCCCCCTATTTTTGTATACTTTTCGTTAGCAAAAATTGCAGCTAAGAAAGCAAAACAAAAAAACACAGGTCTTTCCCAGCTTCAATAGTTGACTACTTACAAAAACTTGAGTCTGGCACATGAATGAATGGTACCGCAACTGGAATTTGATAAACGGTGTACAATAATGATGGAGTGAAATATTATTATATGAAATTTCTGTCTGAAAATATAAAAATATTATTCTCCTAAACAAATCAGGTTCACATCTGCAACATTGGAAGCGAATCAGACACGGACAAATCTGCCACATGCAATGGTTTGTCGTTAGCCAACTAAGCAGAGTGTCCTTAGAGACCAAGTCAAACAAAGGAAAGGAACACATCGTTTTCCAATGATAAGGTGCCACGTCCCAAGCGTATAGTCGGCGAACAGCCCAAAAGAGTGCAGCATGTAAAATCAAGCACATTTTATCTATAAAGCGTGGTTCAATAATGTTTTACTATAATGAACTTTATTTGTAAGGTTAGAATTTAAATTTTATTAAAAAATATTTATAAAAATAACTAGTTTTAATTTCTCAAACCAAATTATATTTCGTAAAAATTAAAAAAAAAATTTAAAAATAGCTAAAAGGATAATAACATGCCCTTCCAGAACAAGTGACATGCTTTAATTTAAAAAAAAAAAAGGGAATTGAAAAAGTGGCTACTGCGCATGAAATGTCTAAAGGAGATAGGAATTATTAGCCATGGACTGCTTGTATGTTTTAAATAAAATCCCCAATATAACGTTAGTTATTTATCCTTTGTTTGGATGAATAAAAAAAAATAAGAGAGGTGAAAAAATTTTAAAATTTAAATTGAAAAGAAATCTTAAAGAAAAAATTTTGAATTTTTTATTTTTAGAATTCTCTTTCTTTCTTATATTTTTCTCTTCATTTTTTCTTCAATCAAATAAGAAAAAATTTAAAATTTTCTTTCTCCCTTATTTTCTTTCCTTCATTCCAAACATGAGGTTAGTTGTAACTCTCAATTTCATGTATTTGTTTGTTTCATAGCGTAGATTTTGTCTTTTTTTTGTTTAATTTCATATCAAAGCCTACTTCTCATTTAAAGCACTGATACTATTTCTTTTTGCAAAATATTTTTTAATAAAATTTGAATTTTATTTATCCTATTGAAAGTTTAACTTATTACTTAACTATACCTTGAAGGTTGGAAAAATCCATTCTTCATCGAAGCACCTAGGAAATAAAGGATTCGTTCTTTTGTGGGCCAGTAGCAACCAGTTCTACTAGACTAAGAGAGCGTTGCATTGATAAATCTTCCACAAAATGGTGCAGAAAAAAGAACTGGATCAAATTAAAAGGAGTCCTTAGGAAACAAACACCACCTGATTCCTCCATTTCCAAGCCAGAACAACATAGTTGCACCAAACAAGAAGACAACTCCAAACAGATTCTCTGTTCCTCCCTCAAATCTCCATTAAGATTGAGATTAAACCATTCATCAAAGACCCTATCACTTCAACGTATCATTCTAACCGCAGCATGCTTGGCATAGGAAAAAAATCATTTTTTTTAAAAGTTCTTTTAAAAAAAATTTGATTATGAGTTATTTTAATCTTAAAATAAATTAATCTAAATATACATTAATTAACATAATATCAAAATTTACAAACTCAATTATTTTAAGAGAAACATGATTCTAAATTACAGTTGATAACCATAATAGTTGATAACCATAATTACAGCTGTAATTTTACAATTATAAAAATTACCGCAATACAACTGTAATTACAAGCATATTCATATTGTTATAATTATTTATAATTTTTATAATGATAATATAATTATTTTTATAACTGTAATTATAATTTAAAATTATAAAAAAAATAAAAGGAAAAAAAAAAGTAAATTGGATATTGGATATGATTCCTTTGCCCTTGCTTCGAGCATGGTGGTGGTGGTGGTGGGCCCAAGTTGATTGTTTCACGCCTAAATTTGCTGGCCTCCAGAGCAGCAAAACCCTCGGGAAAAAGAATCCCCAACGGCTCCTCTGCGGTGGATCCAGTTGAGTGACCGTTGGTGGGCCAATCCCTCTTTCAACTTTTCAAATATATATATAACCGTTGCCACTTACCACCATCTTACCACACACACAGCACAGAACAGAGGAGCAGATTTTCTATTTTGGTAGCTTACTGAGGTGTGTTCTCTTTTCTGCTTTTTGGCTTTTCATGTCCTCTCTCACTTCTCCATTTCTGGGTTTCTCTTAAATTTTCTTTTTTTTAAAATTTTTTTTGCTTTGCTTTGTTTTCAGTCTGTAACCATGACTGTTGAGGTTAAGGCTCAAGAAGAAACCCAGACTGCTGAGGTTCTTTTAGCCCCCACAAAGGTTGTAGAGGAGAAGGTCGTTGAAGAAGGAGATGTGAAACCAGAGGAATCAGGTGATGAACCCAAACCCAAAACGGTGGAGAAGAGCTCGTCTTACAAGGAAGAAAGCAACTTTCTTTCTGATCTGAAAGAGTTCGAGAGGAAGGCTTTGAATGAGCTGAAATCAAAGCTTGAGGAAGCTATCTCGGGGCACAATCTGTTTGAGAAAGAAGACCCAAAAAAGAAGGAAACTTCGTCGGTCACCGAAGAGAAGAAAGAAGAAAAAGATGCTGCAGAGAGTGAGAACCCACTGAAAGGAGAGGCGGGTCAGGAGGAGGAAACCAAACCAGAAGGTGGGGAGGAGCAGAAACCTGATGTGAGTGTTGAAGAGAAAACGGTTGAAATAGAGAAGGATGTTTCTCTGTGGGGAGTACCCCTTTTGCCTAGCAAAGGAGCAGAGGGCACAGATGTGGTTCTGTTGAAGTTCTTGCGGGCTAGGGAGTTCAAAGTCAATGATGCATTTGAGATGCTGAAGAAGACCCTCAAATGGAGGAGGGAATCGAGGATCGACTCGGTTCTGGACGAGGATTTTGGCTCTGATTTGGGGTCTGCAGCCTACATGAATGGCGTTGATCGTGAAGGGCACCCAGTCTGCTACAACATCTTTGGCGTATTTGACAGCGAAGAGCTTTACAAGAAGACTTTTGGGACAGAGGAGAAGCGCAGCGCATTCTTAAGGTGGAGGTGCCAATTGATGGAGAAGGGTATTCAGAAGCTCAATCTGAAGCCTGGAGGTGTGTCTTCCTTGCTTCAAATCAACGACCTGAGGAACTCTCCTGGTCCCTCAAAGAAGGAGCTTCGAGTTGCAACAAAGCAAGCTGTTGCAATTTTGCAGGACAATTACCCAGAAATGGTTGCCAAAAATGTAAGTTACTTTGGCTTCCTACAAACCTTTTCTTTTTGAACTGTTTATTTAAATTCAATAGGCAATGTGCTCTTGATGTTCAAAGTAACTGATATTATGCTTCCTGTGTTTGTGTTTCATTGTAGATTTTCATCAATGTTCCTTTCTGGTATTATGCTCTCAATGCCCTTTTATCTCCTTTCTTAACCCAAAGAACAAAGAGCAAATTTGTGGTTGCTCGTCCGGCTAGGGTCACTGAAACCCTGACTAAGTATGTCTTCTCCCATCCATTAACTATTTCTATTCATTGTGAAGCCTCAATCGCTATGTCATCAGATAAAATGACCTTAAATCCTTAACTCCTTTGAATTAAATAGGTACATTCCAATTGAGGAGATCCCAGTTCACTATGGTGGTTTCAAGAGAGAAAATGACTGTGAGTTCTCTGCCCAAGATGGTGCTGTGTCAGGACTCACTCTCAAGGCTGGATCAACCACAACTATTGAGATTCCTGCATTGGAGGTACCTGGCTAGTGTAAAGAGTTTTGAATTATGTATTCTGGTGTGCTTTAGATTAGAAATAGGAGTATTGGACTAAAAGGTTGTTGCTTTTCTGATTGATCTCAACAGGTTGGAAACACTTTGTGCTGGGATTTGACTGTGCTGGGTTGGGAGGTAAGTTACAAGGAAGAATTTGTTCCCACTGATGAGGGTTCTTACACAGTCATTGTTCAGAAAGGGAAGAAGATGGGTTCACAAGAAGGGCCTATTAGGAACACTTTCAGGAACAATGAACCGGGGAAAGTTATCCTCACTATAGAGAACACGTCAAATAAGAAGAAGAGGGTCCTGTACCGTTACAAGACCAACAAAAGCTCGTTCTGAGAATTCGATTCTAAAGTTCTATTTTTGCTCCATTATGTTTGGCTATAATTTGAATGTAGGCGAGGTGTGTGTGAAGAGAGAGAAACACGAGGGCATTCTTTCATTGTTATAATTGGTCTCCAGCATTATTTATTTTATTTTTTTTTTCAAATGAAATTGAGTGAAAGTTCATTCTTTTTCTGTGCCAATAATGTATCTAATGAATCCCTTATTTGATGTAAATAATTTTCTTCTGGGTTTTTCCTTAAAAGAGTTGTTAAGAGTGAAAATTTGGTGCTGTGTGTAGCTTTCCTACTGCATGCTTTCAATCAAAGGAGCTTTTTTTTTCCTGCCTTATTTATTTTAACATTTAGAACATTTATCAAGATTTTAAAAAATTCATTTGGTTTAAAATAATTATTTTTTTATTTTTTAAAAGTGATTTTTTTTTAAATAAATCATTTCACTTAAATTTACTTAAATTTAAATTTATTTAAAATTAAATTTATAAAATCAAATCTAAATTCATAGTACCTAAATCTAATCTAACATTGTAATTTGTATAACGAGCTCGGGAATTTGTGTAGAAATCAAAGGACGCATCATCGATCCGTATTATGAAGAATTAAAATAAGGCTGCCTCTTTCGTTTTTTCCTGCACAACGGGGGTGAACTCATATGAATTGAACGCAAAGTTACAATTTTTAGTTATGATGTAAATTATTCTTCATTTCTCGTTTTTTGTACCATATTTTTTACATTTAGATATTTTTTTATTTTATTTTTTATTCTATTCGATTTCTGTTTAATAGGCAATTTGATAAAAGTTAAGAGAAGTTACTATGTGTAAAAGTTGCTTCAGAACGTCAAATTGCGTTGTTAAAAAAAATTTCTTTACCCATTTTTCATCAAGTTAAAATTTTGACTTCAAATTTCAATCTAAGGTAGATTCTAGTTTCGAGCATACATGATTATGCTCGGGGTTGGGTGGGTCGGGTCTCTTCAATAATTGAATATAAATTTTTCAAATGTTTTCTAATAAAGCATTGAAAGAGTGAAATTAAAAAAATTCAAAAAAAACTGTATTCTAGTTGAAGGGGTTCCTAATTATCTACCTTTCTCTAATTTTCTTGCAACCAAACAAAACTTAACTGTAAAACAAAATTGGCAAAATATAAGTCTTTATTGATATCACAACAACTCGAAAAAAGTTATCGTATAAGCATATCTATGTGTATGTGTAATTAATATGAGTAAAAAAAAAAAAGCATATGTAACCTCCATTTAAATATGACATATTCAAAAAAAATAATAATAAAAGAACATATATATAATACCAATCCAAGTCGGGTCTACTCAAAATTTAACTCGGCCTCAAACCAAAAAATTTTTCAACCCAAGTTTTAAGTTTGATTTTGAACTCAAACAATGCAAGTTGGATAGAGCCATGGACATCCTAACAAGGGCATTAAATAGGGAAGATAATTTTGAAATTTGGAAACATTACCTCTTTCATTCCCATGCCATGCATGGAGGTGAGTTGCCTTCATTCTCATGGATCTTATGAACTATCCAAAATGCATACCTCCCCATCATCGCATCATCACTAATCATTACCATATTTTTCCCAGCTGCCACCAATCACCGCCATTGGTTAACGAAATTCGACTACTACAGTCGACAATCATTTTAGGTTATTAGAATTCTGCCACTATCATTGGTGACCACCACCAATTATCAGAGTTCGACTATTATCCACCACCGTTCGCTATTATTATCTATCAACACCGATGACTGCCACTAATTGCTAAAGTTATTTCTAAAAATGTTTAAGTGAACTAAACAAAATAATTATCTTTTTATTATTTCCAGAAATATTTTTTCTAACAAATGCCCCGTAAATTATTTAATTTGGCCAAATTATTTTTACTCACGTGATGATCGGATTCTAAGTGGCACTAATTACACGAAGGAGAGAGATTATTTATTTTACTGAGAGCAATATATGTTTTTAATTTATAAGGAAAATTCCAAGATCTGCTAAATGAAGACTCAATTAAATATGAGTAATGAAATTTACTAGAGATCTAATTATGATCGACGGGTTTCTTCAGGAAGTTTGTTACCAATAGACTACAGTATGATTTACAGTGCAGTAAACTTAAAAAAAAAATAGTAACTTGATTTTTTTAGTTCTTGAAATTTAAAATTTTGATACATTAGTAAATTAAAAAATTATAATTTTGATGTCAATCAATTAAAATTCTATAATTATATTATTACAGTAATCATATGTATAAAAACATTAGTATATTACACTTGGTGTACTTTAATAATTTCTGGTCATATAATATGGGATATTGCCGTTATGGGCGCAGGCTTCAATGTCAACCCCAAAAATTTTAGATTTATGGTATGTCTCATCGCTAAAAGGAAAAATGTAAACGAGGGGAATCACAGGCAAGCAAAACAAATTAATTTGAGTGCTGCTACTTGGTCAAAAAAATTTGATCGAATTTAATTGGCAATTAACTTAATTTTAAGGTGACATCTTTCTACATAATTAGTATTTTTTAAAACCAATTGAAAAATTTTAAAGTGTTGAACAGAAGATGCAATGGAAAAACCAATGTACAGCTGCAACTCCATTTCACGGTTTCAAAGTTTGGCAGCTACTCTTGCAGCCATGCTTGCAAGTTCTGCATATTCTGTAACTGCCTATATGCAACTGAGAAAACGTCCCCCAATTCCATGTTCCAATTCTTACTACTCATAGAAAAAGCACTCCTTTTGCACCTGCACATGCACCGCACAAAAAAAAAAAACGTGGATGCGGCTCTTCCATCTTCCACAAATACTACTTTAGATAATTGAATCCAAGTCCTAGAAAGAGAATCAATTGAATAATACATTTGCGCTTTGTTTCCTCGTATCCTTATCTGTATTCTAAAAATTACCCATTTCCATTGCATTTGAGTGATAGCTAACTATTTGATGAAATGCCCATGTGGGCATATGAATTTTTAAGAGGAATTGTTGTTGCAAATTCAATGGTTTTGAGGGCTCTGGCAGGCTGCTCTACATGGAGAATTGGATGGCTGTCTTGAGTACTCTCGACGGTTTTAAGCCATTAAAGTAGTGGATTTCAAAAGGTTCCGCCACGTGATTCTTTAGAGAGTTGAGAAACAATCATATGGTTACTCGATTTACAATAAGGGAGGTCCTCATGGCCAAGAATGTTTCCATTCTAATGGAGTGAAGCAAATGCTAGTGGGCGGAGGTGAATTTCAAAGAAGGGGTCAAGTGGGAGATGCTATTGCTGAGTGAGAGGGATTTAGCTTAGGTGTAGAGTAGAGGTGAAAAAATGTAACGAGATAAAAATTCCATCTAATTTGGGCATCTAATATTTGGACAAATCATTTTGGCTGGACACTATTTCTTAATTAAATTTAGTGTTAAAAAAGAAAGAGTGAAGCCAAAGTTATTTTAGTTCAATACTTGTAAAATATAATTTGATCGTATTATCATTAAAATACTCTTTTTTTTCGTGATTGAGCCTTCGTATCATTGGACACATATGATAACTAGTTTGTTGGGAGAGGAGATTTTTATATACTTTATTATACTATATCAATAAAAATATGATACTTGTCACAATATAATAAAACAAACTAACAAGTTAAATGTATAAAATTATATGATAAAATTTAAATAAAATCAAGATCGTTGGGTGTATTACTCTATAAATAATATAGTAGTACATAAAAAAATTTCAATAGCGAGGGTTTGACCCCTCTCCAATGTAAATCACCCCCCACTCCACATTTTCTCTTTCCCTTCCCCCTTGTCCTAGTCCCACCAGGGCGTTGATGGGACCCTCCTAATTTAAAAATATAAAAACATTTTTCAAACATTTCTTTCTGGTACATTGTATGTTTAAAACTTAATTTCTATCTATGAAGAGTTAATTTGTTAGTTTCAACAAGCTGAGTAGAACCAAGGATATGATGAAAAAAAAAAAACAAATATAACTTATATGTCAAGTTAAAACTTGATAATAGTTTATATCTCCCATCCATCCCATGACAAAATTAAGTAAGGACTAAGGAGGCAACAGGCATTCAACTCAGATTTACATGGATGCCGAGAAGCATTTTTTTTTTAATTTTTTTAGATGGTACCAATAAGCAAGTTAATCATAAATACAGTGAGAAAAGTTTGACCAAACTGATCTTGATCACAAAAACGGTATAATACTATGTCACAATCACAAATATTGATAAAACTAATTGTTTTTAAAGTCTTGAGCTATTATTTTTTAGTATAGTGGAGAGTCATTATCATAATAAATAATATTTATCTAAATTCTTGTATACTCCAACGGACATATAAGATATAAAAATATAGTGTTATAAGGATTAAAAAATGAATATATCTCCATAATACATATCTCAAGAAAATTATGGTCTATAATCGGCAACAATTGAATATTTAAAGGATAAGCCCAAAGTGCAAGCATGACCAAATTGTATACAATCTCTTTTTTTTTTTTTAAATAAAGATTTTAACGGCACATTGTTATAGTGGAATTAATTTAATTAGTTAAATGTTGGACTAATTAATTTCCCATAGGAGAGCTGCTATGTATCACGATTTCTTCTTACGAAATTTGCCACGAATGGCGTGGCAGGCAAAACAAGAAGAGAAAAGTGGTTATGAAATCATGCATACGAAATCATGGACGAGAGAGAATAATCAAACACGAGTTTGTTTTCGTAAAAATAAACATTTCTCCTCTTCCCATGAATAGATTGTCTTTCAATTGCAAACGATTACTATCCTATTGAGATATTATCATTGTTCTATAACGTGTTCGATGAGTCAATTTTCCTAATGACGTCCTCATGATCACCACCACAAAGTCAATTTTCAATATAGAATGACATATTACATATATATACACACCAAAAGCCTTCGTGTGCGAAGATTTTCAACATAAATATGTAGAGATTCAATTAATGCGTACATTATGTAATTAAATTCAACGGATGGATCATAGCTGAGACAAGTGATTTAACCTCGACATTTGAAGTATTGTCATAAATTTCAGCTGATTTGAGCAACACGTACATATATATTATAGACTTTAATGATCGACTCATGAGGACGTCATTAGGAAAATTGAATCCTTATCTTCATGTGCTTGTAGTATTAAAGTCACGTTTGATATACAACATGTTTGCGTGTAAAATTATTGTAAGATGATTGATTTGCAGGGCCATGGATGCAGACCTACGTTTCTCAAACCACGTTAAATTTCTTATATGATTTTCTTTTTCAAGTTTTTTCATATTTGCCAGTATGCTTGAATAAGTGTTTGTACTAATTAAATAGATTTTTAAAAATTCAAACAAATTTTTATTTATTTTTTATCTTACTTACTTTTATATTTGTATTATTTTTTAAATATAATTTTATTTTTAAAAAATTATTTAGTTTAAAATAATTATTTTTTTATTTTTTCGTTGAATGTAATTTTTTATTAAATAAAAATTATTTTTCTTATACTCACTTCTAATTAAAATAAAATTTATAAAATTAAATTCATCTAAAATTATATTTATAAACTCTAATTTAAATTTATCAAATCAAATTTGTTGGAAAATACTGTGGTCTTATGAAATTTGTACTATATATGAGTAACCAAGCATTACTACATCTAGCAGCCGCGTTTGTTTTGGTTTTCAATAGTTGCAATCGGATGCCGAGAGTTTTGGTTCGCTTTTTAACTAAACGTGAACCTCTACACGACGAATAAGTGCGGGTTTAAAATAATTTAGAAAAATATATAAAATATTATCAAAATAATTTTTGACCAAAACATTATACACAATTGTTTTTGTATCAAAATTCAACTATTAATTAAAATTAAACAGTTACTAACTGCAAAAAATTATGTCCTTTAGATTTTTTGAAATTTAAAAGGTTTAATAATAGTTGTATAACAGCTTGATTTGACAACTATCCATGTCGACGAGCAAATTTACTTTCAGTTACATTTTCTTTTGGTACTTTCAGTTCAAATTTGAGTCACCGTAAAAGTCAATTTCCCATAAAATATACTAAATGCTTACCCATTTAAGTCGTATCCTAAGGTAACTTCTTTTTCTCCTTTTTATTTTTTATTTTTTTGAAAAGCCTAAAGATAAACTTCTTTCTCCTATAAAATATTTAATTTGTTTATAATTGATTCGTATCATTGTTTATCATTTGTTTACTTTATTGTCGTTATATCTACATTTTTGCAGCACCTCTGAACATCGTTTTCATCATTATTTTCCCATCACTTATACGGCACTCTCACATTTATTTTATTTTATTTTATTTTATCATTGGATGAGTGTGTATAATATTTGCCTTTTTCTTTTGATGTGAGGACTAATATTTGTTTAATAAATTGTGATAGGCATAGCAATTGTTGGTAATGGTATACAATTGTTGATAGAAAATAATTAATTAATTAACTGTAAATCATTTTTAACTAATAATATACAATGACAGGAAATTTGTAATTTAAACAAGTGATTAGTTATACATAATTAAGTGAATAAATAGATTTGGAAATGGATTATAATTTCATGTGTGTGTGTCTATATATATATATATATCATGTCATATGGATTGTTTTTTATGATTCATATCAAAATAAACTAACGTTCTTAGTTTCGGTGTAATTATTTGTCCTCACTCTATAGATATATATTTTAGTATAATTGTATTAAAAAATTCAAATTTGAATTTTTTTGATTTTTTGATTTATTAATAGTAAAAATAGTAATAAATATTACTAAAATCTAAAAAAAAATTATTTTTCACTAAGAATTTGGTTATTGGCTCATTTTCCCTTTATACTTTGCAATATTGGAAGTTGTGCAAAGATTCAGAATAATTAATAATAGATAATTCTATTTCTATGTTCACTTCTTTTATTAACAGAACCTTTTCAAAAGTGATAAAACCGACGAATAAGAAACAAAACTCATTAAGAATTCAAATATTTTTTATTCTTTATTTTATTTTTTGTATTTAAAGAATATTTTTGGTTTTCTTTAATCAACCTTCTCATTTTTTATTGACTCGGGGCTCTTCGTTTGTTTATTCTAGGAATATATTCATCTAATTATGAATTAATTAATATTAATACTTTATTACACTACCTTTTCTTTTACGAGACGATTTTGAGATGACTCATAGACCTTACATATTAGAATTCTATATCATTGATATTCTTTTTCTCTCTTTCTTTCAACTTTTCATTTATCCATAATTCTTATTGCTTTACAACTCATAATCAAATTCATTTTTTCTTTCTTTTTTATGCAATATTTTAGTTGCTATAATGATATCCCCAATATGTGGTATCTTTTTTATTTATTTATTTTGACTAGATCAGATTTAGATAATGTGACGCAATGAGTTGATTATATATATATATATATATAATTTAAACGATAACTTAAAGTAATTTAATTTTATTATTTTTTATTAAAAAATTTAAAAGAACGAAATATAAGAATAATTGTTTCATTTGGAATCATGAGAGAATATCTAATAAGAGTAATTTCATTTGAATTTAATTAATACTCAATGTATCTTATCTAATATTCTCTCTATCCACTTTTATATATAATTTAAGATAATTACACAAAAATTTAAAAAAATTAAATAGTTTTAATTATAAAAAATTATAATTTAATATGATTAAATTATTTTTTTCGCACTTCATTAATATTTTCTCTTTTTTTTTCAATTTCATTTACTCCACTAATTCTCTTTCAATTAAAAAATAAGATAAAATTAAAAAAATTAATTAATGCTTCATTAATACACTCAAATGACATATATTTTAGGACTAAAAAAATTATCCTATATGACACATAAAAGTAAATGAAGGGAGTAACATTTATTAGACTATATTTATTTGTATTGAGTTGGTATTTTTTTGGTAGAAATATTGAGTTGGTATTTAATGCATCATATTTAATAGTATTTATTATAGCTAGTTAAGTCAATTTTATTATTCACTCCATCTAATTTTATCTGTTATATAATAAAAAAATTTTATTAAAAAATATTTATCATTTGAGAATATTAATAAAATATTAATTAATTTTTTAACTTTATCTTTATTTTTTAATGAGAAAAGAATTAATAGAGTAAATAAAATTAAAAAAATAAAAAAAATATTAATGAAGTGAGAATAAGATAATTTAGTCATATTAAATTATATTTTTTTTATAATTAAAATTATTTAATAACTTTTTTAATCATTGTACAGTTACCTTAAATGATAGACAAAAGTAGATTGAGAAAGTAGTGAGTAATGTTACGTCTTCTTAACTTATCTTCTTAATAATCCTTCTAATACCTCGACAGATGACAAATTATTTTTTATCAAAATAATCTACTTTCAACTTGTGCATATCAGGGAGAGGTAGGCACACGCAGCAAGTTTTTTTTTTTTTTTTTACGTTAATTAAGCACAGTTGAAAATAAATGTCAAAAGGATATAAGAATAAGAAATAAAGGAGCGAGTGTGAAAGCGAGAATGAGCATTGAGCAGCGTATCGATTTACTTCGATATGCCACCAGAAACCCACTGCTCCAGAAGCCGTCCGCACGAAGAGTTGGCGACTTTAATCATCGTCATGTGCGCAAAGCCTTCAGAAATAAAAACATTCACACAAACCTATATATTTTGCAAGGTCAGAGAACAGTTGAGTTACGTTATCTATTTGTTTTTTAATTTCAAAATTCTTTGGTCAAATTGGGAGGTAATCCAAACCATCATTCTCATTATTCTTTAATGATTATTTTGCCAAATGGATCCTTATAAATTCCAATGCAGATTATCATGCTTCATGCCCAATAGACTCGGAAAAAAAATCATCATAAGCAAAAATGGTAATATCCTTATTTCTCCTCTCAGAAACCTGCTATCATTGCTTCCCATTTTTGTGTTGCTTTCTCTTCCGTGGTCAGGTTCAGCCACGAATTCAGTTCATAACGATAACACTTTTGTTCATTGCCTTGTAAACCATTCTGAGCCCTCTCACCCCATAACCGCAGCAATTTTCACCCCAAACAATTCCTCATTCTCTTCAGTCTTGCAAGCCTACATTAGAAACCTTCGTTTCAACACCTCCACGACCCGAAAGCCATTCCTTATAATCACTGCACTGCATGTATCCCACGTACAAGCAGCCATCATTTGTGCTCAAAAGCACAACTTGCAGATGAAAATTCCGTAGTGGAGGTCATGACTACGAGGGTGTGTCATATGTGGCTGATGGTTCCATTCTTCGTCCTCGACATGTTCAACCTCCGAACCATTGAGGTTGACATAGCCACTGAGACCGCTTGGGTCCAAGCTGGTGCAACCCTCGGCGAAGTTTACTTATAGAATTGCCGAGAAAAGTAAAACTCATGGCTTCCCAGCTGGGGTTTGTCCCACTGTTGGGGTGGGAGGCCACATTAGTGGTGGTGGCTACGGCAACATGATGAGAAAATACGGTCTCTCGGTGGATAATGTTATTGATGCACAAATAATCGATGTTCATGGTAGATTGCTCGATAGAAAATCCATGGGTGAAGATCTCTTTTGGGCCATTAGAGGTGGTGGTGGAGCTAGCTTTTGTGTGGTCCTTTCCTACAAATTAAAGCTAGTTCGAGTCCCGGAGACAGTCACTGTCTTCCAAGTTCCGAGGACCCTGGAGCAAAATGCCACAGATATAGTTTATAAGTGGCAGCAAGTTGCACCAAATATTGACAATGACCTCTTCATCAGGCTTATCTTGGACGTGGTGAACGGTACCCAAAATGGGACGAAGACTGTGAGGGCTACGTTCGTAGCCATGTTCCTTGGTGACTCCAAAAGTCTTGTTTCTCTACTGAACAAGAGCTTTCCTGAACTGGGTCTGAAGCAATCAGACTGCATCGAAACAAGTTGGCTGCGATCGGTGCTGTTTTGGACAAACATCAACATAACGACACCAGTTGAGATTTTGCTTGATAGACAACCTCAGTCACTCAACTACTTGAAAAGGAAATCTGACTACGTGAAGAAACCCATTTCCAAAGAGGGTTTGGAAGGGATTTGGAAGAAGATGATTGAATTGGTGGATGCAATACTGTATTTCCAATCCTTATGGTGGAAGAATGGCTGAGCTTCCATCAACGGCAACTCCTTTCCCTCATCGTGCTGGGAACCTGTGGAAGGTCCAATACCAAGCAAACTGGAACAAGCCAGGGAAAGAGGTAGCAGATCACTTCATAAACTTGACAAGAAAGCTTCATAAGTATATGACTCCTTTTGTCTCCAAGAACCCAAGGGAGGCTTTCTTCAATTATAAGGACCTTGATCTGGGTATCAACCACAATGGTAAGAACAGCTACTCTGAAGGCAGAGTTTATGGAGTCGAGTATTTCAAGGATAACTTCGACAGGTTGGTTCAAATAAAGACCAAGGTTGATCCTCACAATTTCTTTAGGAACGAACAAAGCATCCCACTCTGCCATCTCGAAAGAGTTAGAATGGTCACTCGTAAATTATTAATTTCTATTTTATTAGTTTGCTTGTAATAAATTTGACCGTGGCCCAACAAGGGTGAGCTTACCCAGTTGACTTTCTATTCATGGCAATCGTATCACTTAAGTCTCCGTACCTTCGTCTTAAAATCAGGAGTGCAGTTATCATGTTTTTTTTTTTAAAGTCTTTGTGTAACACTTGTGGTTTCCCAGGTCCTAGAGGGAGGAGGAGGAGTGCCAGCTATTACAGCTTTTTTTTTTTTAAGTTTTAAATCTTTGTGTAACACTAAAAAAAAAACTAATTTTTATTTTATTGGTTTGTCTGCAGTGAATTTGATTGTGGAAAGAAATATTGCGTGTGTGGAACCAGTTATTATGTTTTATTTTTATAGTTTTGGGTCATTGATACAAGGAATGTCTTCAGATTATGGACATCTTTTAGTACAAATTTATCTGGATGGATTTTCTTTTAGGTTAATGTCATGTCATCTAATTCCCATTAAACTGAGAAAAGTTTTGCTGGATATGCCAAAAGAATAACGAAAAAAAAGGAAACTTCTTTTCAGCGTAAAATTTAGACTTTTTATATAAACATTGTAAATTTTTTTATTTATCACTATTCATGTTTTTTAAATAATTTACTAAAATATACTGAAATCTAATAAGATAAGAAGTTACTCTTAGTTAAGACAATTTTTCACTTGTATAAAATATTTTTTTTAAATTAATTCAAAAGTCACTCTAAATTACGGTGACTTTCTAATTAGTTTTTAAGAAAAAAATTGATAACTTAATTGAAAAGTTATTCTAATCAAATAAAAAAATTATATTTTTTAAATTAGGGTTGAGTTGTTAGTTTTTTAAAAAAAAATTAGTTAAGAAATTGTCATAGTTTATAACGAATATGATGACTTCTGAATTAATTTAAAAAAAATTTATGCAGATAAGAAGTTGTCCTAATTTAATATGATTTTTTTATTTTATTAAATTTTAAAATATTTTAATAAATAATATAAAAATAAATAATGATAGATAAAAAAAACTGTAATATTTATGTCATTAACTACCTTGCGTAATAACTACCTCGGCCTATGTCAGTACTGCAATATATGTGGTTCTCGCGCGAGACTGACCTAATGTTGCAATCATATGGGAAACGACCATACAAAAATGTGTAGTTTTATATACTAATATAAATGCAACTTACCTATAAAAATTTCTTATTTTTATAAAAGATGTTATTTTTTATCCAAAATTTTGTACCCGAAAAGCTACAGGGAAGGCACAACAATAGGACCCTGTCCCACTAATGTATCACATCCGCATTAATCATTCATACAATAAAATTCTTGCTGAATGACACATTTATTTTTATAAATGGTGGTACTATAGAGTTTAGTATATTACGAATTGCACATTGACCTGCTTCCTACATTTTTAAAGAATTTTTTTCAGAAGTATTAATCTTTCATTTTTTTTCTATTTTATAATACTTTTTAAATTTTTTTATAAGATTAGTTTTATATATGGCTCCACACATATAAAGTCTTCTGTATAAAAATTGAATTGATTTCTTTTCAAAAATGTAAAATGATAATTTGTACCTTGCAAAAATAATGTGAGAATAACAATATACTCCTTTCAAATTAACCTAAGATAGGAAAGAATAAGCACTTGAGAAATAAACAAAAATCATGGGAGATTCTTTTGCTTTATCTGAAATGTGAGCATAGACATTTTGTCAATAATGGAATGTTCTGCACTAAAATATGTAAGTTGATTTCTTAATATTAGTTTATAAGTTTTCCTCATTTATCGAAGTTTTTCTTTTTTTTGGTAGGTATTATAAGTTTTATATGCAGCAAATCCTAAGAAAAGCATACCACACACGCATATTAAAAGTGATGCATATCTTCTTAATTTGGTCAAATTGGGAGGTAACCTAAGCCATCTTCTCAATTATTCTTTAATAATTATTTTGCCAAATGGATTCTTTATAAATTTTAATACAGATTATCATGCCCAATAGACTCAGAAAAAAAATCCTCCTATAAATCTTTGTTTAGAAACATACCCACATTAGATAAGCAAACATGGGTGTCCTTTCTCCTCCTGGAAATACTACTACCATCGCTTTCCATTGTTTTGCTGCTTTCTCTTCCTTGGTCCAGGATCAGCTACAAATTCAGCTCATGACAATAACACCTTTGTTCATTGCCTTGTAAACCGTTCTGAGTCCTCTCACCCCATAACCGCGGCAATTTTTACCCCCAAACAATTCCTTATTCTCTTCAGTCTTGCAAGCCTACATTAGAAACCTTCGTTTCAACACCTCCACAACCCCGGAAGCCGTTCCTTATAATCACGGCACTGCATGTTTCCCATGTACAAGCAGCCATTATTTGTGCTCAGAAGCACAACTTGCAGATGAAAATCCGTAGTGGAGGTCGACTACGAGGGCGTGTCTTATGCGGCTGAGGTGCCATTCTGCATCCTTGGCATGTTCAATCTTCGATCCATTGAGGTGGATATAGACACTGAGACCGCTTGGGTGCAAAGCTGGTGCAACCCTCCAGAATTGCTGTGAAAAGTAGAACTCATGGCTTTCTAGCTGGGCTTTTGTACGACTGTTGGGGTAGGAGGCCACATTGATGGTGGCTGCCATGGCAATATGATGATAAAATATGGTCTCTCGGTGGATAATGTTATTGATGCACAAATAGTTGATGTTCAAGGTACATTACTTGATAGGAAATCTATGGGTGAAGATCTCTTTTGGGCCATTAGAGAGGTGGTGGTGTAGGTAGCTTTGGCGTGGTCTTTTCCTACAAATTAAAGCTAGTTCGAGTTCCGGAGACAGTCACTGTTTTCCAAGTTCGGAGGACCTTGGTGCAACATGCCACATGTATAGTTTATAATTGGCAGCAAGTTGCACCAGATATTGACAATGACCTCTTCTTAAGGCTTATCTTGGACGTGCACTCAAAATGGAACAAAGACTGCAAAGGGCTACGTTCATAGCCTAATTCCTTGTTGGTGACTCCAAAAGTCTTCTTTCTCTCATGAAGAGGACTATAGGAGCTTTCCTGCATTGGGTTTGAAGCAATCAGACAGCACTGAAACAAGTTGGCTACGATCGGTGCTCTTTTGGACAGATATCGACATAGCGACACCAATTGAGATTTTGCTTGACAAAAAACCTCAATCACTCAACTACTTGAAAAGGAAATATTAATATGTAAAGAAAACCATTTCCAAAGAGGGTTCGGAAGGGATTTGGAAGATGATGATTGAGTTAGAAGATGAAGCACTGTATTTCAATCCTTATGGTGGAAGAATGGCTGAGGTTCCATCAACGGCAACTCCTTTCCCTCATCGGGCTGGGAACATATATGGAAGGTTGAATACCTAGCAGACCGGAATAAGCCAGGGAAAGAGGTAGCAGATCACTATATAAACTTGACAAGAAAGCTTCATAAATACATGAGTCCTTTTGTCTCCACAAGAAGAACCCCAGAGAGGCTTTCTTCAATTATAAGGACCTTGACCTGGGTATCAACCACAATGGTAAGAACAGCTACTTTGAAGGAAGGCAGAGTTTATGGAGTCGAGTACTTCAAGGATAACTTAACAGGTTGGATCAAATAAAGACCAATGTTGATCCTGGCAATTTCTTTAGGAACGAACAATGCATCCCTACTCTGCCATCTCGGAGAGTTAGGATATGTTCGCTCAAAAATTATTAATTTTAATTTTATTGGTTTGTCTGCAATAAATTTGAGTGTGGAAAGAAAAATTGCGTGAATAGAGCCAGTTATTATGCTTTAAGTTCATTAGCTAAGTCTTTGTGTAATTGATACAGGGATCTTTAGATTCTGGATCTTGTACAAATGAATCTGGATTGATTTTCTTTTAATTAAGCAAGAATAATGTCAGAAGTTATTTCCATGATAAGTAAATTCTACTAAAGAATCCTCTTAATAACTTAAAAAAAATATTAAACGAAAAAGTAAAAACATTTAATATTTTAAAATTATAAAAAGTATTTAATAATTTTTTCATTTCATAATTAACAAAATTTTTATATACACTGATTCATTAGTAGGATTTAAATTTAATATATTTCCTCTTACTAACTTAAAAAATATTAAACGAAAAAGTAAAAACATTTAACATTTTAAGATTATAAAAAGTATTTAGTAATTTATTCATTTCATATTTAAGAAAATTTTTATATATACCGATTCATTAGTAGGATTTCAATTAATTTAATCTATTTCCATTTAAGATTACTTTGCTACTCTTTTATTTTTCCTAAAGATACCAGTAGATATCCTAATCACCACCTTATTTATTGCTCAAATGTTTATGAATTTCGCATTCAAATACATAAAATGTTTGTTGTGTAAGATGTTGTACAATAATAGCAATAGGTTATCATAATGTTGTACTATAAGATATTATACTATAACAGCAATGCATGTAGGAGAGAAAAAAAAATTGAATGATTGTGTTAAAGTTATTAGGTTTTATACATCATCCAAGAAAATATTCAAACATCTTGCTTAGTTTAAATATTCTTGTGTTCGAAAAAAATCTCACATTTTTTTAGGGAAGCATAATTTTGGTTTGCTTTATTCACTTTTAGCTTTTCTCACTCCCATAAATTTTAAGGTAAAATGCGAAAAAAATTCTCATGGGTTATGTGTAATTTATCCATTGGGTTACATTTAAAAAATAGTCAAAACAAAAGCCAATTTATTTTTTTAGAGTATAAATTATTTTTAGTATTTGAAGAATACATTATTTATTAATTTAATTTTTTAAAAATATATTTTTTTGATTTAATAACTTAAATTTTAAATTTATAACAAATTCATTCTTTTGAAGGATTAAATTAATAAAATTAAAGAAAATAAAAGAATTCAATTTATATGAATTGAATTTGATAAAATTAATTTTTGATGAAAAAAATTGATAAATAATGTATTTTTTAAAATTAAATATAGGTTTTACTATATTTTTTTTTACTAAATGTGCCAAAAAAAAAAGACATCCCTCCAGCATACAATTATGTGACTAACGGATAAAATGAAAAAAAAAAAAGTTCAAACTTTGAGTTATGTATAAAAATAATTAAACGGCATGTTCACTCTATACTAAATTTGCAAAAAATTTTTAAAAAAAAAAGTGCAAAAAATTTTCTTATCCAAAAAATATTTATCTAAGTCAACAAAAATCATTATGCTAAACGAAAGACTATTTTAATAACGTTGGACTTCAAAATTGAATTCAGCAATATAAGAATAGGCCAGAAAAATAAAACCGTGAGTATGGAGTTAAGAGTGAAGATTATGCTAATATATGTTAGTACTAAAGTGCGCAAGTGAGTTGAGTTAAAGAAAGTGTGTGTGTATGGATGAATGAAGTGGGTATTAATTAGGAAGTTAAAATTGGTTAGACAATATGAGTTAACTCACAATAATATGGTTTAGAGATATAAACAAGTTTGAAATTCTGATAAGATGAGCTTTACTTACGGCTAATATTGGGTCAAATTGTGTTATAAAACAATTTGTGGGAAGAGACAAATTCAACACCTCAAGTAAATATTTTTCTCACATCCAAAAGGTACAGGAATATTTCGTAAGAAATAAGGTTTTAAATTATAATTAAAGTTACAGTTGCGATCATAGTTGTTTTGCAACTTTTACGGGTTGATATGATCAGATGCGGGATACAATCACAATGTGTCGTATTCGTGACAATGAGATCAAAATGTTACAGTTACATCAGATAATACGATCTGTAATTTTAATCTTGTAAGAAATAAAAAAAGACATGATTAATTAGAATATAGTAGCTTTGATGAGTCATCAAGAATTATATCTCTAATTCTTGTTAACGGTATAGCCTATAGACCCACAATCTAACATTTATCTTATTTTATTAATTATTTTTGTGTAATTTAACTTTTAATTCTAATTATTTTAGTGAATCTTAATTATTTTTTCTTAATTTTAACAAATGATATTAATACAACTCTTCACCAATAATGACATGACATGTTAAGAATTTAGATTATCTAAGACTAAAGTGAAAGATGTACTTTAAAAAGTAAAATACAAATGAATAATTATTAATAAAAAATTTAAAAAAGATAATTTTAACAAATTGATAATTTATTATATTAAATCATTGCTTTCTTAATCAATGATTATATATAAATACTGTATTTTACTTTTTAAGTGTATCCATAATTTTAGAAAAGTCAAATTTACATGTTGATAATATCTAATCTTATATATCAATATATACGAGGAAAAAGACAATTTATCAAAATTAAGTTGATGCCAACTTAATCTTGTTAAATTTGTGATTCCCCTCCTGTAAGTAAGTTGATGTCAACGATCAACTCAATTTAGAAAACTGTCCTTTACATAAGATATACGGATAAGATAAATTAAAGCATTATGTCATGGCCATCAGCACAAAAAAAAAAAAAAAAAACCAGTATGTCATGGTTCATGGATAAAAAGTGGTATCAATATCACTAAATAAGAAAATATAATATAATATAATATAATATAATATTATAAGCAAAAGTTAATATAACTTGAGGTGATCAGTCAAAAATGGTTGACTCAATTAATAATATTGAATTAGTTTTGTTTAAAGATTTTGAATTGAATTTAGCATTATTAAATAATTTATAGATATTATTATAAAATTTTGTTAAGATTTATAATATGTCCTATAAAACGATTTCTTCACTTTCTTAACTTTTTTTATTAAAAAATAATTAAGATATTTGAGTGTACAAAAACATTAATTCATAAATGAAAATTGCGTCACAATTAATTGATTTGTATATGGAATTAGTCACATAAATGATATATTAGGTAAGGATTAGTTTCGTATTATTTCTTATTGATATTTTAATTGATTATCAAGTATTTTATTAATTATTAATTATATTTTATAAATTTTAAATATTTATTATATTCAATTATAATTAATAAAATATTTAATAATTTTATTAAATTTATTTTATTTTATAATCAAAATAATTTATAATTAAAATTTTAATATTAAAATTTTTTTTAAAAATAATCTATCATCAAACATGTATTTAAAATTTGTAAGTATATATTTGATAAAGTTTAACTTTAAAAGTAATTTAAAAAAAATTTCTTAATATAAGATTTTAATTATAAATTTTTTTAATACAAAATAATCTAATAAAAACATGCAGTAAACTCTACCCAAAAAAAAACCACA
Organism: Castanospermum australe; assembly: GCA_019955255.1. NCBI lineage: Eukaryota > Viridiplantae > Streptophyta > Magnoliopsida > Fabales > Fabaceae > Castanospermum > Castanospermum australe. The sequence goes on from NSJW01000053.1 coordinate 948,677, forward strand.
TGGAAAAAATCAAGAGTACTGACGCCACCTAATCATGACATTTTGTATTTTAATGTGTTTTTTTTAGAATTATATAAGCATATTCGTCAATTAAAAAAAAAAAAAAAAAAAATTCTAGTGCGGATGGAAGCGTAATGGATTATTTTCCTGTGAAGCGGTGATTGGCAGCATGCTTGTCTTGTCTGCTGTTGCTAATGCTAATCAACTTGCCTCACAATGCTTCGTTGCCTCCAAAGATGCATATAAATTGACGGGCCATGGCTTTCTATCCTCACCCATGTGCACATCAGCACCATGACAAGGCCTATGGGTTGGAGGAGTGAGAACAGAGCCACTCTTACTCGGCTGCCACTGGCATTCTGCATCTGTACTTGCCTTATCTTCTGCTACGCGATAGCAGATTCTTCTTCAACAAGCTCTTATGCAGGAGCACAAAGCGACGAATCAAAAGGAGCTGCAGTTGGTTATGGCTACACCATCTCAAGTGTGAGCAACGATTCCTTGAAGAAGTCCTTGACCGCTACTCTCGAACCTCATCAAGTCCTCCTCTGTTTTTGGACCTGACATTCCACGCCTCAACCTCGCCGCCAGGTAACAGAGCTAAGAAAAAGAGAGAAACAAGAGCAAGTAACTAATGTTATTCCATTAAATTGGCTTATTTTTTTTGACATATTGAGGTTCATTTGTTCTGTTTTTGCATTGCTCTATAATTCTTTATTCTGAATTTGCAGTTTTGAGACCAAGGATTGCTTGAGAGTAAGAATCGCTGACTCCAATCACCAAAGATGGGAAATCCCACAGGAAGTGATTCCCAGAGGCTCCAATTTCCCTCACCGTTTCCTTCTCAACTACAAGCCCCAAGATGACTCGAAACAGTTTCTCATCCATCCCAACTCCAACCTCATCTTCGCTCTCCACAACACCACCCCATTTGGGTTCACGGTCTCTCGTAAATCCTCCCACGATGTGCTCTTCGACGCTTCCCCTGACCCTTCGAACCCAGCAACGTTTCTCGTCTTCAAAGACCAGTACCTCCAGCTCTCTTCCTCCCTCCCCGGGCCCAGGGCCTCCCTGTACGGTCTCGGGGAGCACACCAAGAGCTCCTTCAAGCTGCAGCCCCATCAAACCCTCACGCTGTGGAATGCTGACATTCATAGCTCCAGCTTCGATGTGAACCTTTACGGGTCTCACCCGTTTTACATGGACGTTCGGTCGCCGTCGCAGGAGGGAGGGGTGAAGGCTGGGACCAGCCATGGGGTTTTGCTGCTCAACAGCAACGGAATGGACATTGTGTATGAGGGTGATCGTATCACTTACAAAGTGATTGGAGGGAATACTTGATCTGTATTTCTTCGCAGGACCCTCTCCGCAACTGGTGACGGAGCAGTACACAGAGCTCATTGGCAGGCCAGCTCCCATGCCTTATTGGTCCTTTGGTAAGTATTAGGCAGCATAGTGCTTTGTTCGCTTTTATCACGTAGTTATGTGGTTTGAATTTCTGTTGCATAAGTTTGTGTAGACTTGCATTTTCCATAATATACCATGATTTGGGTAGCAGACAAAATCTATTTTTAGGATTACACTTAACAATTTAAGGTTTTGGGATGGTTGATAAATCACATGGTATCAAAGCTTATCTGAATAAGTAGTTAAGAGTTAAAGTTATTGGGATACATGGTTGTTACTTCATAATTTTTTAACTTCATAATTGTCCGCTTTTTTTTTTTTATCACATATGGTATGAATTTCTGTTGTATAACTATGTTTGCTTGCTTGTATTTCCATAATATACCATGACTTGTGCTACAGACAAAATCTATTTCTTAGGGTTACACTTAACATTTTAAGGTTTTAAGGTTTTGGAATAATTGATAAATGGCATGCTATCGGAACTTCTTTGAATGAGTGGTTAAGAGTTAGCTTAAAGTTACTTTCTAACTGAACAATGGTTGTCGTGTTGTGGACACATACAATATGAGGGGCTAGTAAATATAAGAAATAGCAAGATTCTATTTTATGAAAAAAGTGAGTGTAGCAAGTTGATAAAGCTAAATAGCTTTTTCTTACCAAAAAAGCTAAATAGCTTTTTACTTTTCCTTGGGGAAAGGTTTTAGAACCGATAAGCACAAAATTATAAATCGTCACGTTATTTTTTGATAGTTATGAATCTTGCTACTCTGTTTCTTATTGAGTTAAGGATCTGTTGTGGTACTATGTGTACCTAACGAATTTTCCATTCCATTGTTGACGGACATTAAGATCTCACTTATGAATTGAAGTTGTCTGTCTATTCGTGCTGATCCATAATGTCTACAATGCCCATGCTAATCCACATCGTTATTATCTCTTCTGTGAAGGCTTTCATCAGTGTCGATATGGCTACAAGAATGTAGAGGATGTCCAGGGTGTGGTTGCCAACTATGCAAAAGCAGGTATACCCCTCGAAGTTATGTGGACAGACATTGATTACATGGATGCACATAAAGATTTCACACTTGACCCCGTCAACTTTCCACTGGATAAGATGGGGAGATTTGTTGATACTCTTCACCAAAATGGTCAGAAATATGTGCCTATCTTGGATTCTGGTACCTAATTCTGACGCCATCCTATTTCTTTCAACCAAAACTTACTCTTCCCTTGAGATGTTTGTATCTGTGCATCTGTTGTTTACTTGAGGCAGATTTTTTAAACAGGTATCAGTGTAAATAAGACACATGCAACCTATATCAGAGGTTTGAAGGCCGATATCTACATAAAGCGCAATGGAATCAATTATGTGGGTCAAGTTTGGCCTGGGCCAGTTAACTACCCTGATTTTCTAAACCCACGTACCCAAGCATTTTGGGGTGGGGAAATCAAATTGTTTCGGGACCTTGTCCCTTTCGACGGTATTTGGGTTGACATGAATGAGGTATCCAATTTCAATAGTTCTCCTTCCATTCCATCTTCTACTCTTGATAACCCTCCCTACAGAATTAACAATAATGGAGTTCTACGGCCCATTGGTAACTATACCAATCCCAGCAACATCTTTACACTACGGTAATATCACCGAGTATGATGCCCACAATTTGAATGGACTCCTGATGTGCAAAGCAACTAACAAGGCTTTGGTGGATGTAACTGGTAGAAGGCCATTCATTCTCACTAGATCAACTTTTGTTGGTTCTGGCAAGTATGCAGCCCACTGGACAGGAGATAATGCTGCTACATGGAATGATTTGGCAGCCTCAATCCCATCGATGTTGAATTTTGGAATCTTTGGAATTCCAATGGTTGGAGCAGATATATGTGGTTTCTCAAGAGATACAACTGAAGAACTTTGCCGGCGCTGGATCCAGGTAAAAAATTCACCCTCAAATGCAATAGATATGGGAGAACTTTGATACTGTGTGAAGTTATTTTATTATGGTATTCACAGACTTGCCTAAACTACTAAAGTTACAGAAGTTACTCTTTTTCTTGTGTCATGTGGAAAAAATGCATTTTCTTTGCCTGAGGGAAAGTGCTTTGATTTGTTATGTGGAAAATATGCAAGAGTTAACTTGGGGGAACTGTGAAAGGGCATTCCTGTTCTTTGTCTTTTTTTCTTTTTTCTAGAAAGTCCAATTAAATGCATTGTAATACACATCTATTTTATTTTTTTTTTAAATTTTTTCCCCAATGTAGTTGGGGGCTTTTTACCCCTTTGCAAGAGATCATTCAGAAAGAAATTCTAGGCGGCAAGAGCTTTACCTTTGGGATTCAGTTGCTGCAGCAGCTAGGAAAGTGCTTGGCCTTCGTTATCGTCTTCTCCCTTATTTCTACACATTGATGTATGAAGCACATGCCAAAGGGACCCCCATTGCACGACCCCTCTTCTTTTCATTCCCTGAGGATGTCAAAACCTATGAAATAAATTCACAG